>VFFE01009035.1:290667-580053 GCA_008921705.1 Burhinus oedicnemus
TCTTTTTTTTTTTTTTAATTTATTTAAAGAATGTATCATAATGTTTATTTACACGGGGGATGAATTAGGATTTCCTGGACAACTTTAATTCTAGCATTTCCATATCTTTCCAGTACTTGACTTTACAAAATTAATAATGTTCTTTTACAGGAAAAAAATTGATGGCTAATTTTCAACTTTATGTATCTGGAGAAATGAAAATATTAAGATACTGTTCTTGAAGATATTAGTGCCTTCTTTTTGTAAATCTTATCACAGATCTGTAAGAAACCAGCTATTATTACTGAAATATATATCCATGGCAAATAGATTGGTGCTTGTGAGATTTTTAAACCTTTTAAAGCTCTGTTTGTTGGAATTAATTCAGGAAAGTCTTGCTTGTTCTATATTTCTATTTATATATAATATGATAGTTTGTTTAAGTCAAAATTTTATTAGTATAAAGGGAGCTATAGAACTGATTTTGTCAGTGTATTTTAGTGTCCTGGAAAAGACTGCATCATGTGCCATGGAGACCTTCAGAAATGGTAAACAGAGAGGAGATTCTAGCTATTGTTTTCATTCCTTTGCATCCTTGTTTGAAGTCATTTCAAATCAAGAGCATATTATTTTGCTTTCTTTGTATTATACTTTTACATACAAAAACGCTTAAGGGTTTCTTATGAAAAATTCTTTTTGTTATACAATTGTTTTAATTTCAGAATATTTTATGTAAGAGCTGAGTTAAGATTTTTATACACAATATTAAGAAGCCTTCAAATCATTAAACAGATGTTTATTACTGCATTATTAGGGTAATGAGTAGAACATGATTTGGGGGAACAAAATAGAGGTCTTTTGAATCATCTATGTTTTGTTCATAAATCATCTGGTGTCACAAATTTTCCGAGCAACATTAATCAGTTTAATAGAAACTGATTTTTGTGGCTTTTCAGGAAGTCCCCTCACTCCCACTCCCCCAGCTCCCTGGAACTAACCTAGTGTGAAGGAGGTTACACACAGTTGTATCACCTTTTGCTTAAGATGTTTTTACTCCTCAAAACTTGGACTGATATTTTCTTAGTAATTTTACAGAATTTCTACTTTGTTAAAAGATACAACGCATAATTGACATTGCACTTGATAGGAGAAGATGCGATAACATAAATGCCTATTTGTGCTACCAGCTAATTTCTTGAGTTGAGGTGGAATCCTCTGCTTGCTTCAGCTTGGTATAAGAATCTGGGAGAACTGGGCAATGTTAAGAGGAAAGAAAATCTGCCCCTATATCTTTAATGAGTCCAGTGGCTGGGTTTAGTACATAGCTGAACACAGGCTGACATGCAATCTGCAATTTCTTGAGCTACTAAGGAAATTCATTTGTAGAAGAAAGACACTACATGTCCAGAGGCCATATGATGCATGATTTGTTCCAGAGCAATTTAACAAAGAAAGATTTAAAGATCAAATTCTCAATAGTTTGTTTTTGAGTAATAACGAGAAGAATGTTACTTCAACTTGGAAGTGTTTGAGAAGAGTGGATACTAAAGATGAAAGTGAATTGTTTAGGGTTACAAAAGGACTATACCAAGGATCAGAGGTATGAGATTAAGAGAAAGAATAATTAGGCTAAATATTGGGAGAAATTTCAAATCTATTTAAGACTAAGTAGGCTTTGATGGAGCTATGCTGATGAGTTCTAGCTAAGATATTGGCTCAGTCTGTTCTTTTCCACTCTGAGGAAAAAAAATTGATCGTCTAGACCTGGTCAATACAGAAAGATGTGAAGGTGTGAGGCAAAGAAAAATAATGAAGATTTTGAGATCTGCTTCCATTAGCACAACTTTCTTCTTTTGCAAAATAGCAAATATTGCAATACCTATTGATTTTGTTACTTTGCTTATACATACATACTAACAGTCAGGAAAGCAAGTGTATCATTCTCCTTTATGATATCAGTTTATGTAATCTTTTGGCCAGGGATTGCAAGCAAATTGTGCTCCCCTTTTCCTGACTATCCCTGATTGCTGTTGTGTAAAGCCTGAGACTCTCTCTTGGCAATATTATATGTTCACTTGGGAAGTAAATAGAGGTGCACATACTTAGGGAATAGGTGATTACATATAATATGCAGTATACTATCATTGTAATGCAAATAAGGCAATGATGTGTACTTCAATGAATACAGCCAATCTAACAGTAAAATATAGCTTATAATGGAAGGGAAACTTTAAGTGGAGGAATGAAATGTACATGTAATTTTGCCAGACTTAAAAGATATTTCTCTTCTACTAATATGCCAAAACATTGCATCCAAGCGATTACACTGACACTTGAGAAAGCTCCTTTTGACATACATAGTGTATCGTCTAGTGCAGTGTTCATGAAATTAACATTTTCTTGAAGTAATCATATACAATTAAGTGACCAAATAGTTCTGAGGCAATACAACTGTATTTCACAGGAACTAAATATATTTCTTCACACTGATCCTGCATGTTTTAGTTGAGCAGTCATTAGCATGTTTATAATGGTTCTAATTTAGCACAACATTTTCTGAATTTTATCCTTGAGTCATTTACAAATTGTTCATATTGAGTAAACAAAGGAAACAGATTGCATTTTATACTTAGTAATTTATCTGAAAGAAGAGGGGAGGGTTAATTGTCTGAAAGTTTTGCTCTGTTTGGGGAAGTGATTCTAGTCTTGCATTGCTTGGCACACAATGCCTTTTTCCCTCTGTTCTGGGAAAAAAAAAAAAAGAAAGAATGGAGGAGTGAGTAAAATGAAAAATTAGGAGCAGGACAAGATTTGCCACTCCCAAAGGGGAGTGTGGAGCAGAATGGGAGCTGGCACGAGATTATCTAAAACAGTTGGTGCATTCCTTAATGATCAAGTGCTTGAGAAGTCCAGCTCTCTCTCACAGAGCATCTGTGTTGATGTTTATATCCATGCCCTGCTGTATGGGAAAAGCATGCTTTCTCTTGTTGCTTTGCTAAAAATAGTGTGGCATATAGCATTGTATGAGTTATTTTAAGAGAACAAAAACATTTGCAAGGTTAAAGGTTCTGCTTTTTAATAAATAAATAAAAATAAAGGTCAGAACTGTATCTTGGGTTATTCTTTCCATGAAATTCAAACTCCTTTTTATCTGGAGTTTTGCACTGGGCAAAATGCAAATGCTCTTTGCACTAGAGAATTCCTGTTGAAACAAGCCATTTTAGGCAGAATTGGTACAAGTTTCAGACTCTACAGTTTTTCCCACTAGCCACATCATAGAAAGCAGGTCTGGAAATCACCCCCAGTTAAATTCCAGGGTTTCTGTTTAGAATGTCTGTTGTTTCATGCAAGATCTAGACCATTCAAGTAGTGCAAATGAATTCAGAGGAAAACCAGAACATTTTAATGCCTAATTATTTTTAGTGAGCTTGGAGAGTTTTAATTAAAAGTTAAGAGAGCTCTCCAAGCTCTTACAGTTCTAATTTTATCATATTGTGGAAATCTTGTCACTGCGAAAAATCTGCCAACTGCTGCACATTTTAGATGGTTCCCTGTCCTAAACAAAACTGTGATGTTATGTAGTCAGACCTCAGTCACATTTCCATTATTGCTCTTGCAAGAAAACATCCACTGTAAGCTGACTGCCTTTTGCATATACCTGTGTTTAGGAAGGCACTTTTTTTGTTTTTCTTTTTGCCTATTTTGGTTTTACAGTACAGTCTACAGGTTGCACTGAGAATCAAAACCAAGTTCTAATTCATGATCGGAAATGTGCTAGGTGTTTGACAAAACCCTTGTGAGATACGCAGTCTGTGCCAGAAACGTCACAGCCTCACTAGCCAAGGCAGACAAAGAGGTGGATAGAAACGAGTCAAGATGAGAGGAGGGAGTAAGCAACTGGCCAGGATTACTTGGCTCCTTAACAGCAGGAGCAAGATACAGAATTTAGGAGTGATTTTTTTTTTTTTTTTTTTTTTTGTAATTTACAGTAGCAAACATTGCAAAAGGAATCAGCAGGTTTTCCTGTTCTAAATGTCATGTTGCTCATTTTTGTGTTGTGATTGTATTTTTGTTTTTCAAGAACTTGGCTTTTGAAAGCTTATTAAATCAAGAAAATCTTGAAGATTGGCCAAAGAAATCAGTTTGCTGGGTAACAACATGTCTGAAATGCCTTATATTTTAATTTTCTGTTAGACCACGACAATTAATTACTGTACAAGAACAGTATGGAAATTGAGAAGGATGAGATGAGATTCCCCTGACCCGCCTCTCCACTGACAGCAAGATTGAAGCCAAGCTGCTTATGAGCAAGCGACAGTGGCAGTACATTGCAACTATGGATGTTAAGCCTTCAGGCTGATTTTTGATTAGTTTTGTATTGTTGCTGTCTCATTTTCTTTTATTTAAAGTTTATTGAAACAGGAAAGGATAATTTGTGTTTGAAAGAAGAAAAGTAACTATGGCAACAAAGAATTTATTTTAGTAACATTACACAAACTTTACATCCTTGGATTAAAAAAGAATAGATAGCACCATCCAGCAGTGAAGTTTCTGATACTCATGGTTAAATTATATTTTTATTTCTCAAATCATGAATGTCAATGTAAAGTCCTTAATTTAACTGTGAATTGTGAGATCATAAAATTGTGTTTTTCAAAGTGAGTTAAATTAACCTTTTGCCTTTCCCTTTGATACCAAAATGTTTGCGTATAATTTTAAAATACATAATAGAAAGTGTGAAAATTAGGAAATATTTTTATGATATAGATCTGTGCTAGGTGGTTCTTTACCTCAAGGAAATGTGATGGGCAGTGAACTCACAAAAGGCATGTGAGCAAGCTGTTGTCATGCCCTCAGAGATAGATGAGTTAATCAAAGATCCTGACACAGGTATATTAAAACTAATCACCAGATTTAAAAAAATATACTTAATTTTCTTAATTTTTCAGAATAATTCACATTTTTTATGAATTGATCTAATAATAGCACCAATGGACCTGGTGTTTTAGTTTAATTGTAGGTAACAAACAGTGATTAGGGTAAATCTGAATGATGCTTGACTTTTATTCAGGAATATTTGTAGAGTACTGATTTTATTTAGATTTTTCTAGTCTGAACAGGATTTAGTATTCTATGAAGCATATTGAATCGAACCTTCCTCTGTCAGATGCACGATGGGTTGTATTATTATTATTATTATTATTTTAGATGTCAGGTTCTTAGCATCACTCACTTGAAAAAAGCACATCTGCACTTGAGGCATGGGGTGAGATGTGCAAAGGTACAATAGGGAGCAGGGCAACCAAATGGTAGCCACTGTAATATTTAGTGGCAGCTTATTTGGTTTTGGGGGGAAAAAAGCAGCTCATCTCCTGTAGTAGGAATCCAGTGCGGTAGGCCTCGTAAGCACACAAATGTCTGTCCCAAGGAGTTCATAATCTCATTTCACATTCTTTCAAAGAAAAAAAAAAACAACCCACACAATACTTTTTCTCTAACAAATATTTCACAGATGCTGACAGGGTAATTCCACTTGTGCTGTTTTTCTTATTATATAAACTTGAATGAGGCACTTGAACTCATTTGGCAAAGGCTGACCCAAAGGACACTTTTTCTCCTGTGGAGCTGAAGGTAAATAAGTGTAATGAGAGTACCTTAGAGAATACAGAATGTTAGAGATGGAGGAACTAGCATATTGTTATGTTGTCCCAAAACTTGCAAAAGTATTGTCTTTCTGTGTTTAGTAATACCTACCAAATTGTTATGGGGCATAACTATAGACTATGCTTCTGAAATAGAGACAAAGATGCCATTAATTCTGGAGTACGGTTCTCCTAAAATGCAAAAAATAAGTTTATCCTCCTCCTACTGAGGGATCTGATCATGTTTAGAACAGTACCTCTCATAGTATGCCTGATTTCTCTTCTAATTCCTCTACCTTGTCTTTCCTGATGCCTCTTTCCTTGAGATGTAACAGTTCAGATGCATGTAGAAATATGTCACCTATACCTTGATTGAATTACATTTCTGTATTGTTTATGAACTTGCTGTGCATTTGCAATCATTATTAATAAATCAATGTACTTTTGTCTTCTGTCACGAAGTAATGTATGTATTCAAAAGGAATTGTATGCAAAACAAGTCATGTTTTAGAACTCATATCATTAATAATTATCAGTTTGCAGTATTGTTACAACATGTTTTGAGGGAAGCTTATTATAAAAGAAATAACAAGGCACTGCACAGTAGCAAGAATAAGACAGTTCAGTTGATCCGCTGGTATAGGTGTTATAAATATGCCAGTCTGTACTATAGCGTTTTATTAAGTCTCAAAAAGTCAAAGCTGATTTGAAATAATAATGTCTGACAGTCAGTGCTTTGAAGTTTTGCTACTGCACTCTCACATTTAGGCTTTCTTTTATGTATGACTTTACCATAAAAAACAAAAACACACACACGGCATGAATGCTTTTTTTTTTTTGTATCTGTATTTCAAAGAAAGTAATAAAAGGCTACTTCAGTGAATTAAAAAGAAAAAAAGGAACAACCCCCCAGAATCGATGAGGATAGGTGCAGGCCACTGTAAGGTCATACAGTATTCATGTAAGCTATAGCTGGGGTTGGTAACTTGTTGAAGCCTGTAAAAGTGAAAAAAAACCCCAACCCAAAACCAGACCAAAAAACTCCCCAAAACCCAAAAAGAAACAAAAGGAAGGATAAGGAAAAGACAAGAGGCAAACACTATCCTTGATAGGAACAAGATGACTTTCATTCAGTCGGAAGAACTTGAGAGCTTGGCTGTGATAGCTAACACACTCGTTCTTCATCACCGGTCGTGCAACAAAGAGCTGGATTCCTTCCATTCCATGACTGATTGATTACCCAATGGACAAATGTTAATTCTTTTCATTGATGCTTTGTCATTGTGGAGAGATCCTTTTCATCTAACACCTAGATGCTTTTTTCTTGGCCTTTTTTTTTTTTCTGCTTATTTATCTTTTAACATCCTCTTGTTATTCACCTTTGCAAAACTGTCATGTCTAACAAGATTCTCACAGTACTTTAAAGTCCTTTAGTCTACAATTAAAATTGCTAACAAAGTATGTAACAAACCGTGATATTAAATAATACTCAATGATTTCATTTAGTCATCTCAGTCTAATTATACTTAACCTGTTTGCTGTCCTTGAAAGAAAATTTTTCCTAGTTTGCAAGAGAAGAATATAAAGGATGAGAAGCTGTGTGTTGTTAATATAATAAATTGCTCCAGTGCAACTCCACGAGTTTGATCTTGCACGTGTCAGTACAAAATAAGCTACTTTGCAGCATAAACCCAACTGTGGTTTATAAAGTCAGTGAGAAGAGCTAAAAATGTGTAAATGCTAATTTCTTTCTTTGCTTCTTTTATAATTGTCTTTCACAAGAATACCCCTGAATTTTGAAAATGTCGGGATCCACAAGGTTTTGGAATGGTTCTGAAGCAGAGCCTCAGTGCAGGCAGAGTGATGCAGTGCAGATGTGAATTCGAGCTTCTTCAACGTTCAGTGCTGGATTCCGAGTCGATGTTTTGTTTCTATAATGAATCAAATCAGAAAATGAATCAATATGGATGAAGAGAGTTTACTGATGTCACAAGATATCTTTGTAGATTTTATATGTATGTAAAAATTAATTTTCAGTATAGAAAGAAGAAAAAATCCCTTTCTAATTCACAAACCTTTTCAAAATATATGTTTGTGAACACAGTATATAGAACTTGGAGACATGCCTTTCACATATAAACCTTTATATATAGGTTCGTGTCTAATGCGGAGGACCTCCAGAGAGCTTTAACAAATATCATTATTTTAAATTCTAAAAATTATGCAGATTAAACATGCTAATTGAAAATTTACAGGAATTTCAAAAGAGTTATTTCTACAGTGTTATAAAAAAATTAATTAAAAGGCTGATTTTTTGTATTTTGTAATCTTCCCAATAACAAAACACAGTATCTATAAATTGCGTGGTCAGATGTATAGCACAGAGTTTGAATGAGATAGGGGTGTTTAAAGAAATGTTTCTTAAGGAATTTTTCAGTCATTTAGATAGATACAAATTGTATGTGATGTGATTATATCAAAAAGAAGGCACACAGATAGACCTGTTTCCCATTCCAGTTCTTTCTCGGTCTGTCTTTAGAAATATGTTTTTAGCCCTTATGTAATATAAGGATGCTACAGATAAACATGGGTGTTCTTAAGAAAAGTAAGAGAAGAAATAAAGCAAGTGAATGCTTTTGAGAAAAGTATTTTATCAAATCCTGTGATATTCTAATTGTTTCTTTTTTTAAAATTTAATTGTTTTTCCTTCTTTGTATGAATTGAGGAAAATATCTTAGTTAAAAAGCAGTAGAATACATAACCTGTAGCAAACATCAAAATAAAATTCTAAAGCTCTTTTTTTTAAGGGATGAGGGGTCTGAAATTTTGGCAGGGGAGAAACACAGAAACATCTTTTTAAACTAATGATGATATCACAAAAAAGGACAAATTATAATGTTCTATTGATAATTGATGGTTATTTCTTGATTCTTCTATTATCAGGCCAGAACTCATAAAAGTAATAAGTGCCTGTTATTGTTAAAAGTAAATTGTTATTATGTAACAAGTATTTTAACACTGCCTATTGCAACTTACAGCTCCTTAATTTTGTCTCTTTCATAGAAAGATATAATTAGTAAATAAATTAGCTTTTCTACTGAAATATTACTTCAAAAACATTTACGAGCTGTGTTGTCTTTCCATGGAGGCTTGCATGGTGAAACTGTGTTGCAATTAAAACCTGATCTTTGATCTTTTGGTAGTTACAGTTTGGTTTGCTTTCAACTGGTTTTTGGGGTTTGTTTGTTTTTTCTTCATTTGGTTTTTTTTTTGTTTTTTTTTTTACAAATGAGTGATGCTAATGTGAATTTTTAGGCTGGAACTACTTGCACCCTAAAATCTGATTTGCCTTATGACCTTTTTCTTCCTTAAACTTCTCCCTAAATCTTTAACTCCTCCTTTCATGACCTCTTTGAATGCTTCTCCTCCCTCTGAGTATTTTTAGAATCCTCTGAGGTGGAGCAAACTGTTACCCGTTGCATTGATGCAATCTGTGTTGCCATTCTTAATCTGGGTTTTTTGCTTTTGTTTTCACTTGTGTGAGTCCTGATGGGACTGCTGACATGGGAATTTGAGCGACAATTTGGCCTTAATCTGCCATTAATTTAGCAGAAGATATGTTAGGCTGAATTCTGCCTTCTTGTACACCCCAGCCCCCACTGGAGTGGGATCAGTGCAAATGTTGTCAAAATTTGGAACGTTATTAGTTATTTAGAAAGCATTGTGTAAATTAATCTCCTAACGCTAACGGCAGCTTGCTATGAGAGTTTCTGACACACTAAGGTATATGGCTATTCCCAGTGTATGCACTAAGAAACGACATGCTCAGCACCACCCAGAGTGATATGCAGTCTTATAAGGAAGCCTCTTTGCAAAGATTTGTTTTAGGAATAGAGTTGCTTTGAAATAATATTTTTGATATCTTGCTAAACTGGGCCTAAGGGTTTGCAGGGAGTTTAGCACAGACATTGTTGATGAGTCTGTCTACTAATGAAAGTAAATGCACAATGTTTGATGGAAATCCTATTACAAACTGGGAAGGGAAAATAAGTGTTCAATTGTGTGTAACGTTTTCTTGATAATTGTTTATAAATCTGAATTGTGGTTCTTAAAGTCATAAAACTCTGGATCCCAACATCAACCATAAGAATTCCCATCTTAAAAATCACCTTTTGTGAGTTATCTGGAAGGTTATGTATAATTTAGACTTCAGAGCCAATTCATTTAATTTAGGAACTGAAAAAACCTTTAGATTTTATTGAAGTCTGTTATGCTCAATATCAAATTTTCTAGTGTAATTGGAGACTGATCTAATGAAACTTACTAAGACCAATCTTTTACTTTCTCCTAAGTGTAATAACTTCAATGACAGTTTTGCGTACAGAAGGCCTCCCAGATTGGAGCAGATATTTGAAATGTATTCTGAACTTCAAATTATGAAAGCATATCGTCTAATCATTGCATGTTGTTTATAGTGTACTGAGAAAATTTCTGATACTGTGAACATCCAATATGTAGAGTGCTTTTATGAATTCCGTGGAGACATTATATGAATAACTTTTGCATTGACATGGGTATAAAAATGGGCTTCAGATGTCACTGTGTGCCAAATTTCCAAAAAAAGCTTCTAAATCTTCATGTATAATTTTGAGTGTACAATCATTCTCAAATGAAAAAGACAGAATTTGTATATACATTGGCAATCTATGCATGTAAATTGGCAGTTAGCATGCATAAATCCTGAACGAAGTTTTTCTTTCAATTAGACCCTTGTTAAATCTATAGTAACTCCATTAACCTTGGTGGAATTACTTTGGATTTAAAATGCAGTTAAATGAGAACTCTGTTTGGCTACAAGTTCATTTCCCTTTGAAACTATGGTCCAACTAGAACAGGGAGAACAGTTTTAAAATAGTGGCAGCACCTGTTTTCCTAATGTGTGAGAATATATTTGATAATTTTTCCTTTTCCTCCCCCCTTCCCCCCAAATAGATGCATCCTGCATGGAAAAGCTTCTTTCTAAAGACTGGAAGGAGAAGATGGAAAAATTAAACACAAGTGATCTTCTTGGAGAAATTAAAGGTATCTCACCAGATCAAATTTTAAATGTTTGCATATATTTTAAAAGAGGTATTGAGGATTTTTTAAGGTTCAGAAAAAATAGTAGAAATAACAATCATAACTAGAGGGTGCTTTCCTCTTTCCAGTCAACTCATCCTGGTTTTTAATGTTTATCTTTGAGATGATGAATGCATCTGCCAAATAAATAAATTAGAGTATGTCACAATCTGTTACAGGCAATATCAAGGATGTTATTACAAACACCAGGTTAGTTACATTAGTTCATTGACATTAGCTATATATCTCTGTGACCAGAGGAAGAAACATCTTGAAAACATGGAATTACTAGTACTTGGTACTAGTTGCATAAACTCTGTGTAGAAACTGATTTCTGATTATAAAAGGGGGTAATTGTGTGATTACTTTTCTAAATCTTTGATTGAAAATTGGAAAAAAAAATTAAAATTGTTTATGTTCATGCTATTCCTGCCAAGAAAGAGCAGCTCTGGATGAAATTCTGGACCTACTGAAATCAGTGCAAGTTTTATTGCCTATATAGACAGTACTTTCCAGTATTTCCAAGATCTGTTGAACCAGCAATCTAGTAAAAGCGGAATACTATCGACAATTAAGTACTATGTAGAGAACTTGAAGTGTTTTTCCCCACCCAGCAATTCTTCCATGGATTTTCTTAGTGAGAAGAAATTCAGTGTTATTGATTAAGCAACAAATTCAAAAGGTGGGGTTTGTATGCTGTGAGAAGGGGTCATAAGGCCTGTTTGAGGAGTACACAAGGTACCTACAATTTATTTCTCTTAATTGGTATAATTTTATTAAATTGCAACTATGAATATGTAGAAAAATAAAGAATCATGTGCGTCATATTATTAAATCTTTGCTCGTGTAAAAAAAAAAGATAGTATTTAATGAAAATGGATGCTTAGAGTTTTACATTTTCACCAGGGAAGCTTAAGATAGTTCAATTTTTTATTATACAAATAGATGAATGATTGGCCCTTTTTAATAAGTAAGTTATAATTGGTTCCTTCAGCTGATTCAGGACCCAAATTTGTTGGATTCTCCTGTTGGATTTTTTTGGTAGAATTATGACAACGTGTTTATATTAGGCAGGTAAGAAATCCTATAGTAATGTCAGTGGCAGAAATATAGTATGCAGTTTTACAGGGACATGTTAAAATTGACTGTAATAAAATCCAACAAAATTACATCTTGAAATCACATTCTATTTAGAGCCATATTGTCTCTTAATAGTGTGGAAAACATCGAATGCTAGTTTGTCCATTAATTGCACAATATAGCTACTTAGTCTTTAAATAGAAACTACTTGAATGCTATTAGTGAATCAAAATTAAAAGAGGTGGGAACTCTAACAATGTAGAATAATGTTCTTTAGTTTTTTATATGGCACCAAAAGCTTTTTCATGAGCTTTCATTTATTAAAAAAAAGTTTGTTTTTCTGGATTTATGTTATTCCTCCTCTTTTCTTAGTGTATATGTTCACTGCAGAGTGAATGGGTAGAGTTCTTGCTCCTAACCCTTTTCTCATCTACCTACAAAGCATTCTCACTCAGCTTTGGAAGAATTTTCAACTCATTCAACTACCTTTTCTGGGGGTATAGCTGTATAAAAAGGATCACCTGATTAAGCCCATCACATTAATGTGTTGACAGTCATTCAGTTCGTTTCCACAACTTATTTCCTGTGTCTCATCCCTAGAAACCTATCCTTAAGTGGTCTTAATGTCTATAGTATTCGTCTCCACTACAAGTTGACTTCCAGCAAGATGCAATACTGAATCTTTTCTATGGCAACTGCATTTAACACTTTTCATGAACAGGCAAAAATACAAAAAAAAAACCATACGCAAATAAGGAAGATAAACGATGGTTGCTGTTATGTCGTGTTTTACCCTTACAGTATTCAAACCTCTTGACAAAGACATTGGTGTCATTTTATAGAAGAAGAGGACAAGGTGCAGCGTTACATAGCAGGGGTAGTGGCAGGTCTGAAGTGGGACTCCTCTCCTTTGGGCTCCTTCAGGCTGGTTAGCTCCTAGCTGATAAAATTGCGGTCAACCTAATAGCCTGGTATTAACTCATATTAGCATTTGTGTGCCTTAAATTGTCTCAGAAAGAAAAAACCCCAAACCCAACAATCTAGCCCCAGGCAGCATGAAAACCAGATTACATGAAGGAAATTAAGCAAAGTAGAGGAACCAGAGAGAATTTTAACCTGCCAAAGCAGCGTACTTTAAAAAAATCTTTTCAGTGTTCAAGGTGGTAGATTTCCAAATCAGGAAGTTCATTTTCATAGTGCTGAATGAATTTCCAGTTAGGTAACTGGCAGGGCATGCTGAGGTCTACATTAAAAATATGTCATCTTTGGGAGGTCAAATATGTTTTTCCGTAATTTCCATTAGATTCTAGATCAATTTATTTAACCAGCTGATATTTTTGGTTTCTGCAGACTTTCTGCTTGTATTAGTGAGAGCCTAACTTAAAGACATGAAGTGATGCAGTAGAAATAAATAAATGAGGTCATTAGGGGAAAAAAATCTTGATTATAAGAAAGTGAGGTGTGGTCCTGTGAGGAACTGCTCTTTGCACTGACTGTTACTGGGAATTGTTTATTCTAGAGAGAAGGCGTTGTTCTTGCTAGGGATAACCTGAGCACATACTCTTCCTCTCTGTTTGCGCAACTACAACCCTCCCTCCTTCAGGGAAAGACTAGCATCTTGGTTGTGGAAAGGCAGTTCACTAAGAATCAGTGCCAGAAAAAAGGATGAAAGCAGAAAAAAAATGTACCACTGACATAAACTGTTTCTATTCATGTTTAGGAAGCACATAGATGAGAAGAAAAGATAATTGGCTGAGAGAAACAAATAAAAATGGTATTTTCTTGCTTTACCTTCTATATTTAGAACACAATGGTGTTAATCAAGATATAATTATAAACTTTATCTATTAATTCAAACAATAGAAGCTAATACAAAAGTAACAAACAGTAAATCCTTTATTTTTTCTCTAAGTGGGATTGTTCCCGTTCACAATTACTCTTGCCTAGTGTGCTTCATTTGTAAAACTGCTTTTTCTGAGTTTCTTTATTAGGATTTCAGTTATTGATAACGGTCCAGAATCCTCCTTGAATTCCAGCCAAACAAGCCATTGACTTCAGGGAGGTTGCATGAAACTCAGAGGAACATTTGGCAGAATGCTTTGTAGCCAAATTCCAGTGGTTAAATAAGTCTGCTTGTTCATTTGATATGTTTATAAATGAAACACATAGGTCAAATTTTCAAAGGTCTATGAAGCAGTTGAGCTGAGTTAAATGACCTGCTCACCTGGAAAAAACCCCACAGCTGCCCATGCAAATCATTTGATTGTATGCTATTTGCCAGTGTGTGCATGCAAATACATTTATTTAAGGTATACAAGCAATTTGTTAGGCTTATGTCCGGCTTTTGCACGTGTTGTTTTTTTCTATAAAAATTAGGATCAGGAAATACTTTTCATTCTAATTTTTGTTATCATGTATTTGAGTAAACAAAGTGGTGCAGGACTCTTTTCTAAATTTCCAGATATTTGGGTGCACAGAGTTCTGTCCTCACCCTCCCTCGCTGCATGTATTTCTGTTGCTTAGTTATCTAGTTTTTCTTCAGCAGCCACGGCTAGGCAGAGTAGCATCATTTATCACTATACAGAGTCTGTTTTAAGTTTTCTGTTTCTGTTCCAAATATAAATCTCTGGAATAGCATAGTCTTGCATGCATCAGGCAGTTGTCCTACTGAAATAGCCCGCAATGGTCTTTCTCAGCATGCAGGGCCTTTGAAGATCAAATAAGAAAGGTCAGTCTTTAAGTAACTTAAGCAATGATGTTATCGAGAAAGGGTCAGAATTGGTCTAGCAGTCTTATAGAAGAGTGACTCCTGGGTCACCGGCTACTGTGTTGCAGGTTAGTTCTCTGGCTTACATTGGTGGTGTTTACAACTGGAACTATCTATATTTATAGGCTTTGTGACTTGAATGTCACATGCTGTCTTTGTACAGTATACTCTATTCTGGGAAGGATAGTGATTGATGTCCATAGCTTTATCCAATACAGAAGGCTGTTTGCATTATGTTTCCCGCGCTTATTCCTTCCCCTTTTATATTTGCTCCTTTATTAAAAAGAGCCTAAAACTCCTATTTCATGTGACATATACACATTTAATGACCTCAGAATATTTGGATAGGTGGGAGGCAGCATGCCTGTTCCCTAGGAAATGTTGAATTTAGTAAAGTGAAGCAACTTCACCCACTTGATAGTCTCCTTGTAAGATGCGCGATAAACAATATGGAAAATGATATTTGTCCCTGGTATTTAGAACACAGGAGAGATGGAAAGAGGTGTTTTCTAGGAGAGTTTTTTTTGTGTGTGCATTAATGACTGGAAGAGAGCAGTGAGGCACAACTGTTTGACTCCAGTAATTTAACACTATCCATTTCTGGAATAGTCTTGGAGAGAGTTCTGCATGAATGAATCCTTGAGAAAGTTATGGTTTCTGTGTTTTTACAGTGAAATAAATTTTTTCTTAAAATATGCATGATTTACAAAACATTTCAAAATGCTATTTTTTCTTCCATTTTGTAAAATTTGTCTTCACAGATAAGCTCTTGGGTGTTTCTTGGTGCACTATATCAAATATGAAGACCATTTTGAGGAAAATAAATCTGATGTTTTCCTGGAGCCCTGACCAACACTGTAGTCTAGATTTGCAGTAATTATTTCTCAGTATAATTGCTGAAATTTCTTTCTCATGAATTCTAAGGGTATATAACAGTCTGTCTTATAAATATGTATAAATAAATATATATAAGTCTTATATCACAGAGGCACTCAGAGGTTTTTAATTATGTCACTTTGTATGGCTATAGACATTTCAAAGCTCTCCTTTGTGCTCTCTCTTATAAACATATTTTATTTCTTTTGAAGTCTGTGTGATATACATACTAGCAATTAAAAACCCAGCTCAGGCTTTGAGACACAAGGTCTTCTTAATTAAAACTCAAACAAAAGCTACAAGCAAAAGCCCCACTATATGATTAAGGTCTAAAGTGTTATGATACATTAGAATCATTGTTAACTGCTAGGATTTAAAAAAATCAATACACAGGAAAAAGGATCAACTGGTTCCAATTAGTGAAACCAATGAAAGCATCCAGAAAAACATAAAAAACAACGCAACCCAGAACCCCTACGCCCAAATCCTTAAGAAATTGTTCCTGATTAGAAATATACCACAGGCTACAAAGGTTTCTCGTGATGTATTTATTACCATAATCCAATGAAGTGATATGTTTACCTTCACGTTGTAGCTCTCCAAATCAGAGAGATATTTTTGTTTTGCCTTTTCTCAAGTCAGTAGCATTTTGTATAATGTGTTACAAAAGCTACATTTCCAGGTCTAACCTGACCTTGTAATTTAAGTGGTACCTTTTTTAATGACTGAATATTTCAGAAGCACTTTCAATAGTTAATGTTTGAATACTCTTTAGTCTGATTTGCTTGAAGAAGTTAATGGCTTCCAAAATAAAAATATTTTGGTGAAATTTACCATGCCCCAATGTATCTATTTGTTATGATTAAGATGCCAATATAATTAGTTAGACTAATCACTCGTGTGAACTAGATTAAACTATATGGTCTAATGTGATACTGATTTTTTTTAATATGAAATACTTTTATCCTGATTCTGGATTTAAATAGACATATTCTGAACTGTACAGACTGTACTGTACTGTAGTTCTGTGGAAATGAGTAGGACTGCTCACTGTACATAGTGCTATTATTTAAATTACGTATATGTAAGTCTTAGCAGGATTGAAGCTGTACTTAGCGCGAAAAAAAAAAGGTCAACATTTTTCTTGCTCTGGTGTTTTGGTCAGAGGGTCATATTTCAGTGGCACCTATCACAATCATGCCTGCTTCTAATGTTAAAAATTAATGACTGTTACTGTTTCTAGTTCTTAAAAATCCACAACTATAAATTACATTGTAATCAACCTTTCACATAAATCAAGTTCTCCATATTGTTGAATACATTTTAGAAATAATATCAACCAGGATGTATGCAGTATATTTCCAGGCATACAATTAATTTGTTACTTACTGCAATCACATATATCTATATATTTTTCACCTTACCAGTGTATGTTTCTAAGCTTAACAATTCAGACCTAAATATATGAACTCCGTACTACACTGAAATCAATGGGACAGCTCACTTATATGCTTTGTTCTGGTGAACTACATCCCAAACAGTGTACTAAAAAACAGTATCCACTGTTCATGAGAAAAAGGAATAAGAAGGATAATGATGCTAATAATAAGGAACTCAAAACAGCAATACATTTATTTGGCACATTAGAAATGACCACCTTCTGGAATTTGATCGATTCTTCATTTGTACAAATAGTGACAATAAAATGTATGGTATGAAAATGTGTTTATTTTCAAATGCCATTTGATTTTTTTAGCAGAAAACGGTTTGAATATAAACTAAAAATTACAAGTAGGTTTTCTTCACTTTTTCTTTAAAAATTTACCATTTTCTTCTGTTAGTAGGTTGCTTTGGTATTGTATATATCTATTTTTAATTTTCATTCTATCAGTAATTGTTTTCTTTAATAAATACACAGTCTTTACCTGTAGTCGAGAGGCTTCTGTGTTGAAGAAGCCTATCACTACTTGGAACTTAAGGCCTTCTCTTCTGACACTGGATGTCAGTGGCAAATTACCTTTTAATCCAAATCCCATCTTAGTTACCAATGAAATTGCTTACCTTTAGCAAAACATACAGTAATATTTCCTCAATATATTCTTCCAATTTCCCATGAAATATGATTAATGGGCTTCTTGATTCAGAGGTGGTACATTCGGGTTAAATGGCCCTTGATAGAATTATCATCTATGAACATGTCCAGTTGCTTTTGAACCCTTTAATAGACAGCTGGAAAGTCTGGGGGGGATAAGCTCAGCAGTTAACAATATGCTGTATATTTGAACCTAGTACTTTGTAGGTGTCCCCTAGATCTTGCATTATAATGGACATGGAATGGTTGTTCCCTGTTCATCTTCTCTGTTAAGCTACATTCAGTTGTCTCTTCTCCCAGTTAAAAAGTGAAGATATATTTATTTATTCCTTATATGAAAGCTGTTCTGTACTTTGGTCACTCTCCTCACCCTTCCCTGCAGTTAATTTGGAAAGAAATCTTTTGCACAAAATATCCCTATTCTGAGCAGCATCAAACTTTGGCACTGATTAATGAGAACTTTTGTGGCAATCTTTTTTGCCTCAGTTGGTTTTAAACTCCCTTTCTGAACAGGGAGTCTGTCTTGAAGTGGAGTCTTGATGTCTGGATGTTGTGTGGTAATGAGAGCGTCCTGATGATATAAAAGATAGCAGATTTTTTTTCTTAAGAGATACGTGAAAATACCTTACTGGGAACTTTACGAACTGTGGACCCAGAGGTGGCTCAGAAATGTCATCTGTAAGTCTTAAGGGAGATAGCATCAGTACTAAGGAAAAATGAAGTATAAGTACCTTTGGGAAACTCACATGCAACTGAGAATAGCAAGAACATAATGTGCAACCTGACACAGCCACTGCCTTAAAAGCCCAAGCTCAATGAAGAACAGCGGAAGAAATACAAGAAGGGTTGTCCTTGTCCTCTCTAAACAAGATGACCCTTTGGAAGAGGTTAACTATCAGTATTTTTTTCAAGAGGTCTTGGTTTGTCTAACTGTGTCACCTCACTTCAGATCTGACCAATGACATCTGACAGTTTTCTGCCAAAGGGCGGATCTAGCCAAACTCAGCTTGTTTTCCTTGTCTTCACCGCCTCCTGCCAACATGAAAGTGATTTCAGGCTAATCAGGATCCCCTTGCTCCAATCAGGTCATTCACGATACCGCCCTCTTACTTGGTGAGTGAATTGGTCTCAGTTCACTACCTCCCATCTCTCTCTCCCCAAATACTTATTTTGGATTAAAGTAAATAATTCTCTCTTCTCCACTCCCTCCAACTTTTTTTGGTTCTGGCATGATTTGCCAATAGAGAAAATTTTCAAAAACACTAAAAAGATGAAGTCTCATTAATTAATACGAATATACAAATTGTAAAGCAAATTGAGAGTGCTATATTGAAACAGTTTCCATAGGAAATTTGTTCGAACAGAGGAAACAGAAAATAGAAATCTATTAAGGACATAGCCTGCCCTGATTCCTTGAGTTCATCATAGATATTACCCTCTGTCAATAAAATTAATAGATTTATACCCAGGCAGGTTGATTAGAAATGGTTCTTTGTCATTAGCTCTCACACTGAAATCCTGTTATTATATACGTATTTTTTCTTACCCTTTTTTCTTAGTTAGTTTGCCCCACATATCCTAATATTTACCTTCTTCTGTATCGATATGAATTAACAAAGTTTAATGTTAGTCACATTGTCATAAATGTTCTTTAAGAGTCATACAAGATTAAGCTGAGACCTGCTCGATAGCTGTTTAAAATTTGTTGCCCCGTAGATAGCAGTAATGAGAGGCTAACACACTCACGTTCGGAATGAATCCTCATGTCTATTAAGATTTGTTTGAATAGGTTTCCATCACAACAGGTGCACAATTATTTTATGAGTAAAATATTATCAGCCTTCCAAATTAGCCAGGGCAAAATGCAAGTTGTCTGATTAAATAATCAAACCCAATACTTAAAATGCACTTGATTTCCACAGGAATTTTAAGATGCTAAGTCCCAGTCTATCAGTGGAACTGTGATTGTTTGCAGCATGCAAGTAGCAGCTTGTAGAGTATCCTGTTTGGTGTGTTTTACATAATTCATCCTACATTATACAAGACAAAACTGCTAAAAAAGCATATAATAATAGGTTTTACTTCTAGTCAAACAATTTTATTCTACCAATGAAGGTATTATACTGTGCATTAAAATCAGAAAAAAGTGGGCCTCTAATGGAAAATAGTTTGAAAGTGTTCTGCATTCAATTAGGAGCCACATCAGTTTAGAAATACAAAACCCCATGTTGTTTTTTAAATAATTTAGTTTATGAAGAGGGAGGGAAAAAAGGAAAATCCTCTGAATCAGTGCAGTGTGGAGATCACATATGTCACCAGTTATTGAATAGCTCAGTAAACACAGTGACTCAGAGACACAAGAAATGGGTAAAATCTGCAACAGTAGGTTCACCACGAATGGAAAACTTAGCAGTGCAGCCGTTAGACGCAGATTATATACAGGTAGCTGTTTTCATATCTGAATCTGTTTGTCAATCAAGGAATGCTATGAATCAGGAGATGGGATCTCAAATACAAAACCACAAAGTCAGAGACAGCATCTGGAGGAGCTCCAAGCCACAAAAATTAGGGAAGAAGCACAGAGGGAACAAAAACTGTAAATGGATTCTGCCTCTATATACACTGAATTTAAATAATTGTGTTGATACATCAGTAATAATAATTGCTGATAAAAATTATAGTCCTTATTTTGGGCAGCAATATATTTTACTAAATGTGAAATTAAATGCAATTTGTATTAATTAGGGATAATATGAAAGTATGTAAAGTGGTTGACATTTCCGACATTTTTAAACATACTACTATATGTGAAGATACATCTTTTGCATTTGTTTTGACTTGGAAATACTGTAGATTGATATATGCCCCATATATGTTCCGTTGAAATAAGATTACTGTTCTAACCCCTAAGACCAGAAAATTATTTATAGACAAGGTTCACCATACTTTGAAATTTAGTTATGGGGTTTGATCATTGAGGTACCTGTTTACTAGACAATTGTAGTTCCCTCTGGAAGCTGGAATATAGTCTTACTACAGATACTAAACCAAAGTCTACTGTTAAAATGCAGGTGGTGTATTCAAGTTGCAGGATATCAAAAGTCAGTGTAGTGTATATAGACATTTTATGTAGGTTTGTACAACTTAAGTTTTCCTAATGTGGGAAAGCTTATAGAGATTTCAAGTTTTGATTGGTAACATGAAAGGGATACAAACAGAGGTTTACTAAGGAAGGTAAAGAAAATTAAATGGGCATAACTGTTCTGTGGTTTATTTTTTCAGATTCATTAAGAATCATAGAGTTCCTTTTGACTTGTAACTGAAAGAACTTATTTTACCTTCGCTGCTTTACTCTGGTGCCAGGATTCATTTACCTATGTATTGTTGAGATTCTGCAACGGTCACAGAATGACTGGATTTTCTTTTAGGGGCTGTAGAGAATAGAGGATTCCTACTTCAGGACGTATTCGTAAATTAATTAACCCTCTTCTCTATTTTGTTGTTGTTTCACCTCCCAAGGGTCTTATAGTGTAATTTTGAGTCTCTCAGACTTCAGCCAGAGATGAGGGTGCCCACTACTTCTGAAATGTAAGGGTTTTTCTAAAAACAAATACTTTAGCCTATCAGGTTATGGTCCACCACTTTTCAAGATAACAGTTAACAAGATAACAAAGGCACTCTGGGTCTCTCGGCATACTCTCAGGTAACATATCTTACCGTCAGTCAAATATGAACATTTGGTGCTAAGAACTGTCTTTGAGCAGGCCATAGTGAGAACTCTCCATCTGCTGACTTGGAAAAACCATAGTCAGTCTCCACACATAGCTAAAGTTTAGTTAACTACGTAGATAGGTAAGGCTCTTCTTTCACTTTGCCTCTTCCTTTTCCCTTCCATGTGCATAGTGCTAACAGACACTGAGAAAAACACTTTTCTAAATTATTGTTACAACTACTGAAAAGGGTGCTGATGATAATCAGCAAATCACCTGTGACAAATATAGGCGTTAATATAGCACGTCAGCTGAATCTGCTATAAGAAATTTACATTATGACAGCTACGCCTGTGTAAAATGTTTGAATGCATTAAACACATAGAAATTAATACAAAGTTCAAGTTTGGAAGTGAGGGACAACTCAAGATTTATGTAATGAAAATGAATGTTGTTTAACTTGTTTTAATGAAATAGTCTTCACAAAGGAGAAGAGTGTTCCTTGCAACAGGCCCACTCCAATACTTGCAACATGATATGTAGAAAGAAAACACTGCTCTTCACTGATCAAAGTCAGATCCCATACACCAGCTGGCATCCCCAATGCCAGGGCTGAGACTGTGGCTACTATCTGAAATGGTAACATTTATAGACTCAGTTTCTGTGATGGTCCTTAACAACTTCTGAGTGGTGTGTATTCTTTTTTTAAACAAAACTAACATGCTGTTTTTCTTTGGAGCTCTGAAAGAGTTTGTTTTCTGTTGTTCATGAACTCAAGTTATATGATATTTGTTTAATGTTCTTGCCTGAAATCTAGAAGATAGGAAATGGTTAAATGATGCTGTGAGAATTAGAATGTTAGTTGGTAAATTAGGTAATGCTTTTGCAGTGCATACCTATTCAGGCTTTTACAGTAGTCCTCTTTTTTTTGTCAGTGTTAGCTATGTCATAGAAGGTGTAGTGCTGTGCAGTTGGTTAAGCAACTGAGAAATTCTCTCCTCTGACAGTATATACACTGAATTAATACCTAAAGCAATACTGAGTACTCGAGTTACTAAAGATCTTTATTTTTTGCATAAGGAAATAAATGTGAGTAAGTGCGTGTGAGTGTTGCCTTATAAATGCATTTTCTGTATTGTCTTTACATGTCAAATTAGTATATGTTCATCCTCTTATCCAAGCTGGTCATCCTATATGGACTTTTGTCTGTGTGTGTTGAGTCCCTGATATAACTGAAAGCTTACTGCGAGCTTAGCTTTACTGGAAGCTGCTGAGGTCCTCTAAATGCAGAACATACAGTGTACAAAAGAGCAGAACAATCTCATCTTTGCTACTGGATATCAAGCCAATAATGGAAGAGCTCCAAGGAGGAATTTGAAAATTTGTAAGTGAATGCAGTCCTTGCTACTTTAAAGTTACCAAAGTGCTACTGAGTTCTAGAGAGTGACATCTAAACACCCCATGTCCTTCAGCAGTTCTTTGACAGTATTTGCATTTATGACTGTGTTCATGTTGATGCCCTGAAATTATGATGGTAACATAATGTACTGTTGGTTATATGTTAGAAGTTAGCTGTAAGGGTGCCTTTGAAAACCTTTTCTGTGCTAAGGTTATTACCTATGTGAAACTCAAACTGAGCAATTTAAGGTTTTGACTGAAACATGTCAGCCCTAAGCCTGTGTGTATACACCTTTACACGGATCCAGGTACTCATGTCCACATGGTGTTGCACATCAGAAAAGTAAATGAAACTACTTTTACATTAAGGAATAGGTGGCTGGTTGACCGATAGGTATGAATTCCCATATAGGGAAAACAAATCTTAATTAAAAAAACCATCAAATACTGTGTCTGAAGGGCTGAAGTTGCTACCCAAGAGCTCAGAGAAAAAAATGGAAAGGAAATGTTTGGTGTAAAGAGGAAAAAACATCCAAACATCCACTTGACTCCAGCAGTAATCATAAATGAACACACAGGAACATGGAAGAACAGGGAAAGCATATACTTTGACACTAACATTATCCTGGCCTCTGACTATTTTCAGCTCCAGGGATTTCCTGATACTAATGTGGTTTGTTTATTTTGTATCAGTCAACTAGATCTCTCTTGCCTCTTCCAAATACCTGTCCAGTTTCCCCTTGAGCCTATATAAAACTTGGCATCTTTTCAGAAAGTATTCCATGGTTCTAGTGTCCACTGTGCAAAGAGCCACCTCAGATGAAAATGAATTGAAAACTTTTAAGGTGATGTTATGTGATTCAGACACATCTATCCCATTTTTTAAGATCGTGTAATATGTCATCTGAGTCAATGGGTGTTAGATGCTTAACATATTTTTTAAAATAATGGCCATAGATCTGTCTGCAATAGTAAGAGTCCTAAATCCCTTAAAAAACCCCCAGCCCAGAGACACCTAAATCTAAGAAACCCCTTGGAAAAATACCCAAGATCTTTACAAATGCAGACAGATTGAAATTTTGATATATATTTAAAATTCATAGAGAGGAAATGACCATAAAATACATTGCTTAAGTGCAAAATTATTTTGCAGTCACAATTAGCCTTCATCGTAATTGGCAGTATCTCAGCATCACAGTTACACTGATGTAACTTCTGACAAACACGGCAGAAACATTGCATCAAGTTGCAATAGTTATGTTGTTCCAGACAGAGCTTATTTTTTTAATAGGATGCTTAAAAGGAAGATGATTAACTTTGAAAACTAATTCAGAGAAGTCTCAGTAGAAATCTGTTTTCCCTGCTCCTGCTTCTTCTTCATTTGTGTTTTTAGGTTCAGTGTCTTGTTATGAAGGAAAAATAATGATAAAATTGCAGTCACTGTAGAAATAAAGTAATGAAAATGCAACTTGAACAGTGTTTTCTTGTCTTAAGGAGAGAAGAACAGCTAGGGGATCCCAATTTCTTAAATATATTCCAGGTCTATTTATAAAATATTGAATTAGAATGCTGTTATAATGGAATTCAAAACCTCTTGGTGTGTTTCCTGCATGCTTCTAGTGCTTTAAGATTTATTCTTAATTATCTTTAGACTGTGCTTAAAGTTGTGCCTAAGTTCAGGCCTTTGAATATTAAATTGTATTAAGTCTTTTGAATAGGCAATGTTTATGTTTTCATTCTGAGTGATCCTGTTTGAGTGGTAGAATACATATATAAGCACAACAAAATAACATGATACTGCTCTCTGGTTTGGGACTGTGAAGAATTTCGTTACCAGTGATTCTGTAGTGAAGGGCTGTGTTAAATGTTTTGGTTTGTGATCAACTAGGTATACAAGTAAATTGAATTAAGAAAATTTCCAACTGTACTTTTAGTTGCTTCTAAGAAACATCTGGCTAAACATACTCATGCTTGTGGTTAGAGTATAATTATACCAGAATACGTGTGGAACTTCAGTCTGCAAATGTAGGCCACCTCCTTTGTGCTCTGGTTAATGTGATTTAGGAGGTTTTTCTGCAGTTAGAAAACTTGACTGATAATTTTGTAGCATATTTCATAGGAGCATAACAAGCTTGTCATAGAATTCTAATTTGCTCTGGAATGTGTTCTATTTACTTATTTATCTATTTATAAAATAAACCTTGAAGGAACAATAAGCATAGTTTACTTGTTTGGTTTTTGCTTCTCATACCCATACAGTGAGGTTGTGCTTATTTCAAAAGACATAAGATAATTCACATTTGTAGCATTAATATGCTGTGCTGAATTGGTTTTACAGATTACTTGGTTGTGTGTAGCAGATAAGTAGCATTTTCAATTTATAACTGTTTGATTATCAAAGAAATTTAAAATAATATTCAGATTTACAAGCCTGAAGCTGCCAATTTTGACCACCTAATGTCATTATTAATGAACATATCAATGGACCTGTTTCAAAGCCCACCGAAGTAAGTGTAAATCCTTCAACTGACTTCTGTGGGCACATTCTAAATGTATAAAATGTTGTTGCTTTTCCATACATATCAAAGGCTTTTGACTAAATTGTCTCTTCTCAGATGAAGAAGGAAGTTTCTTCTTTACAGCTTCCATGATAGACAGGCTATGCTAATGTCCTTGTTTTGCAATAAACTTTGCTTCTTCATTACTTATCACCAGAGGCAATGAAAATCTTCAGAGGCAAATATAAGTTTTTCATTGATATACTTGTTTGTATTTGTAAGACATGAAAGATGAACATGTAATTAAGATCAAAATTAAAATTTATATTTAAAGTATATAAATCTTGCAGTACTAATACTCCTCATATTTATATTTAGACATTTCTGAGTAGTGTAGCTAATAACTACTAACTAAAAACTCATGGAAGTAACTTATTAAATAAGATATAAAAACTAACTGCAAGACATCATAAGTCAGAGTACATTTCACAGGGGCACATCTCCTCTCCTGTGTATATTGTGCATTCTGGATGCAGTAGAAGAAATGCATTTGGGTTACAATTTTGCGTATAGGAAGAGAGGCAAGATTCCTCGAGTGTTTTGGAGTGGGATCCTCAGTGTTAGCTTTAAGGCAAATGAAATCCAATAATTGAATCCTAATATGTAAATTGATTAGCCTGTTTATAAAAAAAGCTGCAATGGCACCTAGGGAAAGGATCTTTTTCCTTCTTGCACCCATAGAGAAAAGTATTAATTCCTGTCCTTGTTCTTGTAGACATTCCTAGTACACAGACTCTCAGGTTCAATATAAGGCACCACATCGTCCTCCTTAAAACCAGATTAGCTCCACAGGAAGATACAGCGATGACATGTTTTTTCACCTGATTTGCACATGTCCAACTGCAGGAGTACACATAAAAGCTGTACGGACTTCAAATGTCCCCTTTTCTTACCATTATCCCAAGTATGTCTTTATAGACATTACAGTGCAAAGTATTCCTCACTATTTAAAGAGAAGAATCATGTTATTTCTGCAAATACTGTGACAAAAAGCAGAAAAACATAATATTAAAAACCTCCTTTTCTGTAGCTTGCTGTTTAAAATGGAAAACTTAATTAAAACATAGGATTCTTTTTCATCTTTCATTATTAATCTATAGTTTCAACAATATGAGAAGACTGAACAAAGAAGCAAAAGCTTCTTTTCCGTCATGAACTTTTTTATGAAAGACAAATATCAGCTAATGAAATCACAAGTAACTATAAGTTCTGTTATATAGGGAAATTAATGTCATCTAATTCATACGACCTGTACTCATCAAATGAGATATTAAACTAACTTCCTCTAAACAGCTTCCTTCCAGTCATTTTTATGCATGTACATATACGATTCTCTTTCCAGAATAAGATTAGATAGAACAGATATTCAGTTCATCCTTGTGATTGAAGATACAATTTTTAATTGGAGAGCTCTTCCTTCCAAACAGTGGTTTTTTGCACTTGCACCACAAGAGGAAGAAATACTAGTTTAAAAAGAATGAAAATTTGTATAGATCACTTGGAATTGTATCATGTTTACATAATAAAAAAATAAGATTCATTTTGAAGAGTATCATGGTACCCAGAAATCACTCATTAAAGTTAAAATTGAATATGGAAACAAAATGATTTTTATCCAGCTGTAAGCTGTTATGAAAGAACAATCAATGAAATGGAGCAATTTCAAAATCAGTCCTGAATTCTCCATTTACATTTTTTTCTCCAGCAGACTCCTAATCTTTTCGTGTTAGTTGATAAGAACCTACTTATTTGAGACTGTCATCAATTGTGACTCTTAACGTTGTAATTCCAAAGAAGATACTACCTATGATTGTATAAGCAAAACAAAATATCATTTCACATCTAAAAGAGGAAGTTACAAAAAAGTATCTTACACCTTTTACTGCAATGCTTTATATGAATATTAGAGATGTCTTGGCATTCATGTGTCAGACCATCCGTTCCTCCATATCAAGGCACAGGTGCAAATGTTCATCTAGAACTACAATATTTTTCTTATATTACGGAAATGAAGGGTAGGGTTTTTCCATTTATTTCAAACATCTAAAATATTACTAAATTAAGTTATAGTTACACTACTAGTACAGCAGAATGCCATTCAGTAAATTTTATGAGTCAGCAGAGGAAAAAAAAATTGAAAGAATTATCCGGAAAGCAAAATAATGTTTAGGACAACATGCCATTTTATCGGAATCCCTTGGAAGGTGGTGTGAAAGGTGGGGCAGTATTCTCTGTGTAAGCACCTCATTCTCAGTTTCACATCTGTAGTCTCACATTAAGCTATAAGCTGCTCAAGGACAGAGGGAAGAATTTAATAATTATTAAGTAAGAATTTAGTAAGAAAGTGCATTTAAAATTTCTAATACTATGTACAGTTTTGTACACCAAATGGTGCTGTTGGGACAAAGCAGTCTCAGACCTAAACCCGTGATGGTGCTATAGAATATATATGTATGTATAGGCTTCTTTACTAACATTTCTACATACCTAACATAGTGACTCTTGGAGAAATGGAGAGATAGAATGTCATTAAAAAGAACATTATTCCATAATGTTCAGTGATGAGATATTTTGTACTTCTCTTTGATATGTCTGCTATTGGTCCTCTGATAATTAAAAACTTCAGCCAAAGCTGATTAAAGAATTCATGTGTTTTGAGTCAGGTTCAGAGATAAAATAATAGGGAAGGTGAACAACTGGCTTTGCTTAGTGTTTATGGGAACATGGGGATCACTTCTCATACTGTTGTAAATAAAGGATATTTCTACTGAAGTTTCTGATTCTACATGTATGTGAAGAGAGAATTAGGCCTATTGAGTTGTTAATTCCAGTGTAATGAAGAAGCTAGAAGCATTGTGAATGTCATTGTTACTGAGGGACTTGATTTTTCTGATGTTTAGAACTTGTGTTACGTCTTCAGAAGGAAAAACTTTGATTATCTCCATCTCCCTATGAGACTTCCCCTGTTTTGTTATGTGAGAACTTAAAGCATTATGGGACTATTGAATTGGATTTAGTTGTACAGACTTTGTAAATGAGAAAAGTTACAGGATTCAACTTCCAAACCTTTTTTATGACTTTCTCATCTCTTTGAATAAGATATAACATCAGCCTGCTATTGTTTTTTGTGCTTAATGTGTGTTCTCTAATAGGGAAAGGTGAACCAATCTTGTGCCATTTAAACTTAAGATATTAACTTCCACAAAAATAAACCCTGATAAACATGATCTGTGTGGGGATGTTTGCACAGAGAGGGTTCCTGAAAGTTTATTCCTACTGTGACATTTAAGTATTTCTGCTACCCTGATTAACACAGTTTCTGGCATCTCAGTGTGTTTTTTCTATGGAAGAGGAACTGTTATATAATTACATGATGGTTAGATTTTCTTTTTTTTTTCCCATTTATCAGTTCTTTTCATTTCCAATACCTTCTTTATCCTTTGGATTTTTTATTTTTTAATATACTATTTCTTTCTGTTGTATGGCCCACAAATACAGTTTGGAAACTTTACTGTTCGTATCCTCAGAATAACTTCCTCCTCCCCTTCCCCCTCCCTGATCTAGGGAAGCACTGTCATCCGTATTTAAATGGGAAAAACTGAAACTGAAGGTCAGGATATTTTTTCAGCTCTCTCAAGTCCTGAGTGAGTACCTCAAATGGATGGACCATCTTTCCTTCTCTCCTGTTTGTAATTTTTTTTACTTTCTAATGCTCAATTCTAGTGCTTTTAGTCAATAATAACATTAATAATACAAATTTTGCTCTCTGTATAGCACCACCATGTTCATTTTATTTTGGTGTGCTATGCCCTGGGCTGCAGTCTTCTCAGTTAACAGAATAAAACTACTCATTTTTCTTTTCTCTTTACATCATATTTTAGTGTTTGTGTAACTGTACAGATTACTCACAGCCTGTGGCCTCTGCTATATCATTATATTCTAATTCAGCAAGAACAGGTTGGCTGTGAGTTTTTAGTGGCAATGTATAATACGTATTTCTCTGTTTATATCCAGTATTATCACCTTTTTCCCACACAGAGTCTGAACAGCTCGTACTGAGTATGTGAAGCATTTCTAAACCCACTGAAAGCACTAAAGCATTCGTAACTGAATCTCTACTTGCTGCTGAAAAACCCTAGGAATAATTTATTCAAAAAATTGTCATCTTCTTTCTTCCACATGCACATGCATGAATTAACACTTAATTTGTACTTGAATTAACACTTAATATGTACTTCTAGTATTATTTAGAATGTAAGGTGATAAGCTCTTCTAGAATTCGAGAGTAATTCCAAGAATCTGGCTAAAGTGTGGTTTTTTTCTTGTTTGTTTGTTTGTTTGTTTAAATAGCAAACAATACTAAAGTAGAATTGTATATATGAGATAGTAACAAAATCTCTAAACATAGTTAAAGTCCTCCAAGGGTTACATCAGATAAGAGTTCTTCTCCTGTGTGTTAAAGAAAATAAGAGTCCAACAGATTTTTTGGAATTCTGCTTTTTGCTGGGCGCCGGTTTGGAGGAGGGGGAGGTTGAAGCTCTGGCTAACATCACATTCTTTCCTACATTCCTGACGTGGATTTACATTTTAGGACTCAACTGTGGATTCATCACATCCCTAAAAATAGGGCAACGTATCGTTGTGCTGCTCCATGAGCTGACCAGGCACTACTCAATCCAATCCTTCGCCTAGCAGATTACTTTGACAGTTTTGGAGCTGTTTGGTAGTAACTTGTGAAGAGTTTATGTTGATCTGGTCACTGCAGTGTCTTTCTTTTGAATGTGTTGGTTTACTTTGATTAGAACTGTTATGAAAAACAGCCAAGGAAGAAAACCTCTGAATATAAGAAATTCCTCAGGAAACACTTGAGAATTGTTAAGAAACAATGCAAGAACAAAAAGTCCAGGAAACACATGAGATCAAAAAAAAGTTAAAGGCCATGAAAGAAACATTGTCTCAGAAAAGGTTGTTATTTGCAGGAGCAAAGCTAAGGTACAAACCTTTGCTGGGCAATACTAAGGCAGGTAAGCCTGCCTCAGTTGCTGACAGGTGATGGCAAATCTTCAGGGGAAATATTCGGCTGGATTATCATATACATTCCCATGACTTATTTGTTCTTAGTGCAGAATAAAGTGCTCTTTTTGTGAAGTCTGTAGAAAGGATAAATCCTTCAAATTCTTTTGAGAAGGGAAAAAACACCTGAGTGTGACGCTTTAAATGTTCGAATAGTTGAACGTGAACACTCAGAGGTGCAATGATAAAGTTGAGGACCTGTGAGGGCACTTAAGCCCAAGGACTCCTGTCTCAATCCCAGCTCAATGTCAGGGAGAGACCTGGACTTGGATCACTCTTCTGCACGTGTACTGTCTTCCCTGGTAAGCAAGCTGTATGCGTGGACTGGATGAAAGCCTTGGTATGATCCAAACTAAATGGTGTTGGGTGCAGGACCCTGATGTTTGCGGTGAGACGTGCCAGTAGCTCAGTTTGCACAGAGCCAGAGAGGTGGCTGTGGTGATGGAGGTGCAGCTAGCCCTGCAGTCATGGGTCCCTGCCCTCTTCCTCACCTGTCTGTGGGCATATTGACATGGGAAAATGAAGGGTCATCATGACCTCACTGAGGTAATTTCATTTTTGCTCTGCTACCTGCAATTCCATGGTTAGTCTAGGAAAGACAGTCTGGCCTATGATAAGTTTAGGATTGTATTAAAACTCTCCTGTTCTGCAACTCATCTTAGTTTCAAATTGCTCCCACCTAAGAAATGGCTTAAGCATCTGAGGGTTAATATATGTGAAATTAGGACAAATCCTGCAGATTGTCAGTAAAGCATTTTCATCCTTCTAATAAGCGTAGCTAACTTAAGCCATTTTTTCTTTTTTCTAAATCTGACAAACAGATTTTGCTCTGCAGAGTGTTTTCAGTAGTTCCCAATATTAATTACTGTTACTGTTTATGGACATAAAGTATTAATTTTTGCCTGCTCAAAGCTTAAAACACAGTATAATTTTGGGACATAATGGGGGGGGAGAGATCTCACACCTTCACAAGAGAAGCTATCCAGCGTGGTTTGCATGCTGGACGTGTTTGCTGTGCTGCCTTCTGCGCTGGGATGCTACAAAGCACAATGGAAGCATTTATAAAACTTTTTATTGATGAAGGACTGGACAGTAGCATATGGGAACATCAACAATTGCTAACTGATCATGAAATAAAGAAATTCCAGTATTCTAGTGTTATAAAAAGAAGGGGGGAAAAAAAAGTCATTCAGAACTTAGTCATATTGGTTCAGCTGTTGTAACCAAAGACTGATAAGATAATAGAGGTCTTTGTGGCTGTTTTCTACTGAAATGCTTTATCTTTATGATGCACTTGGGGCCCTTTAGAGTGGAAAGCTTTTTAAACTGCTGTTGGAGTTAGAACTCAAATTAGATGCTATTGCAATGGCAAGGGGGCTCCTTAGTCAGGCAGCCCTCACAAAGTGACTTTTATCTCCGAAGCCCTTCCATTAGATTGTTACTTTCTTCTGTTTTCCCTGTTTATTTTTGTTGACTTTTGCTGCCCTATTTTGTGGCATTTAAAAGGTGACCCAATCAAAAAAGGGTAAATGCTAAATGCTGGACAGAGCCTGTGAAGTAGAGACATCACAGCCTATCTGATGTGTGCTGCAGAATGCCGTGTTAGACAGAATGGTTTAACCAGGTTATCTCTGGGCAGCTAAGATCAAATACACTTTCTTTTATGTCTAGCATTGTGTTTTTGCTTTCTTTTCAAACAATGTCCATTAAAAACCCCCCAAAACTAATAGAGGAATTGATTCAAAAAGGCTTTTTTTTTTTTTTTTTTTTTTTTAAATGCTGAAGTTGCTTAACTTGACTCAAAATCCTTTTTGATTGTCGGTTGAATTTCTTTGGTTGGTGATACTTTAGAGCTGCAGTTATGTGATTTAAAGCCCTTCTTAGTTTCTGGCAAAGTCCACGCTTTTCTTGCATTACTGTCTCTTGATTTCATAAAAGTCACACTATGTGTTTATTCTAAAAACATAACAGGAGTAATCATTTGTGATTTATTAATTTGTATTTCCTGTAAGTATATGGGGCAAAAGTTAGTTTAGATGCAGTGCATAAACAAGCATGATATTTGTCATGCTTTACACTAATCACAGAATTCAAGAGAACCAATAATACTTTGCAGCTGTGTAGAGTTTCCATGCAAAGATCTCAAAGCACTTCAGAAGCATTAACTAACCAGGCATAAAACCCTCTGATTGGTAGTGTTTTACTTTGTGTACATATCAAGAAACTAAGGCAAGCATATTCAAGAACCCACAATAATTTAGTGTCACAGCTAAGAATCCTACTTCGGCAAGCTTTGAATCACACCTGTAAATTTTTGGCTTATTTACAACTCCAGTATTTTGTCTTTTGTTCACTTGATAGAATATGTGGCTTTATCTTGTTTTCTTCTGTTGAGTGTCAAAGAGATTAGTCTAAGTTATACTATGTAAGTCTAGAAGTCTATTTTTTGTTATTCTTCCTTATTTTTTTCCCTTACCAGCAGTTATTACTCTGCCACTATCTCATGACAACTTGCCACAAGGACAGATCCAAATTTAACATTGAAAAGCCTCCTGTGTTTGTTGACAGGCAGCTACATCTGTATATAGACTGAATATGTAGTAAGGGGCAATAGAAGTGTTGTAAGGTGGTAAACCAGAGATTGATATAAGAACTATAGTTATATTATGTATCTTACAAAATAGTAGATTTTTAATCTTTTTTTGCAATGCTTAAAGAAATCTAGGCAGATAAAATGCAAGATGATGTTTACAATTTTTATTAAATGAATCGTAAGACATACGATGATCTTTCTACTACTTTGTGTACCAGAAATCACGTGGTACTGTGATCAGTTTTAAAAGGTAGGTTTTTACCACAAGCAGAATTCTTTCTAAATGTAATTTTTGACCACAAGTTGAACTCTTCTCTCTTTTTCAGCAGATTTATAGCTACTTTTTATTTTCTCACTCCTGATTATATTGACCTGTGACCAGAATTTCTCAAAAGTTCTCTTTGATGCCTTAGTTCTGTTCAATCTGACCATTTTATCTCAATTTGTGCTCAAATCCATACAAAAATAAAGGGTAAAACAGTAAGCACACAAGGAAAAATGAAAATTAATTATTAAATTAAATTAAAATTAATTATTGCTACAACCAAATTATTTTTAAGTTAATGATTACAATCACAAAAGCAAGAATATATAACCAAAGGACTATAAAAAATAATAACTATTTTTTCTGAACTTTTGATAAGACTGTTATATTTTCATTTTAAAACAAAGTCCTTAAAAACTATCGACTTCCCACCAACACTCAAAATTTTAAATACCGCTGGTAAAGGGAGTCAATGGATCAAATTCAGTATATCTGAAGTTACTGAAATAAAGGCCCCTAAGAAAAATGTGTCAATTTTAAAGGTCTTTCCTAACTGAAGACCATTTTGTGATAGAGCCAAAGGTTAATAAAATCAGTAGTGAATGTAGCAATTTTACAGATAAGCTATTCACAACAAGTGTAGTTACTTGAATAAAAAGCTAATTCAGTTCTAAAATGCCACATGCAGTAGCAGTGAATAGCTGCTTTTAGGTGCTTTCTGGAGGGGGATAAAATACAGAATCACAGCACTCTTCTTTTCCAGCATCCCTGGCTGCCTGTAAATTGCTGTGAATGGGACTGTAGGCTGACAGGCTCTATTAAGACAAACTGCCTTTCTCATCGGAGAGATAAAATAAATCAGGTGTTTAGTCAAATTAAAATACTTCAGATGGAGCAGGCCCCAGGGAGCACTGATCCACCTGACAAATCTGAGAGAAACTCAAGACAGATGTGTTTTGGGGATAAGGAAGACCCCATGGAAAAAAAAATGCACTGCTGTCTTTGGAGTAAGAGAATAGGATTAGAACAGAGAGCGAGCTGTGGTATATAATATTTTATGGAAGCTGGCATATTTACTGTATATTTTTTACTAAGCTTTTTGTTTTATCTGTTTTTATGGCAAATACATTTTACAGATAGCTATATTTTTATTTTATTTATAGATTATTTTTTTTTAGTCAGCAGAAGAAGGTTATTTACTGATAATGAGTTTAGGAATCTCATTGCTTGCTGCAGTAAGTGGATGCAAAACAGATGATGATGGCACACAGCTACTGATGACCTCTCTCGGCCCAGCCAGATCAGCTCAATCTGGTCTGTATTCTGAGCGAGTTGTTTTTTATTGGTATTTGAACTGTAAAATAATAGTTGGGATTTTCCACTCTAAAATTAAATTATACCTCCCCTCCATGCTGCCATACAACAACATTCTGCATCTTATGCTTTTTCTTGTCTTGAGCAGTGTTTGGTTAGGTGTCTTGCAGCTTCGTGGAGGTCTTGTTATTTTCCAGGAGCACAGTGTACATTTTGTGGTCATCGGTTCTATTCTGTTGTTGGATTACATAGCACGGTACAAATTAAAGACTAGGGTACTTTAAATGGGGTCATTCATTTCAGATGTGTTTCTCTGGGGTGAAAAAGGAAAGAAAAACAATTACTATGAATTCCTGAATAAGAACAGTTACTTCTGCCTGCTATTGTATAAAATTAAAAAAAAAAAAAAAGAAAAAGAAATGACCTCATAAATTTGCTGCAACTACAGCAAACGATTCTAAATAGTCATAACAAAGGAATCAAATTTTGTAGCCTTAGCAGGCACTGTTTGTGGTAGCTTTCTACTGATATTATGAAGCAAGTACAAAGTATATAGAATAATATGGGAATGGAGCAGGAGATTAATATCTGCTTTGGGTGTGTAAAATATTTTATGACTGTAAGATCACGAGCCTGCATTACAATGCCAAAGCTGCTTGACAGATGTGGAAGTCTAGAGCTGTGGTTTCCCGGGTGGCAGTGGATGGCAATAAGTATCATTTGAGGCAGCAGGTTGCTTCCCATTGGGTTTCAAAAATAGGTGGAGTGGTTGATCTCTTCTAGTCACAATAAGCAAAGGAGTTTTTCTTTGGCAGAACAGCCTTTTATCCATGAAAATGAATTTCAGTATACAATAACATATTCAAAAGTGCCTGAATAACCTTTGATCCATGGTGCAAAATCTTCAAGATTGAATAATACAGTTTAAGAGTGTTAAGTCTATACTGAAGTTGCAGGTAACTGAACTGATGTCAACAGTGTGGAGCTCAGTACAAGCTAATGGATCCTGGCAAGGCAGTACCTCCAGTGCAGACATTTTCCTGGCCACATACCTGCCTAAGCTTACTTTCACAGATTATCTTTTTGCTGTTGTTTTGAAGCAGCTTTTTGCACAGAACTCTCTTATTGCTTCAGTTGTGCATACCACAGTAAGGTTTTGCGATGACTTGGTCTGAATAGTACAGAGTCCCTCAGGTTCAGCTTCATGCATGCATCATACTTGTGAGTTAGAAAACTGCTAACCATTTCTAAAATTTCTGCTACAAGAGAAGTTACTCATTTTTCCTTGGTTGGAGGCCTGTGTCACATGTATACTGAATTAAGATTAGGCATTACAGGGTCCTGAAATATCAATTTGTTGCAGACTCTTTTAAAACTAAGATAGTTAATAGTGGCTAAGGAATTCAGTATTTTCAGTACTTTATGTTGTTAAACGCAATTAAGAAATGTACAGAAAAACAGGTACCATTTGTTTCTGGGAGTTTACTTTATTTAAAGTGAATGACTTAAGCCATGCAGTTTCTCTTTCCATAGAAAGCAGAGGTTTTCTTGTAGGCTGCTTTTGCAAATGAAATTCTGTTTAAGAATTATATTGATCCCATCACAGCACAATGTAAGTAGTAGAGCATCTTGGGTTTGTCACCTGTCAATCTCTTTCTTCTCTTCCCTAGAAGATATCCATCTTACTCCTGGGAAGAAGGTGAGGTCATAATTTTGGTGACAGTTTCTCTATTCCCTCCCAGGTCCTGTTCCTCACACATTTTCTTCCTCTTCAAAAGTCCTATGACTTCTTTATCACAGTCCTCTATTGTGAATGGAGGAAAGGAACTATGCGAATGCCTTCTCTTTTGTGCCACTTCTCTTATTATTGTGGCAGATTACAGACCTGACTAGTTCTTGGTTTGGTTTGCTGCTTCTCTAACTCTCAGTTCTCCTGTACAACATAAAATTACTTCATTTATCCCATTTCCAACTGTAAACCCTCTTTCAGATGCTCTTCCAATATTTCTGAACTGCTACCTTACTGTAGTTATATTAAGTCTTACAGAGCGGTGAGTCTGAGATGCTCACACAAGGAAACGCAGTGTATGGCTCAAATATAGGAGCTGACGCTGCTGTTAGTGACAGAGTAATATGTTCAAACGTAAGATGGGATATTTTTGGATTGATTTGCAAAAGGACCCTGTACTATCTACTTAGGAGACCCATGCAATTTACCCATAAACAGACCATTAAGCATCATTAGTGCAAAGAATAAATGTACCGTAGTTTCATATTAATTAAGTGCTCTCTGTAGAGTAAACTTTGAAAGTTAAATGAAAATTTTTAAGCCATTTTCTCAGGTTAGGCATTTCTCTCAGGGACAAGTAGATCTCATTTTTAATATGCATCCCATAACCAATGCATCACATAACCAAAGCTTACATTTACCCAAATGAACCAGATATATGGGTATTTTAGAGAAATGATCAATAAGCTGTTACACTGCTTCTTCCACTGAACAGCATATTTTGATTTTTTTTTTAGCATTTTTACATACTTGGGAAAAAAACCAACAAAATATATAAAGTGAAGGAAAATTATGTCTAATAAACTGTGAATGTATTTATCACACTGGGCAGATTTAGATGGAAAAGATATAGGGATTTGTACACAGAATGTTGTTAATTACTCCTGTCAGAAAAAAAGAAATACTCTATATATTTTCTGCTCCAATTTTTGTTATATCCTCCACTGCTTCGAGCACAGCAAAGCTATGTGCTAGATTCTTTTGGGATTTGTTAGTAAAATATATATTCAAGCTGCCACTTGAAATAAGCATGTTGGTGATTCAGCCATTTTTTTGTGAATATTGCTTGGTAACTATTGTCTATCTCATATTTACAGTACATCTTTCCTGCACATTTAGGTACACCAGAAAGCCTGGCAGAAAAAGAGCGACAGCTCTCTACTATGATCACCCAGCTGATCAGCTTACGGGAGCAGCTCCTGGCTGCCCATGACGAACAGAAAAAGCTGGCAGCCTCACAAATTGAAAAACAACGGCAGCAAATGGACCTTGCTCGCCAACAGCAAGAACAGGTGAGGCTCCAAGAAAGAAACCTGTGAAAATGTTTCATGCAGAATGCTTATCATACATACTGTTCTGCTTGGTGTTTCCTTTCATCTTTTTTGTTAAAAGAGCTTAAATATCTGCAGAAATTACATCTTTTTCCAGAGAGAGGAAATATTATAGGACCCCGAGAAAAAAAAGTGGGTGTGGACATTCAAATAATTTCTTTCCTGGAATAAATGGCATTGGATAGATTTCACAGTTCTTGTTTCTTGCACTGAGATGCAATTTTGGGAGTTACAAATAAGCCAGTCTATAACCACTATTTAACTCTTTCTCGTTTTGACAAGAAAATAATTGAACAAAAAATCTTAAGCATCCACAAACCTTCAAATATCTTCTACAAGTAAGGTTTGATTTGTTTGTTTGTGTTGTGGGTTTTTTTTTTTTGGTTGTCGTTTTTTTGGGGGGTGTTTTTTGTTTGTTTGTTTGTTTTGTTTTTGGGGTTTTTTTTTTAAGATGCGGTTGTCCAAAGAGCTGTCTTTTTCTCATTGTACAAAAGTGTAACAACAGTGATCCCATACACTAGTCCCCTAGGCATTAGATCAGACAGATACAAATTAATGTGTGGTTTTTAGGAATCTGACATTATTACTAGAATTATCTTTTCAGTTAAACGTATTTTATAGGATATATACAGCAATATATGCTCTGGTGATTTTAATGAGTTGTGACGTCTGGTATTTTATGTGCTTGAGTATTTGCCCACATGTAGGAATATGGACTCATCCCCTAATGGAAAATAACATAAAGGAACACTGTAAAAAATCAGAAGTTAGAATGTCATTTAGCCATCCAGAGATGACACAGTAATTAACTATTGACACTTGTGAATAAGCTAGCACAAATTAATCTTGACACATTTGCAGACGAGTGATATCTTACAGTGAACACTTTGTAATTATATTTCAAAATGAAAATTAAATGACACTTAAAACTAGGTTGTCATGCTCAATGAAGCGAGCATGTAGCTCAACCGATAGGCAAATAAAATTCAGAATTTGAGCCACATGGTGCTTGTGTACCCTACTTTACTGTGTCAAGGCTATACATCAAGACTATGCTATGGTAATTGCATTGCAGGGTATTGGATACTTTTTTTATCACATTACTGTTCCATCTAAGAGGAACCATTGACACTGGATGCTTGATGGTATATTTCTGGTTTTCATCAGAAAAAGCCTATTCAAATGGTATACTACATTGTACATACAGGTACAATAAGCTGTTCACAAGCAGTCTGAACACCATCAGATTGGTGCCTTTGCACATGTAAACAAAGATCGCATCCTTGCCTTGGCTATAGCTTGCCATGTTAAGGAGCAGCCAGGCCACCAGCAGCTCCAAACAATTCTGGACATAGGATACTGTCTATCTGTGAAAAAAGATACAGTACTCGGAAAGAATGACCCATGATACAGCTCCATGTGGTGTCTGATTTCATGTGAAATTACAAATAATTATTTTCTGAAGCTTAATATCATGATAATCTTTCTGTTGCCTTCACTGAGATTTTAGCAGCGGGGACAATGTTGATATAAATCTAACAGAGCTTATCTTTAGTGACAAGCCCTACGCTTCTAAGATGGAATAACACAATTGGTGTGTTACTCATTAAAAATAGTAACTCAAGCACTCATACAGGTTTTTAAATATTCTCTGTAGCAGTTACTGTTAGCGTTGCTTTTCCAAGCACGGACACTACTGCTGACCACTGACAATAGATGACCTGAGGTCCTAGGAGCTGCCCCTAGGTTACCTGGGCATGCAGGCGGCTAGCTCTGTTTGAACTACCCTTTTCACTAGCAGACTAGGGCCTGGTTCTTCAGTCTTCATTCACCATATTTTTATTGACTTTACTGGGAGATTTATCCAGAAATGTTTGAACACCAGGCTCACAAAGGGAGTTTGATCCCTGTTAAAAGCATCAGTGTAGTGGGCTACGATAGTTGCTAGATGCTTTTCGGTGTGGCACTAGGCCTTGATCCAGCCCCAGAATCACGTAGACCTCAATTTGTCTCTTTAAGGCCACATACAAGACTTGAAGTATGTATGAATTTTGTGTTGGTCTCCCAAACAAAAGTGAGTTATAACTGTAGCAGTGAAAAAAATGACAGCGCTATTTCCAGGTGACAAAGTGAGAGATTAAGGAAATGACAGACTTGATCTCTGTGTGTGCACAATTATAAGCTGTTAATATGTAACTGCAGATTCCTTATGTGTTAATCTGAACAGTTAGCACTAAAAGTATGTGATTGTTTATTTCCAAATCAGCCTTGCTACATTTCTGTATTTTTTTTTAATCATAAAAAGGTTTTCCTTAGCTTTCTCTGTTTCTAACTTGGAAGATGGTGGGGAAGGAGACCAGGAGGGTTTTTGCCAAAACCGGAACAGTGGATTCGACTGACAAAGTTACCTTTGTCACCAGCTTCTTGCTGTTTTATGTGGTTCCTCTGCTCTAGATAAATATTTATAGGTGGGGAAATTATGCTTAAGAAATGAAGGTAGCAGAAGTGCTGAGGCTGGGGCTTCCAGGAAACACAAATCTTGTCTTTGTTTCAGTCTGCTGCACGGTTGCCCTTCTAAAGCAGAAGTCCAGTTGTTCCTCCAGCTCCCTGCGGCTTCTCCCCCATAGCTGCAGTCCATGTTACCCATTGCAGAGAGCAGCTTTGCAGTCTGAGGGCAGGATCCTATTTACCTTCTGCTCTTGCATGCTGATTTTGGATGGTGTGTGGGAATCGGGGCTGGGAGTGTGTCTGGGGCAGATTCTTGCGCGTTAGTCTCGTAGTGCTCCCTGCCCTGAACATTTGCTTCTCTCCATCTATGTTAAAGAACGGTTATAGTGAACTTTTACCCTCCAGATCCCTTACTGAGTCTACGAAATGAGGATAAGAATATGTACATATTTCACAGGGTTGTGTTGAGGATGAGTTACTGAGCATCAGGTACTGCTTTTACACAAAATGAGACCCTACTTCCTTGAGTAGTTCCAAGGAGGACTTTGAGATTTACAAGAGAAGTAATGTGCTGCTCATTGTGAATGAAGTTAGAGAAGCTTGCCCTAGGAGCTTGTGCTGAATAGTGAAAGAAACATCTATAAATACTAGCTAAGGCTCCAGTTCAGCAAAGCAGGAAAATGTGTGTTTAACCTTAAGCACCTGAGTAATCCCATCCCCATTCAGCAAAACACTTAATTTTAAGCATGTGTTTCATTCCCATTGTAGCTAACAGTAATGCATCGGAGTCAAAGATCACCACAGGCTTAAATGCTTTGTTGAATAGTGATGAGATTATTCACATGCACACAGCTATGTTTCTATGCTTTGCAGAGTTGAGGCCTAAGTGCTTAAAATACATATTTCTTATTGGCTAACTAGATTTTTATATTGCATTTAAATTTAAAATGTTTGTCACATATACAGATACCTCTAAAATGTCCTTCATTTTTTAAAAATATAAATGATGCTTAATAAAAATATAATAAAAAATAACTAATAAGATGTTTTACACTCAATAATATTGAAGTTTCAATATTACTGTTTTAATTTAATGGAAATTTTATTTCTAATAGATCGCAAGACAACAGCAGCAACTTCTGCAACAGCAGCACAAAATCAATCTACTGCAGCAGCAAATTCAGGTCAGTGTGTTTTATTGCTCTCTTCTGTCCATACTTAAATTCCATTTATGGAGAGGGAAGGATCTAAAATGAAGCAACCACATGCTTTACTAACAAGCCTCAGTAAAGATGCTCTTTACGGAGGGTCTTTGTGTCTTGGAAAATTATTGTCAAACAGCTTTTTGGTGGGAAGAGCTTTACTTTAATAAGCAGAGTTTTCTTCTGAAAGTTATGAACTATTTCATAAGTCTTGTCATTTAATTCTGAAATCTGCAATCAGTTTGACTTGTATTGTGTGAAGTAAAAGCAGAGTTTCAATCATTGTTTATAGAATTCCTTATTCTACAAAGGCAAAATTGGCTTTATAAGAAGATTAGAAGACTGTTTTCCATTTCATTAACTAAAGCAAACAGCTATAGAATAGGTAATAGACATTGAGACTGTACTAAGTCCCTGGGACCAGTCTGCTCATGTACAAAGACCCACAGGTATTTGTGTCCCATGTACCTTTGGAGTAACTGTACCTTTGTGGATCTGGCAGTGTTCTGGAGGTATTCACTTATCTGTACTTGTACTCAGAAACAGGTTTAATTTTGCACAAATATATGCAGGTGGGGAGTGACGTGTAGGTAGAGGCATTGTTGACATGTGACTCTATTACCTTCTCTGCTTCCCAGTTTGTTTGAAAGCATTTCCATGGACCTGTTCTTTGATTTAAATATTTTGGTTTGGTATGACAGATGATTGTGCTGCCAATCATTTCCTATAAGCTTGGACTATCAGGTTTTTTCCTTAATCAGCTGATTGCCATGTTACTAGATGCCAAAACTGAAGTTTTTCCTTCCCTTATCCCAAAGGAATGCTTGTAAATTCTTTTGCAAATATTGCAATGCAGTTTCAGTTACTCTTTAAGGAGTTTAATTAACGCATATAAATGTGTTGATACCTGGGATGAGAGACACAATTGAATTTTAAAGCATCAGTATTGTCATTGCCTATTGGAAGACTGCATGTCCATATTAGGTGTACATAAAGGATGGAAGAGACATAAGAATAGTGAAAGGAGAAAATACACCATCTTTTCTAAGTGTTATTTGCAAGACTGGCTTCAGAAAACAAAGAATCGTATGAAAAAAATCTGTACTTGGCATAAAAGCTAAGACTGAAGCATAGCTGGGTCTGCTAAACAGAACAGTTATTTGCATGAGAAATTTCTAATTTTTTAAATTCCTTTAAAAATTAGGACACAGAAAGAGGAGTCAAGACCAGGTAATTTTTGTTCCTATTTGGAGAATGTGGGTATGTCTTACTAGGAAGTATCCTGCTCTGTAGTAAGCAGTTTAAAGGTACTTTATGTTTCAGTTCACTCAATACTTTCCAGTAGCTTTACCCTTCCACTAACTCTGGGGAAACGCGGTCTTAGAATAGGTTGCAGATTCATTTTAGAATAGGTTGCAGGTTCATTTTCTTGTTTGCTCACAATTTTTGTCTTGCACAGTGCTGAACCTTCCACAAGTTTTCTTTCCCATCCTTTCCTAAAAGTATATTGCAAAGAAGTGTTTTAATAATTGTTCTGTTCATGTGAGCAAATTATTTCTTGGTGATCCTTCCCTATATTTGTTTCAAAATTCTTGCCAATATAAGCTACTCCTATTCCATAGTTCCTCAGTAGTTTGGCCTCTTTATTTGTCCTTATATTTATATGAATCTAATCAGTGTATTTGAGGCAGTGAGGACTGTTTCCTTTCCTGGCTTGTTAGCCAGATTGGTAGTGGGAATGTCATTGCCCAAGGAACAGTGTAGACTCCAGTACAAAGCACTAGGTGTGTTGGGCAGATGCCATCTCAAACATACATTGATCTTACATGGAGATTACTGAAAAAATATTTGTTAGGAGAGTGTTTCTTAGGGTAAATACCAGCTTACATAGTCCATTTGCTTGTGAGCCAAGGGGTTCTTCTTTGTTTGTTTGCTCTTTCTTAATTCTGTGGCAGGTTTGCTAACCAGAAGTTGCCTGGGAGAGGTTAGTTGCTAAGTTGCCTTTGCAGTTTGTAATAGGTTTGTTGCTATTGAATTGATTATGAGTGTTGCAGTTTGTTGAGACCTGTAGCTCCCTAAGGGCTATAGGTGCAATGGAGGTAAACCAGGAGGCTGGAAACAGACACAGTGCTGTGCCGGTTCTCCCAGGTCCCCTCCCAGCATCTTCCAAGGAAACCTCAGTATCGATACTGAAGTCTCCCTGGTGACTCTGGGTGGGGAATTTGTCATATCAAAAGTAGATAACTGCAGTGTAGAATCTATCTCAATTAATTATCCAGATTGTTTTTATAGTGAACAGAGAAGCAGAATGAATAGTTTTAGGATGCAATTCATCTCGTCCTAAAGTAGACATTTAAAATGTCAGATGAATTGTTCCCTAAAATGGCTGTTTCTCTCCATTAACTATAAAGGATACAGATGCTGATGCCTATAATGTAGAGACCTGAAGTGAGATGAGGTGAATCGCTCTCTCTGTGGCTTGAGGGGAAAAAACCAATTTTCTAATAAATGTTTACATTCTCAGTTTAGTTTTTGGGCTTGGTAGAATTTGGAACTACATCCCCAATAACTAACTTGATTTTATTCAGAAGATGCAGTTGTTCAAAGACACTCTTGAGCAACCCTTTTGAGGAAACAGCGATTACTTACATAAAATGGTGTGGATTCTTATCTATACTTTGTATGCATGGAAAAAACAATAGTATTCTTCCCTGCCACTCCCCTTTTGAAAAGAGTACAAAATATAAGTAGCACAGGTGTCGGTTCCATCTGGGCATGGGCCTATTCATGGCACAGCTACTTGAAATAAGTACAGTATGTTCTCCAGGATGCAGGAGTGGGGCATTGCTGATGCAATGTTTTCATCACATGAGACATACACAGTGTACCACTGTCATCTTCTGAGGTACAGTGTTAATTCTCAAACAATAATTTCTGTGAACAAATGCATCCAGTGTATTTAACCGTCTAAACAATTAGAAATTACTTTAGATGGGACTTAGAAGATTTCTGTCAACCACGCATATAAATGGAAATAATTGATATTAAGTAAAGAACATCTTTCCCTGGATACTGACTGGGTTAATTTACTGAGAATTTTAATTATTTGGTATTTATTATTTACATTATGTTGTGTATTATTTGCTTATTTAATAATTTTAACACCTTATTTCATTTAGCTGGTTTTTGTTTTCTTTTTAAACCATTTACTGGAGCACCTTACTTCAGACTTTGTCAACAATATGAGCAAAGAGGACACTAGCTAGGCTTAGCGTATGAAAGCAACATAGGTATTTCAAGAGTGCTGAGGTCATTAAATGTTCTGCATAATCATCTCATGTTTTCTGAGTGAAGCTAATATTACTTTCAGGGTGTGCACATTGGGGAAAGCAGTGTTGTCTGTTGGCTAAAGGTGGTGGGTATCTGCAGTTGTTCTCAGTTCTGTCTCTGATTATCTGAAATTTGGCAAATTGTTTCCTGTTTCTCAATTCAAACGTAATGTTTTAAGAATCTTAAATGAAAAATTTCAAATAAATGCAGTGTATTATTACTTTTCAGCTCAAATGTTCATAATGCCATAAACACTCTTCTACAGAGGAGTCCATGGTGATGGGAGGAAATCTAGTATGCCAAATTAAGTTCTTTGTTCTGCAAAGCTGTGCAGAAAAATCATTGCTTTTAGTTGAAATAAGGTTGAGAAAACACTGTAGGGCAAGTAAGAGCTCACAGATCAGTCTCCAGGTTGATTCAGAATTTTTCAAAGAAGTTTCTTTTTGTTTTAATAAAAAGTATTCTTTCTTAAAGTAGAAGAGACAAAATGAAACTATTTCAAGCACATCTTTTAGCCTGTGCTGTGAAAGGGAAAAGCTCTCGGGATAAGGGAAAAAGTTGTTTAAAGGAGGAATTTGGTGGTACATCATGAAGATAAGACTACATTGGAAGAAGGGAAGAGTTGCATCTCTGGAACAGTTCCAAGCTTGAGAACTGCTTGAGGCCCTGAAATGCCTGTGAATTCAGTGCCTTGTTGCCAGAATTCAGTCCTTTCAGATTGAAGCTTGGGGACTGCCTCTGACCCCACCATGTCCAGCTGAGGAAGGGGTTGGATCACACTGATCCTTGGAGCACGTTGCTCCAGGAATTCCCTACGGTGGGGGGGAATTAAGGGATGAAAGTTTGAGGGCTTCCCTCCTCTGGTGGGCAGGCTTTGTTAGGGCAGGTCCTAAATTGTGGCTGAAATCTTTAAAAAGGACACTGGTTGTTGAGCTTTTCTGAAAAACTTGAGATGGGTATTACAGTGAGAACTCGTCCAAACTGCTTTCGTCCATTTCCCTTCACCTTATTCCTCTGTGCTATGCTCAATGCCATTGCAGAGCATTTCCTTTTCTGTTTGAATCGGTATGATTTTTATTACATAGAAAAACGGGCTTCCTCTGCTCTCATAAGTATTCTGTTTTAATTCAGCCACTAGAAATTATTCCTAATAGTAATCTTTTTCTACTTTTAATCTATACATTCGTGCTGTTGTAGTTTCATATTAATGTTCTTGCATGTTCTGTTTCAGTCAAAAAGAGTGAACATGATTACTGTGATAGTAAACAAACAAAAGAACAGTAACATAAAAATTACAACTATTTAAACTGTCCTTGAATAGGAATCATTTGAATCACACTTAAAACTTAAGAGGCTGAACCAATGAGTCGCTCTTCTTATCCATGATTAACTACTGACAATTCAGGTACCTGGTGAGCTGAATAAGGACTATCTCTTTATGTGAAGTACATGTCTAAAGATCAGGAATAATTACATTCCACATTAGCCTTCATGGCCTCCCTGACCTGGTTAATTAATTTTTTGCTAGGATAATAATAGTAGAAATAGATTTAAAGATATGCTTCATCATTAAGTATGTAACTGACCTCCAATTTTAAGAGCCGAACCTTTCATTTATTGCTTTTTGGAGACAGGTTAAAGCTCCTTGCAGTGAGCTTGCTGAAAACGCACAAGCTGGAATCTAGTTATTGTCAGTTCAGTTGCGCTCTCTGAGGTTGTCTCTCTTTGTAAACTGTATTTAGCATTGACAAGCAAAAAGCAATTGCAATGCTACTGTTCTGGCACTAGGGAATATTCTCCCCCACCTTTATTTCTTTTTTTTTTTTTTTTTTTGTTATTGATCATGAAACTGATCCCCTTCCAACAAGCTCTGCACAGAACCAAATAAAGCCATTGAAAGCAATTTGATACTTCTGTTGGCAGGGTACGCAGATCAGATACTCCCTTGAAAGACAGCGAGAGTTATAAACAAAGCTTAGAAGTCTAGGAATAGCCCCCAGCTTCAGTAAACCCTTAAAATATTTTGTAATTGTATCTTCAATCATGAATTAGCCAGGAAAAACAGACCTTTTTTGCCTTTATATTTCACTGGTGTATGCTGTTTTTAATTGCCCACAGGCACGCTGTTGTGATCTTCTTTGGAAGTTTAAAACCAGGATAAAAATGCAAATCTAATTATTTCTTTTATCTAATCTAATTAACTTTTACAAGTAATGATAGATGCACTGTAGCCTGCATCAAACATTTTAATAATGATGTTTCCGGATTAAAGAATAGGTAAAACTACTGTAATTTATAAGCAGTCAAGATTATGGCAGTAGAAAATGTAAATTATTGCAGTGGCTTAATAAACTATAGCTGCAGTTTATTAATTTACAGTAGAAAGGATACATTTCCCTTAAATTCCAGTTTGCTTATGAATTGGTTCCCAGCTGTCATCGGTATCTTTTTTCTTTCTTTTTTTTTCTTTTAACAGTTCAGTATTAAAAAAAAAAATCTATGTCTAACTCCCTTCTGCAATGCAGTTGTGTGCACATGGAAGGGAGAAATGCTGTTATGTGCCTGTAACTTGTAGCTGGCTGCTAAGCCATTGAGTCAAATTCACGGGGCTCTGCTGCGGGCTTGGCATCACAGCTTCTGTCCAGCTCATAACTTGCTTAGCAAAAGTGGAAACTGATCCAATGGAAGAAAGACAAATATGCTAAACATCAAAGTCAAATGTTTCATATTTTATTTATTATTACATAGTGGCTTATTAATAAGTTCTAAAGTCCGTATCTGATAGTTACCTAAGCAAAAGGTCTATTACAGGCCAGCTTTTTCCGACAAAAGCCAGCTTCGTGGCCGGCTGGCTTGGAATTTCCTCTGTCAACTGTGTGGAAAGAGAATTGATGTGGGATCTTTACCTTCTCCGAGCAGCCCATGCTTTAATAAATATTCTGGCAATGCTCCCTATCCTTTATTCAGCCTCTTCCATACTAAAAATGCTTTAGCATGGTGGCGGCCTAAGCAAAAAGACACACTGTGCTAAAGGTTCACCCTTCCTGTGCTACTCCTAAGCTTCTGGGCTTGCACCTCGGTCCCCCATTTGCAAGGATCCTGCCAGCTGCTTTGCCACTGAGGCCTGCAGCCTCAGAAACAAGATTTATCCTGGCAAAGCAGAAAGTAGTTCTGGATTTGACTCTTAACACAATCCTTAAAACTGTATGCAGTCTTGAGGTGAGGGTGTGGGGTTTTAAAAATTTTTACTGTGACCCTCTAAGAGTTAAATTAGCTTTCTTGCAGTTTTCTAATTCACTATGTTTTTTTTTCTTTTAAATAGCTTTATTTCGCCTATACGAGTCTAAACAAATTGTATTTAATGCAAAAATTAAGCCTTGTGTATCTCTTTCATATGACTTCTCTAATTATAGAGCAGTAAATGGTAGAATAGCATATGTTAGCAACATGAGCAGCAGTCTATGAAATGAGCTACAAGTTAATAAAATGATCTTGTGGTGGTGTTGGCCAAATGTTAGCACACATGTTTCGGAAAGTGATATTTCAACAGACTTGAAGAATAGGACTTTGGCACATGGGTGCCAAACATGATCTGATGTGTGGAAATTAGTTAAACCAAAGTAAATGTCATTGTTTCTCAGGCTCATGTCGGTGCAGAAAATGATAGTAGCTGCCCTCCCACTTTCCCTCTCCCACGTCTGTTTTAAAATTGGAAATGAAGGCACAGGCATCCGTACTCACCAGTTCGAGTACTGCTGCTTCATTCACTCTGGGCGTGCTGCATTGCGATCTCGCCAGTGGCTTAAAGGCTTGTTCTCAGCCGTGCCTCTGTCAAAGCCAGGGGCTAAAATCTCATTGATTCCATTGAGCCCAAACACTGGTTCTACAGCCCTTGCTTACAGAAGGGCCTCAGATTTGAGTCCTGTTAATTTAGGGGGAGATTATAACCAGCTCCTGAATAACAGCAGAGGATCAAGCAAATATTTGCTACCCACCTGTACTGCTGCCCAGGGATCGCTCTCCGTTGGTGGTCTGCCTGTTCCGACCAAGTGTGGAGCCGACATGCTGTGTCAGCCTCAGTGCTTGCTGATCCAGACACCCTGGTCTAGCTGCCAAAGAGTTTGACAGAGATTATGCCCCTCTGAACCCCTCTAGTGCTATTCCTCTGGTCATACAGGCCTGCATCACCCCCTCTGTCAGTCTGCATAATGTAATATTTGTAATATTGCAATATTTGGAATAATGCAATAATACTGCAGTATTTGCTCCAGCACAGACAGAAAACCAGTTTCCTACCTAAGTGTCATGTGCCCAAACTAAAATGGGTAACTGGGAGCAGAAATTCAGCCAACTGGCAACCTACCAACAGGGCTGATCCTGTGAAGTCTCATTGCTTGAGTAATACTTGCATAGCCAGTATTTGGTGACTTGTGTATCTAAGTGTTACTCACGTAAGTAGGCTTTGCGGAATTGAGCACCTCATATGAGGAAGGACTTAGAATATTAGTATTGTGGTTGGAATGTCAAAGATACAAATGAAGCAGGGGTTGTAGGGGATGTAATTTGTTTCATTAGACAAATAGATGTTGGAAAAAAGGGGCACCTTTTGGGCACACCAGCTCTCTTTCAGGTCTTACATCAGCATTACATTGAAACATATCCCAGGACTGACAGAAACTGCATAAAATATTGGCCTTTCATTTCTAATTAGTTACTTTTTCCGTGATGATTTTTGTGACTGACAACCATGTGATGGCCAAGAGGGAAAACAATCAGGATTTGCATTACTTTTTTTTAAAAAAAAACCCACCAAACCACCCCACACTATTTGACACACTCATCAGGAGATAGTGAATAAAGAAAATAGTTAATAAATGTTAGTATTGAAATGACTTGATTTATGGAGACATTCAGATATACAGGCAAGACTGGAATGTGATGATATCAGAGGTCAAAATTTCTGTCTGCAGAAACAGGTATTTGGAGGAAAATGATGAAGTACAGCCCCACATAAAAAAGCCAAAAGCATTTAGCAAATAAATTGTAAAGTACTTTTGAAATCTCACAGTAAAATCTTAAATTTACCAGACGGACTAAATCCTGACCTAAAGAACCAAGATGTGTTTTAGTTGCAATTGTGGGAATGCTCCAGAATGCAAGTGTATTACTGAATCAATTTGAGCATGAAAACTTATTTTAAATATATTTAATATCATGACAGCAAGGAGGAAGTAAGTACGTTGCTCTCTGAATGTATTCAGGAATTATGAATTCACATAAAGAAAGTAGTAGTATGTGCAAACCAGTAAATGAACAAACCAGATGCTGTTTAACATTTGGTATACATTTGATGGCATATATGTAAAAGTAAATTGAATAAATATTTCTAATATTCGCTATCTTATGAAACCAGCTAATCCAGACACTCGCAAAAATGTCAAAGCGTAGCTCTCAAGGAAAGGTGAATGGCCATTGTTAAAGTAAGGAAAACCTGGTTTATGACTGCAGTTTACACCTTACTTCCTTTTGTCTGTTACATTAGAATCCTCTCCCGCCAAATAATTAGATAACGTATTGGCTTCTGTTGTATGCAAGAATTTTCCTTGTTTGAAAGAACTAGTCTTTTATATAAATCTTGTATATATCATCTTCAGCAAGTTGGGCATTTGCACAGCTTGGGTAAATTATGTCTATATTGAGAATCTAAGAAGTTACACAGTGTGCATTCCGTACTTGATGGATGGGAAATAAAAATTGATATACTGTGCGGCACATGATATAACACAGTGAAATATCTTTAAAATTCCAGAGGGATGCACTGACATCACCACACTTAATTCACATTCAGTAACTCCCACAAAATGTTATTAATTTTAAATTGAAGTTTGTAATCATTCAATAAAAAGAAAATAAATGATGTAAACAGTATACAATGGTGCATTATGAAATGCTGAATTCATCTTATTCACCCACCCAAAATGACAGTATGTTAAGAAAACATTAAAGTTGTAACACCAAATAATAAAAGCAAAGAAATTCACAGTTGATGGTGAAGTGTGAAATCCATCTTGAGACACATCACCGCTCCACAGTATGGAAGGGCACTTCTGAGTTAGGGAACTTTACTTTAAAGTAATGTATTAGTCATTTTTATTCTGTGAATGAGAGATTAACCAGTTGGAGGAACATATAGTTAGTTTAAAATCTAGATCAGGTAGATAAATGAGTAGTGTGGGTACTTGTTACAGCTAACAAAATAAAGTTGATAATGCAACGTGTACCTAATAGCCTAAGCAGAGACTGAGATTCCTTATTTGACAAAGCAATTTATATAATATAAATATAGAAACAAACTTTTCTCATAGGAGGAGGTATGGCTCTTGTTTTTTGCTCTGACAACAAGTGATTTGTATGAAGAACTCTACTACCGCATTTCTAGCTATGCCTTTTCCATCTCATTGAATTTTATTGGTGATATATTTTCAGGATACTCATCTCCTCTGTAACTGCATATCTGAGTGTCTCATAAGCTGAAGTGTATTATCCTCACAACACTCTTTTGAGGCAGAATAAAAAGCATATAGATATTTGGGGGCCTCTAATTTTAGATATCTAATTTGGGTGACTGAATTAGGACTTTTGGCTCCATATATAAAGCAGTCCAGGTGCTGTGAATTACCTTCTGTTGATTAGACAACGAGGTTCCTAATTTAAGCGCCTAAGTTAAATTTCCTAAGTGACTTGATCTAGTTCTTATATAAAATTTGACAATCCTGAAATCTGTGGTTTCAGAATTCATAGGATGGTTCTCTAATGCCTTGGTCCTCTTTTCTGTCATGACTTTCTGTCAACTTGTCTTAATTTACTCTGATGGAACTTTTAGCCAGAGCGAATCCACCTCAGCCAGGCAGAGAAATATTTGTTTGTTCCTCTCGCCCACACTCCTGCCTCAGTGAAAACCATTTCAGCTAGCCTGAGTCTCCCATGCGGTCAAGCTGCTGACCACATATAGCAATTGTCATACAGAAAGAGGCAAGTGGAGAGACTACTCTCACTGAAGAAGTCTGTAGTTTGCCAAATCCCTGTATTTTCCTTACAGATATGGAGCAACTTCCATGGCTGTGAAACATCTTTTGAACGGGGGCTTATCGTGGAGAGAAAAATATTTTTTTTGTTTGAAGAATGCATAGATTTCTTGGCGGTCTCTTGCAGATTTTGTAGGGCATTCAAAAGACTTACTTGAAACAGCCATTAAATAATGTTTTTTTATTTAATCAAAATGGCTGCTTCTAAATGGAGATCTCACATGCCACATTTTAAGCCAGAATATATTTTTACGGCCGAGTTATAAACCTCTGAAAAAGAGGGCTTATAATGGAAAGGTTGACACAACATTAATTTTAGTGTTGTAAACGCAATGGTATAATTTTGGAAAAAAGCCTTTATAGCTCTGCTAAGATATTAATTGCAGGAAATTACAGCATATCCTATTAAAGTATTATGTCAGTGGCATACATAGCATATAACACCTTTGCATATTCTCCCTTGTTTTCACGGCAACATTTTGCATCTTGATCGGTAAAGAGTAGGTGGATAAAGTGGCTCAGAGTTTCTGATCATTTTTGCTCAAGGGGAAAAAGACGGCCCGGGTAATGCTTGCTTATGGCCTAATCTAGAAACAGATCTTCTGTTAACCAGATAAATCCAATACGGCTATTGAAGAATGAACCAAATTCTGCTGAAATGAAAGTCTTTCCTTTGTTTTGTGAATTTTGCACTAGGGATTTGAATTTGGACCCAACCCTTACTCACACAAATTAGGTTTAGTCGGACTCTTTCCAGAATGACAACTATTTTTATGACAAACTTATTTTTACTGATAAGGGCTTACTTTTAATTTACGTTAACTTATAGAATCATTCCTGACTGTTACAGCTGCGTAGCAGACCCAGTTTCTTACCTTTTTGATTTCTGTTCACTTAATTATTCAGAAATGCATTTTATGTATGTATGGTGGAGAAGAAGCTGTAGATCCCAATTAAGTTGAACAATGTAGAAATGTGCCTTGCATTGTACAGATTTTTATTCCTAAGAACTAGGTTTTTGCATTTCTGCCACTTTTAGGATTGCAGGGGCATGCTAGTATTATGTTTTCTTTACAGGAATTCGATAAGGTAATTATTTGTTAATATCTTGGTTTTAGTATACACTGAATTGTAACCTTGGAGTATAGTCTAAGGTTGGATGTTTTTTAATTGTGGTTGCTATTTTTAACTAAGGTGAACTACTATTACAATAGTTTCTTCTGATTTTAAGATCTTTGAGGACAAGGGGCCATCTCTTCGTATTTGTAAAGCACCTCATATTGAGGTCATGATCCTGTCAGGCGCTTTTCATTGCTACATTGACACAAATTTGCAGTGAAAAATATCAATAATAACAACATGCAGGGTTTTTAAAAAATATATAAATGAGACCTGGGGTCTTGATATCTTATTTCTTTTCCCCTCTGACAATGGTGGAGCATGCACATTTCTTTATGCAAGATCATGACTGTTGTACAATAGATGAGTTTTTAACAAGAAGGGAGAAAAGGTCTTCTTAAAGATCCCACTGATATGCGAGTTCATTGGACCATTAATGTTTCCCAATAATTGTGAGGCTTTAGCATATAACCATCATCTATATCTGGTTTTACTTATCAAATCCAGAACTGCTTTTTCTCTGCCTGCTGAGCAGGAAAAACTCCATGCTGTACCAGTTTCTTTTTACTTGGGGCTCCCAGTATCATCAGGATTAAAGCTGTCAGAACAGTCAGCCCTCTTTACTTTGTGGTTTGAAATACAAAGCGTAATATTGTTGCCTGAGAAATGGCATGCTTTCAATGTGTTAGTTAAAAATTGCCGACTGGACAAAACAAAAAAGATCCCTGTTAATAGCAGGCATTGAAATATTGCTTTCACCATTTCGGGGAAAGAAGATACAACTCTGCACTTTAATTTGTTTTTATTCTAGACCACTAACTTGTCTTCATTGGCTTAATCTTACACTCAAGTATAAGGAAAAACTCATGCTCAACTTAGTGAGAGTTTTGCTTCATTGAATGCAGTGCAGGGTGCCATTTCCTCAGCTGATGTTGTTCATTTTCTCTCCCCTTATGTCAGTCTAATACTAGAAGTACAGAATTAGGCCCTCTTTTTAAAAACAAAAAGAGCTCACATGGAAATAACAGCATTTCAGTTTGCTTTTTTTTTATTCACTGTAAAATATTCCTCTGCTCTGTATGTGCATTTATATTTGGGGATAATTGTGCCCATCCACCCTAGAGTGCTCGGAGGTAGCTGATATATTGTATATGAATATTTTTGTTTAGCATGCGTTTACTTCAGTTATCACTTTGTGCAATTAATATTTTATTATCGGAGTCCTTTTTCTTTTGTTTTATCCAGGATAGTATAGATGCATCTTTGTGATAACACTTTGTAAAGAACAAACCAAAAATTATTTCCTCATATTACTTTCCTGTTTCGTTTGTTTTAATTGAGAAAAGACTCTCTTCCTAGTCAAGGCTACACATCTGTCATTTTATTTACCCTGTTGTTTTACTGTCAGTTTAAATATGCATACATTTCAGATGTAACTTTAGGAGGAACAGAATATACTACTAATTTATACAATAGACACTGGTGATTATTGGCCATTAAAGAGTAATAAAACATTTCCTGTGTGAAATAGATGTAGCATCAAATGTCTTTATTTCTGACAGTAAATGTTTCAGGTTTACTTCACAGACATTAATGTTTTTATATAAAGGTAAAAAACTGGCTACACTCTAGCAAACATAGGTCACCTCTTAATAAATGAATGGAGTTGCAAGCAAAAGAAAAAAATACTTTGAAGAAAGTCCCAGGCTCATGTGTATATTAACCAGAGCAGATGAAATGATTTATTGGGTTTTATACACAATCTGTAAAGGCTAAGCATTGCTAACAGAATGAGTGGCAGCCTCAGGGAGCTGAGTAGCCCCCAGGGACCAGCCTTTGTTCCTCTGGACTTGACAGGCATGTGTCCCTGTTAAATGAGGGCTTAATTTCTCTCATATGTGCACAATTTCCAGGCTCAACAAAGGCAGCCAGGACTGGAGCTATTTAAAAGAGCCAGCTCAGGAGGAAGCATTCCTGGAGAAAGGGGATGCTAAGGGGCTAATTACTCACCATAGTTCAGCAACTGGTTTGGTTTTTTTTTTTTTCCTAAGCAAGGTTTATTAACATGGAACTGCCATTTTCATTTTACATAAACATACATTAAAATTACAAGGGTGTTACTTCTCTTTGTGAAATAGCCATTTTAAAGGTCCTGCTGACCAAAAATAAAATAAGAAGTGTGTTCATTTTATTTTGGGCCTACAATGAAAGTCATCATCTCTTAAGCTCATGGAAAGATTTTTTTCCAAAAGGTGCAGAGAAATTGCTTCTTCAGTGTCTTCCTCTTCTTTCTCAGTGTTTCCTTGTCTCACATAAAATAGTAGGAGTCATCCTCAGTGCTAATTGCATTCATGTAAAGATGATAATTAATATTGTCCAGAGAAATGGTTCAGCATATGTAAAGCATATTAATATTTACTTAATTACATGTCTAGTGTGGTATGCTTTTTATAAGCCTTTCACTCAGTATTTAAATATGTGTTTAGAGCCAGCAGACCTTTATGGTGCCTTTCAAGTAGTCTAGTGACGCTACTCCATAAAAGAAGTAGGACTTTTCCTCCCATTGTCTAATATGGGGCTTGGGTCACTCCTGTATAACTGCCAGTTGGGATTCACTGTGGAGAGTAGGCCAATCATTTGACAGAGTGATGTAAATTGTTTTTTTAAAGTGTGGAAAACACAGTTATTTTCTTTGGACAGTGTTGCCAAAAATCTGTTGTTACCTTGAGAGAAAGATGAGCCACTCCGGTGCAACAGGTTTGAAAATGTTGTGGTCAGCATCAGCAAACTGCTTGGTCAAGTAATACTTTGTGGTTTCAGGCTTATTTCCTATTCTGAAACAAACAGGAAACTTTGTTGTGAAACAGGCAGCCCATTTGATTCTTCTCGATCAGAACACACTGATCCTCTTAAAATCAGACCCCAAACAGGTGGAAAAAGGTGTTCTCCCATTGCTCTGTGGGGTCATGGGCTGAATGGGTTTCAACATGGCATCGGAGAAGGCTTTTGGATGTGTGGCGTCAAAGCTCGTAGCCTATGCTCAGGACGTGGTGGGTAGACATTTGTGAAAACTGAGACAACAGTAGCAATTACAGAGTGACCTCAATAGAAGCAGCTGGCTTTTTGGATTGAGACGAGCCTTTGAATGTGAAAGGGATAAAATTTAGAAAAATTGAAACTGGTGCATCTAATGGAGTGCTGCTTCCAACACTATATAGAGAGTTTGTACAGGTAATATTAGACATTACCCCTTTGTCATAGGTCCTATGATATCTTTGTGAGGTTACTCACTGTCTAATGTTACAGATGTAAATATGTTTTTTTGAATTGGATCCTTCAAACGTTTTATGGGCTTTGTTGTGTTGGGTTTGGGGTTCCGTTCCGTTGTAGGTTGATATTCAAGCAGTTTCAAATCAAAACTGAAGCAACCAAATTTGACTGTTTTCTTCATCAAGTTATACATTTAGCATTGGAAGCAAGACTTAATCTTTCCAAGGCTAGGGTGGTAAACTGAGGAATGTTTTGTCTTTCCTTGCATGATTTCTTTGCCATGTATGATAACCTTATTTTAAATTTTTACTTCAAGTGGCCACCTTTAGAACCAATATATTACTATATAATATTGTATTATATTATATTTCCAAGATAATTATTATAATTATCAGAATTGTTTTGGTAATTTCAGGTGAAGCTTATAGTCTCTCAGATCTACATTAAAAATCTACATTAAAAATTATAATTCAAAAAAATATTAAAGAAATAATTTTTTTTACTAATTTCAGTATTTCTGATCCATAATCTAGGCAACATAAATAGGTATCCTTGTAGAATTAACAGAGCAAATAGTCAGGTTTTATTCTTTGATCTTCCATTGTACATGTAGGAAGACTGTGAATGTACAAACTACAGGCTGCAGAATGCTAAGAATGAAACTAGTTGCAAACTTTTAAATGCTTTAAATCATCCCTGAATAGACAGTGCTCTAGCAGTATGAGGAATTAAAGATTTTAGAGGTACTCTTTTAAATGAAAGATACCCATTGTTTCTTTCTGAGAAGAATGGAATGGACAATGGATCACTGGAATGGGATGTAGGACTCTTGGTTTATCTACCCTTTCCTTTCCAGGCTTTGCTTTTTCATGCTGAAGAAGGGAATAATAGTAATAGGAAGGAGTGCAAAGCTTCCTTAGGATTTGTTAATAGTTTGGTTTTTTTTTTAAGTCATTATTAAGTAAATAAACTTATGTTTCTTTCACTAAATAAAGGAATTCTGATTGGATAGAAGTCACAAACCTGACCCAGATCCTACTTACCTCTGTGCAAATCAGGAATAACTCCACATCTGCCTTCATCCTGGTAATAGATTTACAGCCATCAAGGCGTAGAGTCACCCTTTTCCTTTCTCCCTAGAGACGACAAAGTATATAACATGTGATGAACTGCAACTTCCAGGAACATTCAGATGTTAATGTTACAAAGGCCTATATTGCAGGTCGAAATCTTGCCTGGATTAAAATTCTGCTTTGGATGAAGTTAAGGAGCTACATATATGCAGTGGCATTTGGTACTGTTACAAGGCCCAGGGAAAACGGTTTAACCTGGATTCCATGCAGATTCTGACTAAGCCTTTCTCTAAAGATTTGTTTCCATTCTCTGGAGGAGGAAGGGTTCCTTACCAAGAGACTTTCTTTCAATCTGATTAAGAGAAAGCACCTCCTAATCAGAAAGGAAGGTCCCACACAGATTATCTTCTTGTCATGCTATGACAGGACCCAGATTTCACTGAGGCTTTTGTGAAGAGCTGTGGAGAGTATTAAAGCCATGGCTTCACAGTACTTAACTTAGCTTTTTTTACAATAGAAAAAAAGAAGATGAACTCATGCTCACTGTTTCCAGCTAAGAATGAACTTTTATTCCTTTGCTGCATTGTTGTCTGGTTACCAGAATGAAATGTTAATCATGTAAAAGTAGCGTATCAGTCTACTGAAGAAAGAAGGAATAATCAACACTTCTCTCTCACATTCTTGCTACCTGAACGCTTTGACTCAGTGTTACACTTCTCCTCCCCACTTCTTAGATCTTTTTCTGTATTTACAAACAGCCACCTGTGTCTTGTGCGAAGTTTATTACTATTTTGTAGCTTACTCCCATAAAATGGTAGTAATGAATGCAAATTTCAGACAGTCAACTTGCCTGTTTCCCGTGTTTGTCATAGCATTGAATTTTAAAGAAAAAAACCCCCACCAACCAACCGCCAAAACCAAAATATTTTTTACCCTGATTTTATAAAGAAAGGACTTTTATATAACTGTGCTGCCAGTCTGCCTATCAGAGTTCCACCTGAATAGTTTTGGTAATTAGGTAACCATATTTGAGATATAGGAAGACGCCTAGAAGGTATTGCATTCATTTAAGTCTCATGAAAGTTAGTGGCCCTGATAAACCCTTTGAGGTTGCCCTGGAAGTAAAGGCTTCAGTCTAAGCTCTCCCCATATTAGAACTTGAAGAATATACCTTGCGGAAGAGATTTTAAAATGCCCTAACTTCAGGAAAAGTTTTGATCTAAGCTTATACTTTAAAAGACAGCAGAGAAGAAAAACTCCGAGTTTGCATCTCCTGCAAAACCATGGGAGACAAGCATTCATAAATCATGTTGCTTACCAAACAGCTTGTTCTGGATATGCACGCTCTTCCCATGGAAACAGATCCTTGGGTACTGATCAAAATACTGTCGTCTTTTCTACTTGCAGAGGGTCTGCACTTGTCAGAGAAAACAGAATGGAAAAGACTAATTTCTGGTGATAAATTTCATCTTACCCTACATATTTTCTGCAAATTCACCAGTTAGAATTTTACCTGTAGTTTCAGTGATTTACTTTGAATATACTGCACAGTTTGAAGGAAGATCTTACTGGGGGATTTTACTCTAAAGAAATACCCAATCTGTCACCTGCTGTAGCTCTCAGGTTCTTCCCTTTGTAATGTTTGCACTGTTGAGGCTTAGTCAAAATGTTTTCCATTTCATGTACAAGAAGTTTTGTGAAACTAATGCTTTCTAAACTTCTGGTGGCAATACTGTGAATTTTTTGACAATAGTCCTATCTAAATTTAATTTATGGAACCCACTAAAATAATTAAGGTTTAGATACATGGAGAGTTTAAATTATATATTTTGAAAATAAGTTTCACCTCATTTATTCCTTTTCATATTGCTCCATACTCTGGGAGCAAGTGTTCTAACCAACCTACCAGCAGCAGAAGTGTTTTTATTTTATTAGTGTATCACTAAAGTAAGAGGGTTTGAGGGAGATCTGTAGCCTCCACTTTTAATCCATAAATTTTAAATTATTTTTCAGTAATTCGGAGCTGTAAACAATTAGCCTTAAAATATACAGAGCTATTTTTGTGTATCTTAGGAAGGAGGTATAACCTGGATCTGGACAAAGTCTGGCACTTTGTCCAGTACTTCACTATTAATTTTTATCTCTGGTCCATAATTTTCTCCTGACAGTTTGTACTTTTTTTTTCCATGTGTTCATTGATAGGTTTATGATCAATCCCGTTTCTAATGTAAAAGGCTTCCTAGTTGTATAACCACATCAGTCCAGTTCCTCACAATGACTCACCTGCATTCAATGATCTTGCTGCTAGGGAAGCTCCACAAACTTCCTAGCCAGAAGTATTAGAGGAGAAAAGTGTGGTGTAATTGAGGAATGACTGGAGGATCTATCTGTTTCATTCTTTATGATGCTTTAAAAGGCATAACGTCATGAAAGGATCTTAGAAACTATATTGTAATCCTCAGAGGAAGCCACTTATTTACTGCTTCTTTTGGGCCAATAGTTCTAGGCTCTCTCTTGTTGGCTGAATTTATGTGCTTCCTAGTCCTGTTTCAGGATTTATATCCCATCTATGTGCCTAAACTGCGGTTGTCCCCCACAGCCTGGTGGTGTTGTTATCCCCCTGAGGGAAATGTGCTGATGTGCACCACGGTCTGCATCCTGCTCAGCTCCTCGAGCTTCTCTTGGAAGGAAAGCCTAGACATAAGAGGGGTGGCGCACAGCCTGGACTCCTCCTGATAGGGGTTCCAGTCTTAGTTTGGATGCACTCTCAATCCAGGATTGTGTAAGAAACCTGTGAGCATAGGCTCAGTCTTACAGAGGCACAGCAGGACATTTTAACCCTCATATTTAAACAAGGCCTGACTTAAAATAGTATGTTACTGTTTTATCCAACACTCACTCATTTATCATGTCTTACATTTTCCGTGGTTCCTGGACTGATACTTCACAGATCAGAGACACCTTTCAATATGACAGGAAGCCCTACAGTTCCTGAAATCTCCATTCATCTCAGCAGAAAGCAAAGACATCAGTAGCTATATAATTCAATTCACTCTCAAGCTTAGTGAGTAAAATAGGTTCACAGAAAAGGGAGCACCAGAGTTGGCAAGAGAGTAAGCATGGGACTGAGTGCCTGGGAGAAGAAAGGAGAGGGACTGAAGAGGGAGCACTGGGGCAGGAAGACCTTCCACTTTGAGGAGCGAGGTGTTGCATTGTGCAAGCTGCACTATAAAGTGGAGTTTGAGATTGTAGGAGCTCTAATCTTTTTCCTTGTGAAATCTGTTGTTTCAAATGTTGTCTGGCATTATAGTCAGTACTGTGAAGAGACCTTGTTGTAGAACACAGCAACAACGGAAAAAAAGCTTAACTTTCTAGAGCTGTCAGTTTTGCAATTTGAGTAGAAAGGACGATATCAGATTTGTATTGTTAGCCTGATTGCCCCTGGAAATGAGTTTTCTGCAACTCTGTTGTGTGTGTGAAGGTGCATATGCCACTAACTTTTCAGCCTGTTGATTGATTTCAGCTGAATTTGATAGAAAGGTAGACGTTTCAAAGAAAACTAAGTTCCCACAATCTTTGTGAAAGCAGCCAGCTAGACTGAGGTGAATGATTTTTTCCAGAGTCCTTCAGACAGGTTGGGTCTCTTACCTATACCTTTACATGAAAAGTTGTTGTGTGACAGTTTGTTGTCAAATGAGAGAATCCAAAATGGGCAGAGTCCTTATATATAACCCAACCACAGGAAAAGCTTCAGTTGGAGCTTTCACCTCAGTGGACAGTGAAGTCAAACGCCTGGAAGTCACAAATCCATTGGGCTGTATTTGCTCTTGAACTTGTGAAACTTCTTGTGTCACTCATTATTTTAACAGTTTGAATTCCAGAAGCAAGCAGGGAGTGGAGACATTCACCATCATTGGTTGATCTATGAACTGTGGCCTGATAGCAGCTCCAAAAGAAACCTACCTACTTGGAATAAATGTTGCTCCAGAAAAAAATTCAGGACTGGAAGACAAGGGAAATTTCTATCAAATTATGATCTCCGAGTGTTTCCTGCAGTGAAAGAAAAGTCATGAGCTGAAAATGTCTGATCTTTTGCTTTCCATTCAGTACTTCAAAGAGGGATTATTGGTGTTTTAGAGAAGTATTTAAAATGCATATGCGAATGCACAGGGGTATAAGTGAAAATATGGAGTAGCAGTAGAAAAAAGTTTTAACACCCTTGAGTTTGGGATAACTTCTTTAACTGAAAAATCACAAGTGGATTATGAACACATCATACCATCAAAGATACTGAATTTGTTTTGGCAAAAAAACATGCAGAAATATTAAGTAGAGTGGTGGGAAAAACTGGAAAAATGAAGAAAGTTCTGAATAAGAAAAAAATTAGTATTTATATAGGTCATTCCTTTATGTTGACAGAAATTTTTACTGGGAAGTAGTTCTAGTCTTATATGGTTACAAGAACATGAGTTTCTTCTGACTAATTATAGGATTAATGGAAGGCAAATTTTAGGTACAATAGTGTGAGACAGTGCAAAGGTGGGAAATAGATACACATGCCTGACAAATCTCTGTCTACATTGGATGTCTTTGAAAAATCCTCTTTCTTCTGTCTGTTAATTCATTCTGCCCTTTTTCCTTCGTTTTCTTTTTTCCACTCCTCTCATTTCTTACTTGCTGTTGAGAAAGACCACTTCTGCACATTCAGTAATTTCAGGTTAATATTCATAGCCATGGTTATGGAAAAGGTGGTTATTGCACAGTTGCTTAATTCATTCATCATTTAAAAGCACTTTGAAAATCAACAGTGTAATCAAAGATCTATTATATTGAAGAAACTGAAATCTCTATGCAGTGGAGATATTCTGAAAGATCTGTTGTTAATGATCTTTCATTTTAAAATAGTTTTTTTACATAGTTTATTTCTTGAATTTGAAAAACAGCTACAACCAATTTATACAGTCACCCCCAAATGCCAGCAGTTTAGTTCTGCCAGATACACTGGCTATCCTGGATGGTATAACTACACATGTAGTCACATTCTTACTGCTTTCGTACGTACACAGTGCGTAAACTCTGCCCAGCTGTAGTATATCAGACCGTGCTTTTATCGGGAATAGCTGGTGATAATATAAACCTCAAGAAAGAGAGAGATTCATATGATTTCTACACATCACCAGAAAAACAATATTAAAAATACAGTTTGACAGCATGTATAGTTCTGGTGTTGCTGGTTATTTGTAGCAAGTGGATACCAGTGAAAGACATTCACACAAAAAACAAGGGTTTGAGATTTTTGTTTAATATACTTAAAAATCTGAACAATCAGATAGGATATACAGGAGATGAGTTCAGTTCACCGCTAAAATTAGCAATTTAATTCCTTTTAAAACACATAATCCTGTTGTTTAAAGACTTAGCAAAAAGCCATCCATGCTTTCCTGGAATTTTTTTTTTTTTTTTTTGCCTTGAAATATCAGATATTGACCACAATTAATTGCAAGGCACTGATAGAGCTGAACTGAGAGTTTTAGGCAATTGGAATGGTATTGCAGTAGAGTCAATCCCATTCAATGTGTTGGAGGTTTTGTCATGGTATGAATGACCTTAGACTCCTCAGTCACGATTGCTTCTGAGAAGCAAGGGATGTCCTTCTCCCTAAAGAATCAAAAAATCTTACTCAATTAAGACTCAAAAGGAGGGTTATAGAAAGGAATTTTTATTTATCCTGTTTTAAAGGCAAGAAACTCAGACACTTAAGTGACTTGCTCAGAGTCTCACAGGAAGCCTGGGTGGAGCTGGGAATTGAACGCAGATAACCTGAGTCTGAGTGCTTGGCTCAGAAGACCACTTTAAAATGTTTTAGAATGTGGCTTTTGTTCATCTGTTAAGTAGGGTCTGAATGACACGGAAGATATGGGCTGGGGAACATGCTAGGTACATAATATATCTTCAGTGTACATATATGGTGTTTTATAGGAGAGTATAAACTCGTTGGTTGCTGTTTCAAGCATAGGTTAATATCACTTACAGAGTGTCTCAGTACACTGAGCATACATTGGAAAACACTGAAGAAAGGGAGTTTTTAGATTGCTAATGATTTCCTTTTAAGGAACATGTGACTAAGGGCTGAGAGAATTTGCTGCTGAAACTGCTTACTACAAGCCTTTGAAAATTCCCTGTCTAGTTATTCACATAGGAAATATCTGGTTGCAGGCATACTTGGCTGTGCAGGCTTCCATGAGTACCCCGTATTTATAAAGCCTGTTCATTCAGGCCTTTGAATGGGAGCAGTTGACAGAAAGAGAGTCATTTTTGTGAATTCTTTTTAAGTATATAGCGAACTTGCCTCTTGACTTTTTGATTTGATGCTTCATTGTGATTCATGCAAAGTACAAAAGCCATATGCTACAGAGATAGTTAAACACAGAGATCAAATATCACCAGTTCATTTAATTTTTAGCATCACTGGTTCATTTATTTATTTATTTTTCACTAATGATAGTATTTTTGCTGTTTACCTGCCTTTAAGCTTTCCAGCTCTTAGGCTGTCGATTCAGTATCCTTCATGAAAAACTATACTCACCTAAGGCTGTATTCTCGGAGGCTTTTGGAAAGTGGCCTGAAAAAATTGCTTGCATGCCTGTTTGCACTAGCAAAATCCCAAATTGTGTCCATTAGTGAGTGTGTCTAAGCCTTCAGTTCTTTTCTATATTTTCTGTAGTACTTGAGAAATATTTTATGACTACTATTCTTTCAACCAGTAATAGTAATCCGTTGCTGGAATTCTTTTAATTTCACCCTTAGCAAGATTAATTTACATGCTTCAGACTTAACTAGAATGTATCTAAATGTCCGCAAACTGATTTTCATGTGAGGCTGGCATGATTTCTGACTTTGGATCAGCTAGCTGTTGCTTCACTTTGAGTAATTCAACTCAAAAATAAAGAAGTGGTTGTACAAATCCTTGTGAAATGAAATCACCAAGTTTCCTAGAGCTCTGCTTTTTAAGTATCCTTCTTTTTGCTCATGGAATGGTTGAAAGTAAATTTCATGTAAGATAGCTATTCTGTATATTTCAGAAAGATGTATGTTCAACTTGCCACAGAAATCCAATGCAATTATTGCTTTCTAAATATTATGAAAATATCTTGAGCATCTTACTGACATATTTTAAGGTCCTGATGCTTTTCAGACTGGCCTGGTTTTACTCCATCAACTTTCAGGGTGCAGCTTATGGCAGGAGCAATTTATTCCAACCATTTCTTTTCAGTTGGAGTTGAAATCATTTAGACATCTAATCCCAAAATACACCTGCAAATGAGGTATGAAATTGTTTAGGTTAAAATATTTGCACCTCCATTTTATTGCACCTAAAGCAATAAAATGCAATCCCAAAAGTTTGTTCATTTTTAAGTAATCATAGTAAAATACTGAGTTTATTAAATTTGGTGAGAAAAGATAATAGATGGACACAAATATATAGATAGGCAGAATTTAAAACACGGATTCCAAAGGGGTGAAGAGATCAAGATATCCTGTCCCTTTGCATTTTGCATCAATGATTTTGAATTTAACGGAGTTTGAAATTCACATGTAGGCTTGTTGTGTCCGTATATGTAGGCAATTGAGAGCTCCCATTTAAAGAATATCATATGCAAAAATTTGCCAAGATAAATTATAAAAATTTGCATAAATAGTTCACATTTCTTACTACATCATTGTCTCTGCCTGTCTACATGCAGAATATTAGGCACCTTCAGAAATTGTTGTACTAACTCTAGAGTACAAAGAACACTATCTTGGTCTCGAGCATTTCAGCTTAATTGTTATCTGTATAGCTCAAAGCAAGAGAACCACAAGCATCTAGTATAAATGAAGAGGGGAAAAAAAATCGCATGAAAAAGAAGGTCTAGCACTAGAAAACTGACAGAAACATGAGCAGCTAATTGCTGTAGGCTCCATACATCTTGGAATGACCTAAGGGGATATCAACAAATCACTTTCCACTGGGGTATAGTAACAGCAACGGCATAACAGTGAAATCACTGGCAAAAACTAGGGGAAAAATTCTTTTAAAGTATTGGCATTAGCATGTTAGTGAGCAATTCTTTTTCCATTTTAATGGTTATTAATGCATGTGCTTGCATTTAACATCTGCAAAACCTCCCTTCCCACTTTTCTCCCCAAAAAACAACTGGTGGTGTGGTAACTGGATTTTCTGTGTCTCTCTCCGATTCCCTTATAGATTTGTAATCCTGAATGATTTTTTCTAATACTGCCAGCCAAATTCTAAGTTATCTGGCACTAGTATTTATACCTGTTTTCCCCCAAAACTGAAGAGATCAGATAAAAAAAGAGTGATTTTGTTTTTAAACAAATAGAAATCAGATTTCTTTCTTGATCACATGTTCCAGGTTGCTCATTTCTAAAAAGAAAAAAAAAAAAAAAGAAGAGTTTAAATAAATTAATTAGATCATTTTGCAATCATTGGTGAAAGACAGCATGTAAAAGAATTTCGAAACATCCCTAGTAAGGGCCATTCTTTTCTATTTTTACAAAATCCTCCAAACCCATAAGCTAAACCAATTTTTTAATGTGATGACAGATATGTTTCCCAACAATTCTATTTGGCCAATGCTAAATATTTAGTGATAGATTTTACATTATTCCCATGTTTTGTTTTCTCATGGGCAGTATTGAACCTCAAATGTATCATCAGGAGCTTTGCTAGGTAGCTTAGTTTAAAAAACAGATTTCTCCGTGATTTAACTATAATTCTGGTCGAAGAACATTAACTGGGTAATGTGCAGTGAACCATATTGCTTTGGGAAAACATTGCTCTCTTCTGCTCCTCCCCTCAGGTACCCACACGTTTCGCCAACAGGTGTTGCCATTGTAATTGATGAGAATTTGAACCTTTTCGAAATCAAACTTCTCTTTTTGTTTCAACTGTGGGCAACCATTTTTAATGGTGCTAGCAGTTACAGCATGATTTTTGGACTAGTACGGGCAGATTTCATTGCAGTTGTCAATCTTAAAGCATTTATTTCTAGTGCATCTCCAGCATCATGTCTGAAATTTGTTTGCAGTGAACTCAGGCAACAGCATAATTTTATAACGTGGTTCTGAAACATTCTTTACACAAAACCCCCTCTGTGCTTTGAAAGGAAACTATGGTTGACGGAGTTGTAGCACCGTTGTACTTTAAGTCTTTCTTTAAAGGCATTACTCTTTCTTTCTCCCAAAGACATGAAAACTTGTGTAGAACTTCCCCATTTGTATCAATATCTAAATGGGAGAAAAAAAATCTGCATATATTCAATGACCAGTCACAGTATCTCATAGTTTAATCTACTATAACACAGTGTTGCTATAGCTCCAAATATTTGATTTATTTGAAAAAAAAAAAGAGAATTTATTAGAGAAGAATAAAGACTACAGAATATATATGAAGACATTCCATATTTAATCAACGTTTGTAGGTGTATATGTCTTACTATTACAAAACCCACTTTTGAAATGATCTTTTATTTTTAAATGATCTCCTGCCAACCACAGGTACAGCCATATTTGTGGTTTACCCCAGATACTGAATGATGTTCTGTAGTGAGGTCAAGCGCTCTTGTGACATTTAACCATTGGAAACGAAAGAAAACATTTGTGGTGTGAAACAACAGCGCATACTTGACCCTCCAAAGCATATCCATTTATAAATGGATAAAAGTGGCTATTTAAAGTTGTTTTATAAGGGAACCACTGTGCCCACCGAAAACCCCTAATTTACTGTTTGAAAAAGCAAATAATGTGTGGATACAAGAACATGCACTTTTTAAAAACATCTGTGGTGTTCCTTGTGTTGCATTTGATCTTAGTGGTAAAACAACAAACCCAAGTTTTACAGGGACATTGCTGCCATCCTATTTTTAATTCACCATTATGTGTTAAAATAACCATTAGTTTAAAGTGAACAATCACAGCGTTGCTTTCAATGGTTGCTCAGGTATTTCTTTTAAACCAGTTTATAATTTTACAGTTTGTTTTGCGTAAGGATGCATCCCTAGATGTAGATTAGGGAGCTGGTGGTGACTCAGTCACATTCCTTTCCTGCTCCGTATATGCTGTGGGGAAGAGGATGAATGAATGAGAGAAAGTGTTGTTTCACCCTCTTTTTTGATCTCCTTATCTATATGGCAAGCCACATCAAAAAATTAGTTGTTTGGGTCAGCCAGGACTCTCCATTCTGCCCTCTGCCTTTTTTCATGCTCGCAGGAGTTGGCAGGAGGTTGTGATTTGAGAGTGCTACTACAAGGTGTGTTCCCACCCATCCTTGTTTCCCCGCTCGAGCAACACAAGGCAATGACACTCAATCCCTCTTTGTTTAATTAATTTGTTTCTTTTTAATACCCTTTTACTTCGAGCATAATTATAGCTTATAAATAGCTTATAAATATTAGTAAGCGTCAAAGCCTGTATGGAACTCTCCAAAGGTTATAAAATATGAGAAGCTGATTGGATCTCAAGCAAAACAAATCAGGGGTAAAATGTGTTTTTGAGGCATGAGAGATTTTCAGAATGTATTTTTAAACAATCTGGACGTAAACAGATTAGTTGGAGGCAACTTCAGTAAAGATAGCTTTCTTGATCCATCTACGAGTGTTTTGTCAAAGAAAGCTGAACTATGACTAATTCTGTGAGTGGTATGAATTATTAGGTGATGAATTTTAAAAGTAGTGTCCAGATGTAAATAGTGAAAGCATCCAAAATATTACTCAGCAGCTGCAAGAGCTATAGGAAAAGCTGACATGACAAATTTAGTCATTTCTTAATCACTTTCGTTAGGCAGTATTGTCAGTTCCAAGAGGCAAATTTTCATCTTGATTTACGCCTATAATAGAAATGGCTGAAAACTGAAAAGTTCTCAAAACTGTTTACTTACAAAACACCTTTTAGGTCATTTTGGAAGCTTCCTATGACCTACCAGTACTGTTCTTTACACATGGGTGTTCAGAAAATACACTTTTAGAGAGCTTATATCAACAAAGTGATTTTTTCTACCTGAAAAAGTGACCTTAATGTGTGCAAGTGGTAAAAACTGGCTTAAATGTATTATTTACAGCTGTATCAAAATGTATTAATTAATTACCTTTGGTTTAAATAAAATTGATTGTTAAAGCAGAGAGTAGAGGTTGATATGAATTCTATTCTGCAGTAGCTTTCAGATAAAAGAAGCAGTGACCCAACTCATTAGCCCTTTGATTTAATATATTGACACTTGGGTACGAATAATTCCGTTTAGTGGCTTTTGCTTCCCAGGGATCAATTTAATTAGTTATAAAATGTGACTTCATGTCAGGAGCCAGAAGAAATGCTGACGTTAAATAAAGTCATACGCAATTTAAACAATAAAGCTATCGATGCCTGGTTAAAAGTTAATGATGCACAAAAAATGGCTTAATAGAGACAACCTCAGCAATGAAAGTGATGGTAGGAAAATTAAGCTAAGTGGATGAATGAGAAATGGTGATGTTGTTGGATTGTTAAAACAAATTCATGGATGGCCTGATGGCTCATTTCATAGTACTGTATGTTTCTGATTTAAATACATGTTTGAGGGTGACCCTGTACTTTCATATTAGGAGTGACAAGAAGTGGTCTGAAACCTTTCTCCTTTAGATTCTAGAAAAGGACAGACAATTTACCTGTGCATATTCATCTTTGATGTATCCCCCTGGGATATCTTGGGATGACCCAGTATTAACCGTAATGACCTCCTATTATAATATTACAAGTACTAATATTTGCACAGTTGGTTGAGACCCCAGTCAGAATCAGTGTCTCATTACGCTAGGTGCTGTTTATATACTGTACAAATAAGAAGGGACAGTTTGTGCCCTGAAGAAGGGGGTAGAAGCCAACATTAAAGCACCATATCCTTTCACAACCCATTTAATGCTGTAGGCGTAATCTACTCGTGTTATCTAAGCAGAGTAAGAAGGCTTAGTGAAGAAAATAGCAACCCATAAAATTGTTGGAGGTACAATTTGTCCTTCATTTTTTTCTTCTGTTGCTCCATATGAACACACAGATGCACCGGAGCCCTTCAAGAATTACGGTTCTATTGCTTTCACATTTCCTAGCCTGCTTTGAGCATGGCAATGTAAAATCCATGCTAGATGTCTTAAATAATATCCTGCAAATCCGTATTCAGACATTGGGCCAAATTAAAAAAAAAATAAAATTCCTGTCTTTTTATAAGTAGCATACAACGATTTTTCAAGTCATAGTGGATTGGTTCTATTGCAGTAAAACAGTGCTCAGATTTAACAGTGAATTGATGTGATCACCTAATTTAAAGATGTATAGACACTTAGCTGAATATGCTAAATAGATGCTAGGTCAAAGGAAAATAGAGAGAAATGGGATTCCTTAGTTTAAAGATGTGTGTTAGTCAAATGGTCTCTGACATGTAAATGATGATTAAAAATAACATGAAAAGCTTTTTATTTGCTTGTAATTTATCACTGTTCAGATGAGACTGGAGTTAGTCCACCTGTGAGGAAAAAACTGCTATCAAAATGACCTGATGTCGAGCTAAGCCATGTTATGTTTTCATTTGTATTAATCCTTTTGGGGGCAGATGGATTCTGATTAGGAAGACCAATCATGAAAAGGGGTGGTAGTAAATTAGGCAGTGAGATAATAATTTTTAACAATTGTACGCATTCGGGCTTGTCTATAGACTCCTGGAAGGCTTGAAGCCGAGCAGCAGGCAGCAGTTATTACCTGCTAAAAGCATTAACAGTAGCTACGGTAACTTGCCGAAGGATAGAGGGGATATGCCTTAGAATAAAACCTCTGTGTGTCAGAGGGATTTTCAGACTGTACAAGAGTTATGTTTTTTTTACTAATGTTAGGCAAACTGTTTTGTCTTTGCATTGACTTTACATTGGCCGCAGCCTACACAGAGGGAACTGCTGGAAAAAAGGGGTGCATTAATACTTTCTACTGTGTGCGGGCCAGCCAGTAGTTAGAGAGGGGGCCCATGTTTTCTTAGGGCTCAGATGGCAAAGCTAAGTATTCAGCCTACGGCAGGAAAAAAGTGCCTTTTTTGTTTTCTGGCTGGAGAGTCCAAGCATTCCCAAAGGAACACAATGAATGGCCCATTTTGTCTGACACTGTTTCGTAGACATAGAATTCTTGTTTTTTCATAATTATTCTTGCCCGTCACTGGGTGTGCACATGACATTTGAGCGTGTTTTAAAGTCTTAACACACTCATGTGCCTGCAATAAAGTTACTCATAACAATCCAGGCTTTCTGCAGACAACAGAGCAGGGTCTGTTGTTTTCACAAGTCACAGCAGCTGGGAGGCAATTGTGAAGACAACAGCTTAATCTAGCTGGAAAATACAGGAAGAAGAGAATATACACTCAATTTCCTTCCATATTATTGCAAACAATGCAGAGGGCTTTTTTTGTTGTGGCTTTTTCTTTTCTTTGCTCTGGGTGGTCTGACTGAAAATGTGAGTGGCATAAAATACACTAGTTAAAGTACTTTGAATTTTCAACTTGTTGCATTTCTGTATTCATGCTGCTGTGCCTAAATCTGTTAAAGGGTGAGAATATCAATCTACACGAGCACTTTAAAAATCATACAATAACAGCCTTATTTTGACCTCATATACACGGTGTTTACACTGGTGTTGTTTTACAACATATGTTGCAGTTGCTTCTGAGTTACACTGGTATAAATGAAACTGGAATCAGGAACGTAGAGAAAATCTGATTGCTGAAAAATTCCATTTGAAACAACATTAGTTAAAGAAAAAATAAAGCTAGGCAGTCTTAGATGTTTGAAAGTTGTATTTTAGCTTGTGTGTAAAAGGACAAGGGCATCAGTAATTTGTTTCTTTATTGCGTGCTTCTGAATCTGGAGATTAATCATATTTGTAAATGCTTCATTTATTGCAGAAGCACATTTACAAACAAAGCATGCAATAAATTAACATGCAAACTCAGTTAAAAAGCATCATAAGTAGGCGGTGATCAGATAGTTTTTACCCTAGCTATATTTTATGGTGAAGTTTTGGGAAACATTAGGGAGCTGTTTTTTTTTCCTTGATGCAATGGTTGAAAAGTGAAGAGGAACGTATACTTCAGTTATTATGTCAACACTAGAAAGAGTAAAATGCAAATTAACATAAATTCGACTGGGGAGGTGGGGGTAGCTTAGCAGTCACCATTAGATGTGGTTTCAGTGAAGGTAGATGTTCCTTTTAAAGAAAATGCGATATTTATCCAATTGCAGTAAAGGTACCTTCCTTTCCTGCTCTTGGGAATGCTACGTACAGCAGATTTCCAGTAACCATGGCAGGCAACTCAGATGGGAAAGATTTTTATTATGCATAGCACAGAGGTTATAGCAGCGACTGGTAACAGCAAAAGCCAGTCAGACAGTGAGTATGGAAAATGAATGAGTGATTTGAACACGGTCCAGACTTCCAGGAGCGAGAATTGAGATCAGGTTGACGTATCCTGAAAAAATACAATATGAATGCTGACATGACTTAGATGTACACTCTGCTGTTTGTAACAGAGCTGCAAATAGTACAGTACCATATGCACCAGCCAGCTCTGGGGCAGTGGTATCGGGGATGCACATACTGTTGGAAATGCAGTGGGTATTACTCTATTCAGCCACAAAATAAAGCAGATAGATAGTAATAATACCACGTAGACATCCAGTCTTTTTAAAAAAGCATGGATGTGGACTTCAGGGTCTAAGCATTAAATCAGTTAGGCACGCTACTGACCTAACAGTAAGCAAAATCTCTTCCTCTGTTTTCTGTAAAATACAATACCACACCTCTCCCCTCCATTTCCCTTAAAAATACAATACCAGTGTGGTTCAAAATAAATGTACAGATTGGTTGATCTGTGCATCTGATGTTAATCCTGTTCAACCCATTCGCCCTCACATTGCAGAACCTCTATATTGGTATCTTATTTTCTTGTATTTTCTTTTGTTGCAATTTTGGAGTTAGACTGACTTGCGCAATGACAAAAAAACCCAAAACCCAAACCAACCTAAAAATTATTTTGAAAAACGCATCTAAACTGGAAAAGGAAAATTACATCCTGAAAACTCTTATTTGCCTGAAAAGACAGTGGAGACAAGCACCTACTAACAAAGCAGGGAGTTTGGGGAGGAGCATTGTTTACTCTGAAGACCCTTGAGTGCACTATGAGGGCTTTAGAAAAACATGATTTAAATGTGTTTCAGCTGCATCTGTCTATCTTAAAAAAATAGATGTTTGTGGGTGTCCTCGTTTCCTTGATATGATGCTACTTTTGTGTCTAGGCTTTTCTTGTATTTGTGACAATGACCTTCCTAAAGCCAAGAAAGACAAATGTACTTCACTATGGTCTCCTTCCTTATGATGGAAGATTATTGATAACTTTTGGGCATGACTTTATTGGTATCAGTGGTCTAGAAAGGAGAATTTACTGCCAGAGAACCACCTTGTATATACAAAAAATACTCTCCAGAAGAGATGAAGTGAGAGTGAATGCTAGGAGTCTGAAGGTGAGGAGTGAAAAGATTAAGTGAAGGAGAAAAAGATGATTTAATAAATAGAAGAGACAGAAAGAAATCCAGCAATAATAGATGTGAGTGATAGAGTGATTTCCAAATGACTTTTTTTGGTTACTCAAGTTGTCTACCACTATGATTAGCCCAGCTGGCTTGCTGACTTCTTCACTCAGCAGCAAAGTTGTTAAACGTATCATGCTCAAAGTACGTCTTTACAGAGATAGAGGTGGTCTTCCCAGAGCAAGCATTTAAGAAACATACGTTTTGTGTGTCCAAGAAAGTCATTCAAATGGTGACTATCCAGGATTGCAGCAGACAAGTTGTATAGCCAGATGGGTCTAATAACACTGAAATCCCAAGTGAGGGATTTGGAAAACAAGAGGAAAGCATATCCTACATATATATACACCTCTGTGTGTGTATATATATGTATATTTAAAAATATTTATACAAAATATATGTATATGTGTATCTAAATATGTATTCTATGTATATATACCCAGATCTGTATGTCACGTATGTACGTGCGTATATATGTAGAATATACTTTTTATAATATAAAATTGTGTCTATACACTTATGTATTTATATAGAGAGAGACAGACACTTTCACTTTAAGAAAATGTCTAATAGGAAAGTTTCTGCTTGTTAAGATGTGTGACTTTATAACGGCATGTACTACACATTAACTTCTATAGACTATTTTTAAAAGTAATCTCCTCCTAGTGAGTTACAAATTTCCACAAAGGTACCTTCAGTGTACTTAAACATTGTCGACATAGGACATAGTGCAGAACAACTAAGGTGCTACAAATACATCTACTGAAATACTGTACGGTTGTTTCCTATGTAGTTGAACCCTAAAACAGAGCTTCAGAATGGAGCACAGTGGCTTACAGGTAAACGCAGATGTAAGACTTTGAACAGAGCTATTGAAAGAAGCTTTTTGTCTTCTCTGATTTTGGAAGTCTATTTGGATAGGCATCTTTGCAGAGTTCCTTCTCTTGTTTACTTACTACCTGACCAAGCGACCAAAAATATGACAAGAGTAACTTCTTTCTGGATCTGGCTGTCACTAGGGCATGCCATTACAGCTCAGAGTTTTGCAAGAAGTTGTTAGGTTAGACTGATGTATTGGACTCTGTACCACCAAGTCAGCCCTCATCCTTACTCTTAATTTTTATTTTTTCCCTTTCTCTCTATCTATCTCTTTCATTCCTATTCCAATGTATGTAAAAAGTGTCAGCGCTAACTAGTTCCTACTTTGGAAAAAAAGTAGCGCTTCAGCTGCTCCTGCAAATTCTTTCACCCTCTGAGCAGTGATTAATATACAGGTTTAAGAAGAATTTTTAAACAAAACCTGGAAAAAAAGGAAAAAAGCAAATATGCAGGCTAATGGTGTACCCTGAGGTGAGCAAAATGCATTTTTTTAACAAGCCAAGCATAGCAAAAAAGCTATTCTACAGTGAAATTAATAATTACCAAAAAGATTTGCTAGCATTATTGTTGTATCCTTTATGAGAATATGGGTAACATGTTTAAAAAACATGGGAAGTGTGAATCAAAGCCCAAAGATTCAAACTGGTCTCTAATTTTTAATGTGAATTCTATTCATGTGCCCCTGGTGCATAGACTGAAATACAGTCTGTGGATAACAACTGCCTTTCGACTTGTGCCACTTAACCTGAAAATTGTATCTGTTCCTCTGGTAGTATGGATTTCTAATTTTCTTTACCATTCTACTTTAACAAAGCTTTAAGGTAAGAGGGCATCTTAGTGCCACATGCAGTAGGTGCCTAGCTATAATACATGATTTCAGCCCCAAATATTTTCCAAAGGCAAGGTTTGTTTATTAACTGAACCCCATGCTGAGATTCAATCAATCTAATACAGGCTGAATTTGAAGCTGAACATTCAAACGTATGCCCATACATCTTGGGCATATATCTTACATAATGATGTTGGCCCCAGACATCTTTCTGGGTTTGTTTATGTCTGTTATGGATTCCCCTCATTATCCATGCTGTTTGAGGGATTCCCTATGGATTCAGCCAGTTTATTGCATACTTTTTTAATTTTATGCCAAACTGAGTGTTCGAAGTGGCAGCTTATATGGTAGTTCCATACAGCTTCCTCTCAAATCCAGAGCTGAATGCTGTGATTGAGGTTAAATACAATGATATGCAAACTAACATGCTGCAAAAGAGTATGTAAGAGAATGCCTCAGGAGAGGCAAGAGGGTTATAGAAGTAATGTGAATGATAAAACATTAGGATGTTGACTACTCTTCCGATGCCTTTTCCTTTTAATTATGGTTAACCATTAGAGCAACAATTCTGTGATTTACAAGATCTTCCTTATTGAGGATCTATAGTAATAACACTGGGAAAACTCATTTATTAAGTTTCATCGGAGTGAAGGGATGTTTTAATATGCCAGTTGCTAAGCACGTCTGTGTGTGCATACGACTCCCAGTAACATTAATTGGATCAGCCGGAGAACAGAGTCTTAAATATAGAAAGCAGAGATTGGTATGGGCCACGCTCTGTTCTCAGGAGTGTGTCCTGCTCCACTGAAGTAAGTGGCATTTTTGAGGCTCTCCTCCTGAGACATGAACGTTGCCCTTCTCGTATTCGGCGTATAGTACCCATTTAGTTCTTGTAGGAGAATTTACTGGGAGTAATATATAGCCAGAAGAAACTAGAGCTAAAAGACAGGTTTTTCTCATAAAGCCTTTGCATTATGAAAAAGGTTGTTTTCAATCTGAAAACTCAGATTTATAAACACTTAATTCATCAGTTCCTTGTGCCTTTCATTTGAAATAAACAGCCAGCAATATTATTTTAAAATAAGGCAGAAGGTGTAACAAAAATGAAGTAATGTTTTGAGAAATATGTGATTGATGATTAAAAAACAGAGAGAGAAGGGGTGGGGGGTGTCAGTCCAGCATTCATTAGTCAGGCAAAACTTCTATTTGAGCGTGCATTAAGTCAGGAAGACCAGACAGTGTGTCTGGAAAATTATTCTTTCTTTGAGAAGTAGTCTCTCAAAAATATTCCCTTCTTTCTTAAATCTGAAGGCATCCTTTGACTGACTTAGTTATTTTATATCTATTGATGCAAGAGAAAACAAAAGAAACTTTAAAAGCTGGAAACATAAACATCATTGAACCACCTACTTTTTAAAAAAGGGAGGGGGGGGACAGAGAGAAAAGGAAAAGAAAGAAATCGCAGTGGATGTTTTCCAGGAGGGAACATGCTACGCTGTGTAAAGGGGGCTAGTGTAACAAGAAGTCATCTATTCTTGATTTCTTTAGACAGCTAGAGCTTTGTGCCTTGTCTAGTTTCTACGTTTTAAGAGCTTGTTCTGTGTAGCAGAAATAATACAATAAATGGGTTTAACCACATTTGTCTCAGCTAGACAGTCTGCTTTGTCAAAGATTGCTGGTACAACATAAACAAATTATGTGTTTGTAGTGCTTTTCAATGAAAGCCTATCTAACAGAGCGGAGATTGTGTTTCGGCAGCTGTAGATTTAATCTCCTACCTGTCAGTTAAAGCAGGCATTTCCTGAGCAGATAAGGCCTGGCTGCAGAGGGGGGAACAGCCACAGCTGGACAAAGGGCCATTGTTATTGCCCCGTAATTCTATGTAGATGTGCCCGTGCATTTCATCACACCAGCTCCGGCACATTACGGGTCGCAGACGAGCCAGCCCTTCGCTGCAGGTTCGGCAGGCAGAGAGAAAGGCAACTGTAGCACAGCTTTGGGCTATTGATTCCCACCGATTGTCATGAGCAACTGAAGAAAATATCCCAACTTTGAGAGCAGCATCACTCTAAAGTGAGTGTGATCATAGGACTCATGGCAAGGATCTATTCGCAAGCCAAGAGAGTGCTTTAAATAACACTGGAGATCTGACAAATCGGGGAAAGCCAGAAAATGGGAAGATTGGCATTCCTTCCTGAATATCAGGATCCTCTGCAGAAAAGGCAGCACAGCAGTGGGGATTTCTGTCTGAAGTATAGCTGTTGCTGGAATTTTAACACCCAAACTTGGATAGGAAATACCTAATGCTCATTTTAAATAGGAGTTTCCTGGTTTTCTGCCTTATTTTACCTTTTTAATGATTTTGTTCTTTCAAAATGTTTATGTAGGTGAATCATAAATGCTGTAGAAAGTTGAGGAGCCAATATAACTGATTTGAGCCAGACACAGTTGGTGTAGGAAGGAAGCAGGCTGTGCGTGTGTTGCTGGAAGTTTAGAAACTCTGTTGCTTACTCCCAAATCTGCAATAATTACTGTATACCTAGCAGTGGCAATCACCTCAGTCATACTGTGCAAACACACTGGCTTCTTGGAGCCTTTTCTGAGTAAAGATGGTCAGATTGTGTCAAAATCTGAGGTATCCTAGGAAGAGATGGAACAAATTAATTTTTGCATGCAATCAGTATTCTGATTTGACTTTGATCTCCAGACACAGGAGTTTTCTGTATTAAACTAGTTCTCCACGTAAATGCCTTTGATAACCCTTTGTGTTTCGAACTAGACACTCCATAAACATCATGTGATTTCTGGAAATTATCTAGGTTACTATTCTGCATTAAATACCTTTCAAAAATATACAGAAGCAAGAATATTCTCACTAGATGCGAGTACCCCCATAGACCTACCCTCTTGAATATTATCCATTGAGGTTTGAGGAAAAATATCAACACTTGTCTCTATAATAGAGTAAATTCACAGAGGAGTAAATACCTGAAGAAATCAGCTACGGGACTGGGTGGGATGGGAAAGGCGTCTCCTTTCTGCAGCTGTGACTCACCTTCACCCTTGTATCCCGCCAGGCGTTCGAGGGCTAAACTGTGTAGCACTGGCAGGTACCTGCTCAAAAGCTGCCTCATTCTGATTTTTCAACAGAGCGTGTCCGTCGTTAGCCATAGCTCTGCACTTTGGATAGCTCTTTGTATAATTGCGTGGTAAGGTGTAAAGGTTATAAGCAGCAGATTACAATGGAATTGGTTTATATCCACTATGCATTGTCACTTCTCCGCCTGGAAAAGAAATCAAGGCCTCTTTAAGTGTCCTCCTGTGTAAGCTGTAGATGTAATACTGTCCTCTGAATGGATCTTTGAGCTTGAATTAATTAATAATTGTAAAGTATTCAAAAGCTCTACGTGCTTGTATAGTTACAATATCGTTACAAATCTTGGAATATCAAAACAATATGCTGATCAGGAAGAAATTCTTCCCATAGAGAAGTAAATTGTAGAACTCCAGTTAGCATCAGTGACCGCTGGATTTCAGGTATATTCTGTATTAGTTTAATAGAAAAATCCCAACCTGTTCTTTTGTTGTACCTTTTTTACCTCTGTAGGGCAGAAGGATTTTGATCAGAGGCATTGAAAGATGTTTCTGTTTTCGTTCCCACTTCTGCTGGAGCTATTCTTTAAAGTGAAAGACAGTCCTTCCTTTAGCAACCATCAGTGTTGTGGCGTTAGATGATTTTTTTATACCGTACATTGCAAGTCCTTCTATTGAGGGAATTAGTTTCATGTTAATAACTAGTGATGGCTACTATTCCAAAAAAAGAACTAGGTCTTGAAAGAACGTGGGGGGAAAACTCTGCTTGAAAACACCAATATGAAATGCAAATTTTAAAGCATCTCTTACTCTAAATTTTTCCATCAACAGGAAATTTCAATGTACTCCAAAAATCTTGCACATTTTGATATCACCATCAAAACATAAGCTAATAAGGGATTTCTGACATAATTTATATTTAGATTTGAGCTGTAGTAATGGAGCTTCCGTATATAAAATATCAACAAGTATCATTAGGCTGCAATATTTTTCTTATTTTGGCATGAATAAGACAAGGTGCAAATGAGAAACATACATCTTCACTAGTCTTCGGAAATATCTGAAATAATTGACTTGCTCAGTCTTCTGTGATGGCTTGGTGACCACTAACTGTGACAATTTGCATAATAGTCAACTCTTCACTTCTGTAGAGATAACTGTTTGTATCTGATTAAAATTAGGACTGTTTTAGTTCTCTTGACTTTTCCAGAAGTTGCAGAAATAGAGATTTGCTGTTATGCTTTAACCAAACAAATGCACACATGGGGATAACAATATGCTGAGTTTATGCAGATTTTACAACACAAATCTGAATAAAATACCCACTAATAGACCCTTAAGGAGTAATAAACACACATGAATTTTCCTTAGTTGCACTTTAAAGTGATTTTAACATACTACTAGACCTTAACAATAATATTTAATTGACAAGATTATGCATTTGTATGGATTGAAAAGGTGGTAGATCTCTAATTCCAAATGAACTATAAATTCACTTTTGCATAACATGTTTTATTTATTTCTCTATAGCAGAGATGTTCTCCATCCCTCCTAGTGAGAGTTTCTTAAAATACAGACAATTTAAATAGATTTAATTACCATTTATCATACTCTTAACTTCATGAGATCATCTTTAGTTGAATTCTGTATTTCCAGGTAGTCAAGGAGCTAGATAAAAACAGGGCAATACAATGAGAAGCTAATAGAAATGAAATGAGAGCTAGTGTTTAAAACTACTCTCTTTTCAGTGTGGTTGGTAATATTTTTCTGTTGCTCCCTTCTTTATTTCCCAGGTAGATGGAATTTAGGTTGAGTTCATTTGAAGTTTCAAAGTAGTGAGGAAGAAATAATAAAAAATAAGGATGCTCTGTTTTGCTCTATGGTCATGGCTGCAAGTTTCTCATTAATGTTGTGGCCACTGCAGTAGACTTAAATCTCCAAATCATGCTGAACCACTGGACAAATGGAAAAAATGATAGGGGAAAAGAAAGAAAATAGCAGCTACAATCCATTTACAAATTCAGTAGTGGGCTACGTATTTTTCGTAGTATTTCCCATATGAAATGCTCTCACTTGGCAAGTCTATGGTATCTTTTTTACAGTTTATTTGCCAACACTTCCCCTGGGATCTCATTGGCAGACATTTTCTTTGTGGCTCATGTACTTTCACTGAGAGGAAATATTTTTCAATTAGACTGCAGATAATTAGAAGGCAGATAAATTAGGACATAATATACCTCCCTATATAGATACAGCTCCAGTGATTCTATATTGCTAACAGGAGCAGAAAGTAGTCTCTGAATAATTTGCAATGTGGGAGCGATGTCAATGCCATTTTCGGTGTCCTAGCTACGATGCAGGGCCTGCGTGCTCACTTTTGGTCTGTTGGAGCCCACCTTTCTTCAGTTGCCATTCCTCCTGACGCAGAGTCACAGGTGCTTCCCTGGGATTATTTATGCCGGAGGGGATTTCTCACTTAAGCGTTTGGGTCTGCTCTCACATATTATCTTTACATTAGAAAATGTTAGGCATTGGTGGCACATTAATTCAAAGCCTTGGGAGTTCATCAGTTACATTTCTGAGCTCAGAACAAAAGGCCCAGGCACGACTTGAACACAAAGGAGCCAGATCCTTTATAACTGAACTGGTCAGTTAACCCAAACTTACAGTTGCCTTGCTTCATCGGAACAGCACAAATAAAACAGCTAGACCATTCAATTATAACCAAAGAGACCTTTTTATTTTTTCAGTACAATTCTTCTGCAGTTTTACTAAATAGATCATTTTTGGGACCAGAAAAGGGCTCAGTCATGGCACGAGTTCATTACAATATTGGCAGAGTTGTGGAGGAGATTTGGGCCAAAACCTGCAAAATCTTAGCACATAGCTCCTTTTAAGCATTGAAGTGATCTCACTGACTTTCACATATATAAGTTTTCATAGAAGTCCCTACTTCTTTATGCAACATGGTGTTTGCTTTCTTGTAGAGTCACCAAAATGACCTAATCAAAATAAAATTCAAATTGAAACTTCTCATATTTCTTCTTTTACAGAGAACAACTAAACCCAATACTAGTTATTGAAAAAAAATAGAATTCCCATGGTGGTATAAAAATAATAGTACCATGTATTGTATACAGACTATTTAAAATGCAGATGCGATAAATACATGTAATATGTAGGGTATTTAAAAACTTGCAGTAGTAGAACCAGAGGCACAAACACTGCTTTCGGTGCCATTAAGATTTTAAAAATAAATCAACCTAAAATGTAACCTGTTGAGCTATGAGTTATAGCCATTATGTTCTATCATATAAACATGTATTTTGAGCATTCTGAAAATGCATCTTCTTAGTTGATACACTGCCATTACCTGGGAAACTCTTCTATTACACAGTAGTTTTTAAACGAGAGAGTAGAAAATTTCAAACACATCTTTACTATGGAAATTAAAAGCTTAATGACTGCATAGACAGGTTAAAGTTGGAGTCTGGCTATACCAATTATTCAAGAAGTTAAAAAATCTTGGGTAAAAATTCAAGTTTAAACTATGAAAAATATAAACCTGCCTGTGAACAAATTAGGCTCTCACAGAGGCTGTGACATCACAAGGATATCCTATACTGCATATCCTATACTAAAGGAAAAAAAAAAAAGTCAATTCAGTAAATTCAAAGATTGGTTTCTCAGCTAACATGCATTGGAGTAGTCTGTTAGATTCAATAAAAATCTCGAGATTTGTACTAGTTGAGAATAGGGTCCAGAGATTTTATTGGTGGAAGTAGTGCGGGGCAATGTTTTTAAATAGTGATGTTGGATTATTCTAGGCAATTAGAGCAGATTTAGCCTATCACACTGTTTTCTACTCGTGCTGGTTGTAACAAAAGAAAAAGCTTTAAGGAAGGGTTAAAATATTATAAAGATTGTTCTTACTGTCTCTCAAAAGGTGGCACTTAATTCTCCTTTTTACTGAAGTAAATTGTGGAACAGACAGGCAACTTGTCAAGTTTGATCTTGAAAAGTTTACGAGGAATTCAGCCGCCATTATAGGGTGGGATTTACTTCGGCTCTTGAAACCTGTGATCCTCGCAGCTAGGCAGAAATGTACGAGCTGCCTTTTTGCTTGCACTGTTGCCATCCTTTTCTCTGAATGCCTTTACTTCTCTGGCTGCAATGTTAGTTGTTGTAGAGGCAGCTTTGGTTTTTAAAGACAGAACTCTTCCTATTCCTTAGTCTCACTAAATGTGCTGTGTTCCTTATCCAAAATAGGCAGACCATTTTCATTCAAGGCATTATTTTTGTATGACATATCACTTTGGCTTCCATTTTCCATGCACAACAGTAACCATCAATGACTTTTTAACAAGGAAGATTGTCCGGCCAGCTTCTGAGATTAGCATTCACATGACTGTGGGACAAAGCACTGCAGATTTCCCCAGCTTATCAAACGGGCCACCAGCTTTTATTATTTCAGGGAGAATCAAATTGGAAGTTGCTTCTTGAACTAATCAGGGCTGATTTGCTCTAAAGTTGCTTCCTGACTTAGATGTCAGGCAAGGAAGTGCTGTAATCAGTTCCCAAGGGCTGTCAGAGTTGTGATGGGATATTAAAGGAATGGTACGCTACCTTTTAAGTTCCCTAATCTTGGTGGCTGCTCATGTTAACACAGTTAAACCTGAGCTTGTTGTATAGAAACAAAGATTAATTTTATGAGGTAGCTTTATAGAAAAGATGATTTTACTCAAGGTTGCAGAACTGAACTTTGGAAAGAGTATACAGGTTTCCTCCAGGGTTTATACAGTTCAGTTAAAGATATAGACTGGCAGATTTTTCAAAATCAAGCATTTACTACCCAATACAAAAACAAAAAAAAAAAAAAAAAAAAAAAAAAAGAAAGAAAATCTTCATGAAAGAGAAAATGAGTCCCCCTGAGTGTCACTGTTTGCATATTAGCCCATAGTACGGGCTCTGCCAAGTTACTCTCTGACTGACTGCTGCAGATGCTCTTTCTCAAGTATTCTGAGTGAGATCTTTAGTGCAAGTCTTCAGGGACAAACAATAGCACCTGTTCCTCACAAGATAGCAGCCCAGTTAGTCCATTCATGTATCTTTAATGAAGCTCTGGGGCAGATGGCAAAAAATGGCATCATCAACAACTTAGCACAGAGGAGACAAAAGGGGAAAGCGCTGATCCAACAATACGCTATTTTTACGAATGGGAAGAGACAGAGTCAGAGTGTTTCTCGGGCATCTGCTAGAGTCTTGGTTTTCAGAAAGACCTGAGGAACATCTTAGCAATTAAAATTTCCGGGCATGTAGCCGATTTTATGAAGTACACCAGTGAACCCCTCCTCCCAATTTCTCCCCCCTCAGTAAAATCAAAATAATAATAATAGTAATAAAAACCTCAGGAAAAAAAATGTCAAAAGTTAAGGTGTCTGCTGTTTTTTTGGCAATCATTTTACATCTTTAATAATTCAGTGATCAGTGATACTTGTACATTCTCTTCCTTTTTAATGTTTATTTGTGCTTTTCAGTGTAGGAAAAATGACTGAAAATTGACACCTGTGTATATAATAATTCTGGGTGAAACCAACATTTACCTAGGAATAGTATTTAATGTCTGCCAGAGGGAAGACCCATGGGAGGGGATGGTTGCCATTCAGTGTGGGCTTTTTTCAGTCTGTATAACTCTCTTAAGTGTAAACTCAAACTTACACTCTAAATGTAAGCCACCTTTAGCCAAAATTACATTGATTTAGATAGGCTGAGGACCTGATCCAGCATTTAGAGTAGTATTTAAAGGAAGAATAACAGATAGCCAAAACATGCAATGGTAATTCTCCGCATTTACAGAATTGTTTTTATTTGAAAGCTTTAAAAAACATCTTTTTGGATATGGTGGAGTGGATCCAACTCTACAGGATTGCATTGGGAAATAACCATTGTAAGATTTGGTTATTATATATTTCAAATGATGTTTATGACACTACAGTGCGAAGTATTGCTATGGGTGTTTATGTACCAGCCCTCTAACCGCAGCGCTCGCTCCGATCTCTTCCGTGTCATGTGAGATTGTGGTGGTGTCTTGTACCTTTGCAACCCCATGGAAATACTTTCTCTGTGTGGTGACTGAAAGGGATATTTCTTAAGCCTTGGGTCCGTTTGATTAGACTGTAGTTGGGAACTACTGAAAATGATTGTGAGTTGTACTGTGTTGAATTCCTTCCAATATATCCTATAGTTGTTTCTATCAGACAAAGCCTGTAGTTTTCATTTGCGGTACTCCTGTAGAGCCAGTGTAAAGGAACACCACACAGCAAAACTAGCACCATTTTATCAGAGGTAAGTGCCTGTGCTGGGCACATGGGGATCAACTCCAATCTAACCAAGTTTAACTCATATCCTAAAATGCACAGCCAGGCTTACCTCAGCTAAAATAAGAGAAATAGCTGCTCAAAGCCAGTTTCTTTCACGCCCCAGTGCCATAGAAGTAATTGCACAAAGACCTTTTTATCGTAAGTTGATTTTCCTGAGAAATGGATTCAAAAAATACTGTAAAGTGTTTATTTTTTGCTTGACCTTTATTAACCTACATCTTAGGGCTTTCCCAAGAGAAGAGTTGTTGGTAAATTAACCCTCATAGACACACACAGTAGCATTTCTGCACTGCATCAACGGTTGTGAAGGTAATGGGGATATGACAAGAAAATTTGGCACTATTTAAACAATGTCATAGGTCAACATATGGGATTTGACCAAAAAAGTTTTTTAGGAATTAAATGAAAAAAAATTGCTTGAAGTGTACTTTAACTTTTTAATAGTATTTAATGCCACCGATTTATGGTAGGATGAGGACACAATTTTTTTCTGCCTAAAAACCCAGTTTCTTCCTACATTTACTAGCTTTGATCTATAAACCATTATATGTTTGCTTAACTACTAATCAGAAAAATCATAGTCAAACCCCTGGGTACTTCTGGGGTTAAGGAACGATGGATAAAACCTCTTTGTGATCCTAGCCACTGTCTCTGAAACACATGTAGCTTAAATTAAGGAACTACCAAATTAACATGTGGATTTAACAGACACGATTCTATCACATCTCCTGTTTTCTATATGTTGAATACAAATGCTGGTATAAGGTGAAGGATTTTTTGCTTTTGCATGTTTGTGCTTTTTGATACATTTATTAAGGTCAAATTAAATTTGATATAGTAGGTTTTATTCTGAAATGGTCTCTGAATACAGCTCCATAATTACCAAGCTACATGATAGTGCATAAAGCTATAAAACTGCTTAGACAGACAAGCAATTTATATGGTATAGTGAGGTGTGTATGGCAAAGATGTTAGTTTAATTGGGAGCCAAGATGTTGGAGCCTTAAATCTTAAGACCTGGGGTGTTGACTAGACGGCTATTTAATACTGTGGTGAGATTTTGAAATAACATACCTGAGTTATTGGTATATATGTGAACAATACAATATTGTAAGATCTCAGAATTAAAATTGCCCTAAGGATACTAAAATTTGAACATCAGAGTAGCTACTGCAGTGTTAGGTTACTTCTAAAATGCTTGTCGCTATGCTGTCTGTGACCAAAGATGAGAAAACGTGTGAAAAATTAATAGAAATATGTACCACTCTTCTTTTTAAAAAACCTGTGAGTATACTAGAAGGGTTTTGTACCTTTTTACCTTGTGCCAGGACACAGAATATTAATTAAAAAAAAAAAAAAAAAAAGAGAGAACCAGGAAGAAGTGGGGAAACGTGCTGTTCACCGAGACTGTTACACCTTTGACACTGAGGGAAAACAATGTTAGTGAGGGCTTTGATGTGATAATGTGAAATTGGCAGGGATTACATTAAGGCGAAGGTTCTGTGGGACTGTGTGAACACAAGAACACTATCAGTACTGGAGAAATACCTGTCAAGACAAATTTGTGCTATTTCTGATCAGAGGCTCTCTTCTGTTTAGCAGGTTCAGGGTCACATGCCTCCGCTCATGATCCCAATTTTTCCACACGACCAGCGGACGCTGGCAGCGGCTGCTGCAGCCCAGCAGGGATTCCTCTTCCCCCCAGGAATAACTTACAAGCCAGGTAAGCTGACAGGGATGTGAAGCTATTTAACATTTTAAGATAAGCTTCTTGTGTGATCTGTCTCATATCGATGGTGTTACACAACAGGTGTAGCTGGTTGGAAATAACGTGGAGTTTTGCAACTCCACTTGGACAAAAACTTCTGGTTTGAAGGAGGTGGGTGAAACATTGCTTATTGAACATCATGGGGTTTTTTTACCTTTATTTCCCACAAAATCATTTGCTCTAAATATGTTGGCCCACTTGCCTAGTAATTTGCATCTGGTCTGCCCTGTGTCATTATACAAAGGCTACGTATCTTGAATTAATTCTGTTATCTTCAGTGTACTTGTCTTTTGTGCCAAGATTCTTACTCTTAATTAGTGATAAAAGTCAGAGGAAGTATAATTTAATTAGCAGGCTTCAAATGGGCAACTTTTTGTTTGATTTCAATCTGAATAATAAAAGGTTTCAGTAGTTCAGTCCCAGTCATCATTCAGACTTGTAACAGGTCACATAACCTTGCAGTGAAATATGTTTTGAGATGATTTAGCAAATGTTATGATTTCTTTCTTTTTTCCTCTGAGTTTACAGGACTCCTGGGGAATTCAATTAGGGATATAATGGTTTGAAGCTACTTTCAGAGCCTCCTTGTAAACAGGGCTTTAAATGTTTAAAGACACGTTGCCAAAGGAATTCAATGTAGGAAGATAGTTAAGTAAATAAAAGTCAACCTTATTTTCATTTGTAAATTCTTTGTAAGTGACCTCAGTCCAGAAGCAGCAACCTTATTTTGCTCATTAATAGTATTCCCTGTCAAGCTGCCTTTAGCATATTAACCTGATAACTAATAACTACAAAACATAAATACCAGTTTCTTTTTGACATTAAATATGAAATGTACAAAGTGAAGCATTGATCCTGCTCCCACTGATGTTAGTGGTGTTTTTGCTGTTGACTGCAGCAGGAGCAGGGTCAAATCCAAAGTAAAGCCTCGTAACAGATGATGTAAACAGCATACTAATTAAAAGCCAGGTTGAACCTAAAATCTTTTCTAGCAAGTTTACTTAATATTAGATGAAGTGAGGCCAAGCGGGATTCCAGCAAGCATTTCCGTTTGTCCCACTCCCTTCTGTCTCTTTAGTCTAGAGACATTCCTCTTTAAACACAGAATCTTTGTCCAGTTATTATCTTATTTTCAGGTTTAAAAATCCCAAAGTTCTTTTCCAATTTGACAAACTGGCACTCCGTATGCAAGAACCAGTTAGTAGAGCTCTGAAAGGCAGCTAGCTCTAGATGGCACAGGATGACAGTTATTCACACACATCACCACCTCACAACAGCTGGGGACCAAAGTGAAGAATATTTTGTCTCGGAAGACATTACAGTTGCCAAGCTGTGGAGATTGTCTACGATGCCCTGGCTAATACCTTTCTTTTCACAGATAAGAGAAAGCATGTGCTTTAGTTTCTGTGCTTTTCTCATTTTAATCTGAGATGCTTTCTGAATAGTGAGTATTAATGATTAAGCTATTGGTTGTGCTTCTCCCTAAAAGGTGATATGTCCAATCACGTCATGTTGATTTCGGCTCTGTAGGCTATTTGGTACAATAATGACTCGGGAAGAAGAATGCCAGCATGATTTCCTTCACAAAAACAGATTTCTGCACTTACTCTAACGTGTTCCCTACAGTACCTATCCTAACACTTTATCGAGCTTATACTGCTTGACCTGCGATCCTAGTGACCTCATAGCAGAAGGTGATATAGCTTTAGGGCATTTTTTTACTTGCTGGAATGCAGTGTAGGCAGAAATTGAGGCCTAGATATCTCAGAACACAGCTAAGCTGTTTGCTAGTATGTTAGTGGTTTATATCCAGCTGATGCTCGTAAAGACTAGAAGTCACAATGATCTGATTATACCCAGTGACTTGCAAGAAATGAGAATACTTATGTTTTTAATATTTTTCTTAAATTCTACAGCATGTGTGGCAAAGGTAGCTGGGCAGGTTAGTAGTTTCTGTTGGAGAGACATGATAAAAAAAACCACCGCAACTACACTCGCTATTGATTAATTCCTATTTTTGGCACTCTCGGCACAGTAGTTAAGGAATTAATGAAACTGGAGATTAAGCTACACTCTTTCATAGAGAGGGTTCTTCAAAGTCATTTCTGGGGAATATTTATGAACGTGACTCCTACTACCTGTACTCTCCTACTTTTGTGAGAAATGAAACTTTCACCTCTAGAACTGTCAGTTTAGACTCACTCGTACTTCTGAGGAAAGAGAGAAAATGGATTAACCCTTCAGATACTTACAATTTTCTTTTTGGTTGCCTGTTTAGTTTCTATTTAATTTACTCTAGTTTGATGTAGGCAAGACTGAGTTTTGACACTGCCAGTTTTCCTTGACATTCAGAAAATACAGGGAGAGGGATTTCTATAATAGGACTTGTGGGAACTGCGTACTTTTGAAACTGACTGTGTCATTTAGGGAATGTCAAACATTGTGTGCGCAGTCACTTAATTTGCTTTGCCCACAAAATGGGCTAGATATAAGCCAGCTCTGACTTGGAAGTAGCATATCAGCGTTAGTCTGACAGTGCAGTCAAGATGAGAAGTCCTGCCTTGGTGTACAATTGGGGTATGATTATGTGCACATAATATGTCTTCACGGGCTAAGTAGGAACCAGTTTCATGGCTGTTTAGGTCAATGCCAAGGTAGCAGTTACCAAGTACTGTTGCAAATCTGCACTTAACCTCTATGCCTTGAAGTAAGAAAATGATATTCCTATAACAAACTACACTAGGTCATGCCCTCAATGGAATGACCACTAGAAGAGAGGAGAATTTAGTAGGTTTTGAGGCTCTTCCAGCACATGCCTTAGTTTCTCCTGAACTCAGAAAGTCATTATGAATAGAAAACTTGAGGAATTGCTGATATACAGCTATGATTTGTATTAAAGCCTGACAGGACAGAGTTTCCTACTGCCTGGCAGGATCTGTAACATGAGGTGGCTGTAACCCTTCCCCCCCATATTTGGAGCTCTAGGAGGTGAAACAGGCCAAAGTTAGCAAGTACTGATGACAAGTAATAATTACATTAGAAAAAAAATCCCCAAAGTCCCATGCTTCCTTATGTATCTCAAAGTCATGTAATATAATTTTCCGGCATGGTAAGTACTAATTGAGAAATCAGAGCTGCATAGACCACCTAATTAATTTTTTATACATATTTCAGTATTTATACTGTATACCGGATTAATTAAAACTTTAGGGCGCTGTGCATCTCAAATGACTGTTGTGACTATTGACCTGCAGGCGCTTGACGAGCCTTGTAGAGTACCTGGTTGTGGGGGTTGCCGCTTATTCCAGTGGGAAGCTGAGAGTGGCAGCTGTTAGGAAGCTAATACTTGCCCAGAGATGCTACACAGTTAATATAATTATTTTGCATTCTAAGTACAGCAAAGCAACTGCACTCGCTTTCTGACTGTGACCACTATACTTACTACTTGGAACCAGTGGGTAACATAAGTGCCATTATACTTCCTCTCCCAGTGCAAATTTCCCTTCACTTAACCAACCACATGCATCCAGGAAAAGTTAGTGGGTTGGAGTATCATTGAATGTGATTAGCGTGTCCCCATTAGTGCCCTGGGTCAAGAGAAGAAGACAGTGAGTGGGAGTCAGGAGGAAGACAGTTCCCTCCTCCATCTTGCAGTGCCTAAAGTATTACTTCCTTCAAGTATTGTGGCTAAGAGGGAATGGGGAAGTAGGATGATGACAGAGCAAAGGTATAGAGTAATGCTGGACAGGAGCCAGACCCTTCTTTGGGCAGAGCTCAAACAGAGCTATGGTTTGCTCCAAGCAGAGAGTGGGAGGGCTGCTCTCCATGCTGGCTGCGTAACAGCAGTCCATGTGACTTGGAAATGAATGATCACTTTGCTCAATAGTCTTCTGAAACTATTTTGTATTATATCAGTTCTTCACCAGATGTGGAAAGCATCTCTGAAAAAGATTATGGAAAATAGAGACATTGAGGTATGGAGACTGTAAAGCTCTATTTAAAAGGGTTTGTAGAGTAATTAAGCTGTAGTGTATTTTCAAAGCATTTCTTCATATTTCATACATAAAGTATATAAAGCCCGTGATTAGAATGGCTAAGAAATAACTTCTTTCTGCCTACCTAGGTCATTCTGTTTTATACACAAAAATAATTTACAAGAGATTTTGCTATGCTGGCAATACAATGAAATGTGAAAATGGAGACTGTTTTCCTAGGCTGGTGGCAGAAATAGTGAGAAACGTAGCTAATATTTTGACCTGGTTCTGTTCCTACTTGCACTGGGGCAAATCAACAGTAACTCCTTTGAAATCAATGAAAATAAAATTAAGTAAAGCACAACAAACAAAACTGTCAGGCTTATTGTCATCTGGCTGGACATCAGAACATTCCAATACTGTGACATATTTGTCATCAAGCTAATTAAACTCATTGATTACAATAGCTAATCCACATAACTAATGTCATCTTAGATCTGTTGGATTTCACTGATATCCATTATTGCAGTTTCCATGTGGAACATGCCTTTCAGAAAACTTTCCTAAAGCTGTAAGGTGGTTTAAATTTTACATAGCACAGTACTCTATTTTGTATAGGCTGCTGTTCCTCTTGGCAGGGAAGAAAAGAAAGCACACGTCAAATCAACTGTGTACTGAGTTGGCCGTGTATCTTTGCATGGCAGAGGTGCTGCATGAGTCTGGTTCTAGTGGAAATTCCCCAGGACTGAGTTAAAGTCTGTCACGTGTTCCCTGTTGGGTTTTACTGGTTGGAACAAGGAATCTGTAACTTCAGGATTTGTTGTAGCGATCCATATGTGCCTCACTCCTAAATGTTGAGGTAAGAGGTGGAAGTGGTAATAGGCAGCTGAATATTTTCAACTGGGATTTGCACTGAAGTTCTTTACCCAGAGACAGACAGTTGTTGGGGCAACTGATTCTGCTGCAACATGCGGATGGCAATTAGGCAGTGTTACGGCAAACCCGGCTCAGAACAAAGGCAGAAGAACTGAGGTAGTGTCATTGGACAGGGAAGATGCTCCATAGTATTGCCTTAGCCAGTTACCTCTATTAACATCTTCCTCAATCCTCATGCACAAACAAAATGTGTGCCCTGTGTGGGAATACGGCAGGAGTGGGCATCTGTATCCTTGCTGTATCCCAACAACACCCTGAGGAGAGATACACTTTCCTCAGTCTGTTCACTGTGCCTGGGAGGGTAGGGCCCTGGAATTTGTGATCTCTTACGTCTCTTCCAACTCCATTTCCTGTTATTCTGGGATTCCACATGGAGAGTCTGCAAGCAGCAGTCTGAGATCCATGCATGAAAAGACAGATTTTAAGTTACAATCTCCAAATGGGGAAACCATCATCAAACCGAAAACTTTGTAAGTCAGATGAGGAGAGTCAGCTTGTGTCTTACACTTGTGTTTTAGGACAGATGGGTAATAAAGCAACACCTTCCCCCTACCCTGAGTCTCACAAGGGCCAGACATCCTTCTTTCCTTACAGCTCACAGAGCCTTGATCTGGAAAGTAAATCCATACATCCTATAAATAAAGTCCACTAAGCTTTATCACTTCATCCTAGACAAAAAGAAACATTTACATTATTTCTATGTAGAATAGCACAGTACAGTTGCTTGCTGCTTTTATTCTTTTGGGAATGTTGCTCAACCTGACGAATGAAACAGAAGTCTGGTATACTTTTCCATGGCTTGTAAAGACCAATTTGTATATAAACAACAGCAGCCAAATGTAAAGAGACAATCAGCACAGCAAGGAGATTGAAGAAATCAGTTTGCAAAACACGACAGATTTTCTTCTTCCAGCATTCTTCTCACTCCTGGTTATCAAAGGCCAGCACACACCGGTACCCAAAGCAGACCTGTTTGAACATGTTCTCCTGCCTTTTGTACAAATTTAAAAGAATGGATCCTCACGCAAGCATTCCAAATTGAGAAACAAATTTGAAAAAAATTGCTACAATACATCGACTGATTTCTTGCCAAGACAGCTACTGAGAAGCTTCTTGATCCATTCTTGTACTGACAAAATGAGAGGGGGAAATATGTATTCTGTAATTAAAAATTAAAACCAACCCATTCCCTGCATGCTGAGTTTCCTCAAGGGAGGAAAAAGTACCTTTGCTCTGCTTTTACTGCTTGGTGTCAGCAAAGTACTCCAAAGCTGAAAGAGTAATAATATTTGTTCTCAGCACAATAATACTGCTAAGGAGTTAGCTGTAATTTAACATGTTAAAATGAGGGGGAGAATGGACAGTATTTTGTTTTAATGACAAATAAATGGCGTAACTATAAAATTATTTTTCCAGTAACAAAAGAAAGAACCGTAGCCAGCAGGTGAGCAAGAGAACACTACAGGGTGTGGTAGAGGTACTATTAAATTAACTGTGAAGCCAAAACCTCTGTGTGCGTGTGTGTGCACGTGCATGTGTGTGTGTGTATAAAATATCTGGCTATTTCAAACCATAGGAGCATGACAGCTGTGAAAAAGGAGTGCCGCAGGGAATTCTTTTAGAGTTTGATTTTTTAAAAAAAATATGTTTGACATGGAAAATGTTTTAGTACAAATAAAGCAACTGGTATTGAACTTAAAAAGTGTATGTGGAGGGGGAGGGAGAAGGAAGAGATTGCTGTGTGGAACAGGAATGAATAATTCATGATATTTAAAGAAAGAATGCCTCCAAAATGTTCTGCAAGGCAGTCCATGCTGGTAACTCGGATGGTTATTCTCCCCCCCCCCACTTTAAAGCATCATTAATTCAACATCTTTGTGATTTTCTTAAAACCTTGTAAGATAATTCTGAAAGAAACATTATTTAACTTAGATTAGTATCTTATTTATTCAGATAATTTCATATAAATATCAAAGAGATGAGTAGAATTATTTAACTGTAAAGAGACAGCTTTAGTACTTTAAGAAAAGGATCTAGGGGGGTTGTTGCTTTTTATTTTATATATTTATTTTTTTAAGAAAAAAACCCCAATATCATTGCAAACTAAAATCAACCTCATGGAAGGGGGAAAATAAGAGGAGATATTTTGAACGTTACTCCATAGGATACCAGTACAATATAGTGTTAGTGAATGCATTGTAGCAGAGCCCCATATGCAATCAGAATCCAATTGTTACTGGACTGTGTACAAGCGCATACTGTGCTCAATGGTCTGATGAGGTATTATGGATATGATGCAAAGAGACCTTGTGGATTAGACATGTACAATTTATTAAAAAAGTGAAACAACTGAACATTTACTGAGCTGAATATAATGGCACTTCAGGTGGTAAAAAGGCAGAGTTCTGAGGAATCCAGTGACCGCAAAGACTTCAGCTATTGTTATTTATTTGAGGAGGTGACCAAAAAAAAAAAAAAAAAGAAAAAAAGAAAATCTAACTCTTGGAGTGTCCTGATTATATTATTTTGGATGTCTGTATTTCCCCTCATTGCTACATTCTGCTTTCAGTGTGGAAAAGTTCATGTAAAACAGACTGATTATTGAAAATCTCAAAAATGTACAGAGTAGCAGCCTGTTAAAATGTAGCCTACAGATAGTATATAACACTGACTTTAAATAAGTAGCTTGAGCCAAAGTGATACTCCATTAATTCATAGTTACTGTGCAATTTATCCATCACTGTATTAATTTTCATGTTACAGATTACACGGCTAAGTTCTTTCAGCCTTCCTTCATTCTTTACATTGACTAAGAGTCCCAATGGCACTGTGTATCATTGTTGCAATGACTTTGAAGTGGGAACACCCATAGATGCTATAAGATATAATGTTGCAATGCTTATTTTGGATCAATAGTATCTCTTATTTTCTGGAGTATTTGTTATCCCCACAATGCAGAGGACACACGTTGTCAGTTTCCAGTGAACAGAACACAGAAATTTTAGTGCCTGAATCTTCATGTAACCGAACCTAATCTATCAACTTCAGTAGGATCCCAGATCTAAGAGAAAGTTAAAATTATATTTTACGCTATTTTAAAATGTGATTTAATTTTGGTTTTCTCTGTGGCTATCTTAAAGGAGTTGTCCCAAGACAGAACCTCAACGCAAAACAAGACACAACCTCAACCTGTGCTGAGCCAACTAGGTAGCTTTCCCAGGAAAGAGCCACTTGATACTGAAAAGAAATCACCCTGCATTAAACAGGGTTGAAGTTTCTTGGGTTATATCAAATTTATCCTGCTTTAAGAAACATGTGTTGACAACAATTTTTTTCTTCTGGGAACCACTGGGGTTTCCTGGGGTATCTTGTCTGTGTGTCTACGGCCTTAAGGCCCACTTTGTGCCCCAGCTTACACGCTTGATTTGAACATTTGCTTTTGAAAATGAAAATCACGAGTATCACATTTATGTTTTGCCAGTTTGCCTACCAGCTATCTGCTAACAAAAAAGTTCCACGGGAGCATGGCAAGTCTGTGCCCAGTGAAGCCTTTTGTTTTTGCAGATGTTTAGGCTTAGAGGAGTGCTGTGGAGCACAGGCAATCCTAGGTCCATGTTTGCACTTGTCTGCTGCTATTCTCTGCGCATTGTCTGAACCTGCACGCATTGTTCTCCCGACAGGTGATAACTACCCTGTGCAGTTCATTCCATCAACAATGGCAGCTGCTGCTGCTTCTGGACTCAGCCCTTTACAGCTCCAGGTATGTGCCAGAACAAAAAAATGTGGGATCGAAGCCAACATTTTAGGGGAAAACGGCTAACCAGCTGTATGCTAAATAATAGTCTGAATGTTAAATAATTTTTGAGCACAGCCCAGGAGGATTAACACCTTATGTACTTACGGTACTGTGAATATAGCAACGTGCAGCCAACCTTGATACTGTGAGTGAAAGACATTGTTCTGTATGGTTTATATCGGCAGAGTTAATGGTATTTTTTTAATTATATGACCAGTTGATGGGAGATAGGTTCAAAGATCTTTTTGTACTTTATTTTCATAGCTGCAATGCACTGCCTTTAATTGGAGCAGTGAGTGTATCAAAACAAATGTGTGTTATTGGGGTTTTTTCTTTTTTTTTTCAGACAGCGTGGTGCTGACAATACAATAAAGTGCAAACTCTTTTAGCTTCTGTATTTGGGTAATCTCAACCTTTCTGTGCATTAAGCTGGTCAGATGCCAAGCATGGTCAGGAGCCTTGGTTTGGTCGTTTATTTATTTTTGGCATATGTTGGGTGGAATGTTGTGAAAGAAAGATTTATGTGCCATATTATTAGCTAGCTTTTTGTGGCAAGTTTTTAATTTCACAAGAAAAGACACAACAATGTCATAAATAATGAAGAAACGGTCAAAAGCTTTCAGAGCTAAAATGTGTGGAAAGGAAGTGTGAGTGAACATGAGAGGAAAGGCCATTAAAGATGCATGTAACTATTTGCAAGTAAACCTTTGAAACCCCTGTTTGAGTTAGGTTAGAGTCGGGTTCAGATGCAAAGTAGGAATAAATTGTGCCTAGAGTAGCGATGTACTGCCATGTTAATATCCAAATTTTTACTTAGCTTATCCTTCCACAGTTATACCATTTTCCAGAGGGACCAAAACAAATTAAAAATCCTCTTGTCTTTACCCAATGCTGATACTCTTCCTGCCAAGTTAACTTAGGATAAGTGAGAATGGGACCAGAACTCACTGTTTACCGATGGTCCAGAACTGGCAAAAAAGACCCCTTAAGCTTATGTCTGACCTAACCTACAATCAAAACTTGAAAAGAGAACACCCTGACACTGCAGGGAAAGATCTCCCAAAAATATTTTTGGGTCATGATAGTTTATGTTAAGACTGTACCTTGGCCAGGCTTCAAACCAAAGGGGAGTTTTTCAAAAGGAAAAATAGCAGGTATCCTTTGAAAATCTGTATTTGAATACTTATTGAAGCAAAAGTATCATTAGCTTTAGTTGAGAAAATACTTCAGAAATCAGCTTTGTGAACAGAGACACTATTTTTGCTACCTTTGAAATGCAATACAACAAATAGTGAGCCTACGCAAGACTGTAAGGCAGGAAAGGATAAAAACTGTTCAACTGCAAAAGAAACAGATCTAAACCGCAGGCATTCCTGATTCTTTTCTTTTACAAGATCCATTTGTAGCTTGACCCACAGGTCTATTTTGCACATCAGCCTTGATCAGAACCTACAACAATAGTGCAATTTCATTAATTTGCAGAAATGAGCTGTTAAACATGACGAGCACAACCAGAGAGAAAAGAAAACAACCAGCAAAGAAATTAATGTCAATAAATGCAGAAACATTTGAGTGCTTGAGGGGGAAGAATTTCCCTTCAGATATATTTGTTGTAAAAGAGGGTTTTTTTGTTTGTCCCCCCTGCTTTCTATTTTATTTGAATTTCACCTTCATGGGATTTCAAAACCTTTAATGTTTCATGGTCATAAGAGCTTAAGTAATAGAGTACTTAACCTTCAGCTGATACCTGCTCATCTGATTGTGAAATTTGCTGAAGTAAATTTTATTTACTCCTACTATTAATATTCTCTTTGTGTAAATTCCCTAAGTGTTCCCTAAATGAACACTTATTTGGATGTGTTTGATGGAGGGAATTTGTTGTTATACCTGATGAGTCATGAAGACTATTAGGGGTGTAGCATTTCAGCTCATTTTTCCATCTTTGCTTCCCTTCCCCCTTCTTTCTCTGTTTTTTTTTTTTTCCTTTCTTCCATGTACCCCACCTACTTATTTATTTACATGAACGCTGTGACCATGGTATCTGCGTATTTCCCAAGTGCTTAAAACTACTGATCACAAAACTAATCTCTGTTCCTTTCAGCCAGTGGGAGAAATAGGTAATTCATGTGCAGGTTTGGTTTTGTTTCTACATGTGAGCGTGTGTATGATATGATACATGTGAGCTTGGAGAACTTGGAGAGGGAAAACTATTTCAATTAAAAAAGCTTTGCAGTAGCTCTAACATTTCAACTTTACCTGGACATTATTAGTAGTTCCAAAATTATATTCCATAATCCATATCCAGCTGCAGTGGAAAGTCTGTCAGCTTCAAGCTTATAATCTCTTCCCTTTTTTCACAAATGTTTTTTTGGGATGACCATGTTTCAGGTAGGAGCTAGCAGCAATTTTGTGGTCTCACCTTTCTGTGTGTTAGGGCAACTTCTATGGAAGCTCTGAATAGCACAGAAAATTTACTCCCCGGTACATCATGTAACAATAGCAATTATTCCACAGAAGATGTTTCTCCAGTGTGTATTTTGTAATTAATAATTTGCCCACTGTATTCAAGCTATTTAGCAGATGGTATCAAAATGTATTTTCTCTAAATTGTATGTCTGTGTCCATCAGTGGATTATGAATCTCCGTGAGTTAAAAAACTTTCTTGAAATCATAACTAGGAATTTCTCAAGGAACTAGTTTCAACCTCTTGGGCCTCGCATTAAAAAAAAAAAATTAAGTTCTCCTTCAGCAACAGACCTGTTTGACCCATCTACATTGACCACATAGTGGTAAAATACCATTAATATTCAGTTGTAGCTTTGAGTATCCTCAAAGACAGTAGTAATTACCACACGTTTATGCCAGTCCAAGTTCCTGAAGTTCCTCTGCTTTGGGTTGACATCAGATACCTTCTTTTTATCTGTATACCGATCTCATGAGGGTGGCATGGATGATGATGTTGACAAAAGATTTAAAACCCTGTGTTCCACACTTCCCATTGGCAGCTCAGCTCCATCTTACCAGTTTGCTCAACAACTTGGCCAAGATTTAAGTAATATGTGTGACAGGGCCAAGCCTTGTTAGGACTCTTGGTGTGAGGGAGGATCTCGCTGATGAGGGAACAGTTCTCTAGGTATGGTCTAAGAAGGACCAAGCTATTTCTGTTCGCCCCTCCAGCTTCAAACAACTGTGAGTGAATCCCATCAAATCAACCTTCTGCTAAATAGTTTACAGATATATTACCAAATACTCCTGTAGCAGGTATGCATAGTGGTGTGTGAACCAGTTCTGATGCATGTGTGTGACAAAAGTGTGTTGCTTTAATTAATCAGCGTGAGTGGTAAAACCTGTCAATAATTTTCCCTTTGCTCCTCTTTTTTATACCCACCTTCTCTGGAGTTTCTCCCCTTTCCCATTTCCCTGAATTTTTTCCCTAGCTGTCAAATGATTGCACTGATATTAACTGATTCTAGATCTGTGTGCCCAGTAATCTTGCTAAATGAGTGAACTTGATCACGAAATGGGTTTCCCCAGCTTTCATGGTGCTGGTAGCAGTAACCTAGTTACTGGGAAGTCTCAGTGGTGGCAGAGGTGGCACCTATATGTCCTTCCTCTCAAACAAGGAATATTCCTATATGCTCTTTCTTATGTAAAAAAATCTGCCTTCACCCCTAGATGTTTCTACAAAGCACTCTATGTGGTAAATAAGGAAATGTCGCAACACTGTCAACCACGACTGATAAACTGTTGATAGAAATGGAAGCACTACAATGATGCTAGCTGGAGTTATTCCTAAACAAAGTGAGCCCTAGGAAAAAAAAAAGCAAAGCAAAAAAGCTTCGTTCATAACTCTTTCCCCAAACTATTTGTGTAATTTGTCCTTCAAAATTTATCGCTTATAACACTAATGAGCCTTGGCAAGTCTTAACTATAGTTGCAGCTGTGTTCTTGAAGTCTGAAGTTTTTATAATACGTTAAAAAAAATTTAAATTTGAACTAAACACATATTTGTCTATTTCTTTTCTCCCCTCCCATCTCATCTTACTCCTTCATACTCTCTTTTAATTGCAGACAAAGTAAATGACCTTTCTTTATACCGCTGGGTGCGGATCCAGTGCGCTGCTGAAGCATTGCATAGCCTGCCTCAGGGGCACAATATTAGTAGAGAGAAGGCCAAAGAATGCTATTTTTAGTTGAACAGTTCAGCAGATGGAGGCATGAATACTCATATATCTGAAGGTTGAGGGGTTTGAACCATTAATTTTGATAATGTATTTAACCCTGGGAACAATCAGAAACTGTAACTCTAAGGTTACAATGCTTTTGACCTTTAGAGAACAGAGGGCACTTGGTACAGTAAACAATATATTACATTTCTACTTATTCCAATTCTCTCACACATATAAATTTCAGGACATAGTTGACATTTGCTTTCCTCAGCTATTTTAGTGCTGGTCCTTAAAGTAAGTCAAGAAGAATGTGCAGGAAAGAGGCCAATGTAATGCGACAGTCATGTAAATATGGCCTTTAAATAGCTAAGATGTTAAATGTGGCCGTTTATGAAGAAATATTATTCTCGGGAACTGAAATCTTGGTGACTTATTATTTCAATGAAAAAGTTGTTTTAGTGGACTGCTGCTCTTATGGAGTTTCCTCTATATGTTGTAAACTTAAAGCAATTTTTTAGTGGGGCTAATGTGATCTGATAGCGATAGCTCACACCGGAGGTGATTTGGTCCCACTCTGGTACCACATCATGCAAAGTGATGTACCTGCCTTATGTCTTATTAAATGATGCATGCTTGTCTTCAACAAATATAGCAGTTAAATATCACGCAGCTTAAGTATTTCTAATTAAAATATCTCCATGTGTCAGCATATTGGTAATGTATTATTTTAATCCATTTATTTTGTTTATGAAACAGTGACATATGTTTAGATTGTGAAATATATGAGCCTTAAAAATCACTTTATTGAAGAAAATTAATTTCTACAATGCTGTCTCAGTAATGTGTTCACTCACCCAGTCAGTCACTGGCAGGGCTGCCAGTCTTAATGTTGGTTAGACACAGTTTAACAGTTTTATCTGACATAACACTCTCGGATGTAGGCAATAATAATTTTTTCAAATGCAAAAACCACAGGGTTTTCCTTTTTTTTTTGGTTTTTGTTGTTGGTTTTTTTTTTTAAACATAACGAAGAATGGTGATTGTGTAAATGTGAAAGAGATTTGGTGAGACCAATCACAATTAAAACTAGCTAGTTACCTTTTCAAAGTTATACCCTGTAATTTGTTTGTCAGCAGGTAGATGTTTGGGTCAGCACTGTGAGTGAGTGACTGTCAGCGGGAATTCCTACAAGACAAGTAATTTCCCTCAATGTATTACTGACAGATTGCTCACTTCTTCGAATCACTAGAGAAAACAAACTTAATATTGTTACAGGCAGAGTTTCTGTCTTCATTAGCCTTATAGAATGATTTTATCTAGCATTCAAAGACTACTGAGCTCTAGGTGGGCATATTTTAACAGAATGTTCCTTATTATGATACAGTGAATAGTGGCCTAAATTAAGGGAATGGTGTGTGCAAATTTCAGTATATGGAACTAGTAAATTAAATATTTTGGTCCTTTTCTTATGTAGAAATTTGGGTTGTAGCAGAAGAAGGAAAGAGGTTGAAAGAAGATTTTATTAGGGCTCTGAGAGACCAAGCAAGCCCTTTAATGAAAATAAAATTAAAAATATGCCAACCTTGCAATACTTAGGAAAATTTAATTAAAATCAATGAAATAGTTATACTTGTGCCTTTCCCTACTTGAATGTTTATGTCTCTGTATGTAATATCTGCGTTATCAAGTTGAATTATATCGGTGGCAGTATCAATGAAAATGATGTCATTGAGTCAATATTTTACCATATGACCTCCTTTCTTTGCAGAATTTCTTAATACTCCATCTTCTCCCACTCCTTTTCAACTTCAGCCCTGAATTATCTGGCAAAGTGATTTTCATCAGGAGAAGACAGCCCATCAAAATTGAGACTTTTGCAGTAAAATATCAATTCTGATGAAATTTTGGCCAAGATGATTTTCCTAGCTCCCCCAGTAATGGCATCCCTGGTCAAAATGAGACGAAGTCTCCCTGTTCTCTTCAAGTTAGTAGAAGTGGACAGACAAACAAACAAAACCATTAGCTAGCGTGATCAGCATGGTTCAGCAGCATTGCAGCTGCAAGACCCTTTTCTCACCCATTTAATGCCCTGCATCTGCAGTGACTGCTTTAAACAGCATGTCTTTGTTACTCTCATTCTTGCTTAATGGAACAATGTCACATTATTTAATAAAAAAATTATAGAAATATTTAAGAAAGAGACTGTTTCTATAGTCTGTAGCAGTTCTAGCACTTGTCTTGGATGTTGCAAGCCTAAGTCCAGTCCTGGGCTTGTGTTTCACCCCATTGCAGGAAGGATACTAGCCACTGGACTGTCACCCAGTCTGGCATAGCTCTCTGTTTCTGTTCCCTTCAGATGACCAACCCCTCCTCTGCCTTGGGAAATGCTCCCGTCTTGTGCCTGCTCTCCTCTCCCAAGAGGGAAGACTTTTCAATCTGGCAGCTAGGGATCAGGCTCCTGGCATGATTGCCGTCTTTTGCACCTTTAGATCTTACCAAGCAGCTGCCTTCCAGGCCCATATGCTCTGTTCCAGGCAGAATTTACAATTGAGATCATAAATTGCACAGACATAAACTCACTTATCAGGAAACTTGTATGTTTAAAAGGATGTCATCCTTATAGCCTGGATTGCAGGAGGTTTCCCGTGTCTTTTCAGTCTGTATCAAGGCAGAAGCTTGAGCCCAAGTGACTGGAGGAGGCTGAGCCCCCAGCATCAACAAGACATTCTCGCTGCCTTAACCATTGGCTGCCCCTCACTGAAAGCCCAGGCTCTATTTTAAAATAATTGTGCTTTGCAAAGCTCACTCCCTGGGGTATGTATTCACTCAGAAGCCAGCAAGAAGCAAATAAGTTACTGCTGCATTTACTGACAGAGCACCAGAGGCACCAGTACTACAGAGTGCCATCAGGGGACGAGCACGTTTTTTAAAGTTCTTTTAAAACTGTGGCATCCCTTTGGGGAATAGGCTGACTGTGAGGCATACTCTGAGCTGGCAGTTGGATTTCTTCAAGCTTTCCAGAAATGTATATGGTATATGCCTTACAGGAATTAGCTGCAAGTGAATATGTTTCTGGAATTTTATTATACTTCTGACAACCATAGAGCAAGCTGCTTAATTTGGCTACAAATTACAAACATGAAGGATTTTTTCCTGTGAAGGTGTTAATGTATTTGGATGTTTAGGAATTTAACAGCAATCAGATTAAAGACAAAAATGCCTTTTAAGTCAGGTCTATACACAAAGGAAAATAATACAATTCTGTATGATCGTTCCTTCCTGACTAATTGCTACAGAAAAAGAACACTTAATAACTCACCTTTCATCTGAAGTACAAGTTCTAAGAATAAGGATGGTTAGATGAGAGCTTGTAGCTGTAGACATATACGCACACATGCGCGCACACATGCTCAAAGGAAGCAGAAGAATTCTCTTAAAGATGCGTGGACTGGAAAGATATCATCACCTGCCTTATTTTGGAGGGTCTTTGATAATAAAAGAGTATTCCCTCCCACTGACCCCATTCAGAAAGGAAGGGAAATTCATAGGAGATGAGATAGAACTTATCAAATCAGTGTGTAGATATTGCTGTCACTGAGTAGAGTCTTTTTAGATGACAAAATAGGAATGGTATTGCCTCCAACACCCTGCTTGTTGAAGATGTATATTGTGATGTTTTTAGAATCCATACAATTGAGAAACTAGAAAAGTGTCCTAAGTCATGGAAAGTATTGGAATCATCCGTCTATTCATAAGACTCAGCATGAAGGCTGCATATGGCTGTGGGGCACAACAGAAGGCTTGCATATCAGTCCTGAAAAAAAGAGACTGGAGGGAGGAACATCTTAAGAAATACAGAAGAAAAACACACTATGCTTAAATGTCAGTATTAAGGGATTATTCAAGACTTAAAGGAATCATTCATAAAATCTAGTGATGTCAACACAATAGAGGACATATTTTGGTGTTGTGTATGAATTATGGCAAATAGCTAAGCATGAAGACAAATGAAGAAGTATTTTAGGTGCACGAATAGTGAGAGTGTCTTGTCACATCCACTGGCATTTTTGGAATTGAAGGGAGAAATAAAAGAGGTAAAGTCCTTTCAAAAAAGTTGCATCATTTGTCCTATACACCAGAAACAGAACAAGTCACTGGATTTAACTAGTCTACAGCTTTATTAAATAACACATCTGTGAGCTGTCCATAGTAATTCATCCAGTACAGGCCGTCTCTTCTGCTGCAGTCTTCAACACCTAGGGAAGGGCTAAGATGAGGCCTCATAACCATTTTAATCTGGTCTCAGCACTGTTGCTGAAATATCGTCACACCCACTGCGGTTCAGCAAGCGTGGCAGCCTTACGCAAATTCACATTTACTTGTGTAAAATACATCAGCTTACAATGAATTTGTAATAATAAGTTCCCAGTTACCTGGTTTTGAGGTGCAAATGTGAACTTTTTTTTATATGTAATTTTTATAAGCCCATTTGAATATGTTTTACATAATTTTGTGTGCACTTTCTTTAAGAAAACTATTTAATTTACCTTGAAGGTGCATGAAAGTTTCTAAATATACAGTAAAAGATCAGTGTGACAGATCTGCTAAGCAGCCTGTAAAGCACAATTATTTCTAATGCTTTAAAATACCTGTAAACTGGGCTTGTTTTCTGCTCCACAAAGAAAACATTTCACTGTTTTCTGCATTTACATATACATTTTAAATATGTTGACTTATCAGGTAACACAGCAGGCTGAACAGGGACAAACCATTTTTAATGGTATGTTAATTGAATGGGATGCTGGAGATGCACCTGAGTGACTTTTTTCCCAGATGTGCCCCAGCTGACTGATAAAGCTTCTCCTGATCAGTAGAGCCAGTATATATTTATTATAGCCCTGTCTTTCGTCCATTTTCGCTAGTGAAAATAATAGAATGGCTGCGAGCTACCACATGAACTCTCTGTGTCTCTATAAAAGTAGGAAAACATTACAGCTTCAAACTCCAAGCAGCACTTTCAGAAATTCAGCTCTTAAATGTAGAGCTGCCTCGGCATCTTCTCACAAACTGGGGATTCAGACGTGGGAATTGAGAGAGGTAGTTTAAATGGGACTGTGCCTTTTTCCTGACTTGCACCCATTTATTAATGGGATGGTGTCTCATTATTCTGTCATGGGAGCCCGTAGAAATTTAATTGTAGTACTTTTGCCTCTCAGTATGATTAGCAGTGGTAGCTGAGCGTTCAGTTTTCTTGTTCTGTGTCTGTACAGTTCTACACAGGGAAATACTGCAATCGTTATATTTGACAATTTCTCCATCTGGGTGATCAGATAGTGAATGTACCCACCAACCTATGCCAGATCTTAAGAAATATTTCTAGAGAAGATTTATTGCCCCTTATTTTTTCCATGTCCTGATTTCTTTTTCTCTTACTTATACTTCAGTTTTTCTGTCTGCTGCCAGGTTGACAAACCTAGAAGGTCTACACTAGAAGCAGCAATTGCACAAACATCTTCTGTCCTGAATTGATTTCATCCCCTATAGGATTTAGGAGAATAATTAAGTTTTTTAGACCCCTTCAGCTAGGATTGCCTACCTTACTGGCAATTGTACCTGTGACATGGACATGTGCTTACTAGGAAACTCATTCACCAACTCATTTCACACAGCTCAACAAGCAGTTACTCATAATTGCTTTTAATCCTGGTGACATGAGCCTGAATGGAGCTCCTGACTTCTCTCACAAAGCTCATCTATGTGTTAAGACTTTTTAAAAATAAATATATGAAATTCTGAAATGCAAAATTTGATAAGCTTTGATAGCTATTATCCATTCAGCAAACTTACTGTAATTAATTGCTTTTCAATCATATAATTTTATTTCCCTTATCACAGGGATTTTTCTTAAGCGGCTCCTTCTTTTTACACCAGCTTTAGTCCAGAACACGTTTCTACACATAAAGTATGTGAAAGTGTCTGAATTAATGAGTGAACTGCTCTTCATACAGACCTCTCACATTTATTGTTAAAGATACTTTATATTAGCAGTAAGGAATAAAAACCTGATTTTCGAAAGAGCTCCTAAAAGAATATCAGAAAACATTTTAAATTCTTTCTATGAATAATCGATTTACAGTGTCACCAGAGCAGGTAATATTATGACAGCGTAAAGTGAATAAAAAAACTGCACTCTGATGCAACCATCTGGTTAGATTTTCATATTTTCCTGATAGACCTGGCTGTATTTTTATTTGAAATAAGTGCTGCTTATTTACTTTCCTTGGATACAGGAGAAGGAGTTTAAAATACTAGAGCCTTTGTTTGTAGGTGTCTTTGAATCCATGCTTCCTGGTTCTTGCTTGCTTTCCCTAGGTAAGCTTCTTACTCTGTTAACTTCAGTGCTAATCCACGGTTTTGATGAGGTAGAATTTATGCTATAGAAATGCCAAAAGCAAATTCTCATAGAAGCAAACATAGGAAAATCACATAAAGATTTATCTTCAACATTTCGCATTCTTTGTCAGGTAACATTATCCGCTGGAAACTCAAAATTACTTTTTCAAGCAAATGCAGTTGTCCTTTGCTGTGAATGGCTTTCTATCAGAGGCTTAAATGAACTTCTATTTTATTTATCTGTTTAATTCTGTATCAAATACATAATAGTTTTAAGCAGAGTGTGTCACAGTTATTTTGTAAAATCACAAAAAAGTTAAAGATTTTGTGCCAATTTCAAAGCTGTGTAGTTAATCTGGGAGAATCAGAAAGATTGTGTTCTTTCCTGTGCATGGTAAATAACAGGAGAGTTGTGATCAGAAAGTAGCATATCGGTAATCTGACAGCATTAAATGAAGGAATGCAAATCTTTGTGCGTAAGAGAAAGATTTTATTGATGGCTCTGCTATCCTCTTGCAGAGGAAATGGCTATAGACATTTGATGAAGTTTTTACATATTATGGCATTATGTTTTTTCTTGATATTTACAGTATTTTATTAAAATAACAGATTTTATTAATGCTTACATTTTATCCTTAATAGGAATACTTTATGATTGTATTCAGATGTACCTAGTTCAGACCCTGTAGTAAGGCAGTAACACTGTATCCACTTCGGGAGCAGCACAAAGGAAACGGTGACTTGTTCAGGTTCCCAGAGGGTGTGTTTAAATGGAAGGTCTGAGGGATACTTCCTATTTCTGGGTACAGGTGCTCACCCCATGCGGAGGTGGGACACAAAAGTGCTAAGTCCCTCCTGCCTTCTGTGCTCCTGTTGCCTGGCACGCAGAGGCAAGCCGTGTCCCCAGACTGGCCAGAGAAAAGACGAAGCCGGGAGGTTGCGCTGTGCGAGAGCTCCTGCTCTGCAGTTGCAGAGGAAGACTCCTGGTTAAACTACCTCTCATTAGGTCCTCCTCTTGAGAAAAAACACAGTGAAAAAAAGATGCACTCTCAGTTTGGGCTTTGATCTTGCTTTCATAAATGACTCGAAGAATTTGCATGGTAGCGTGCAGCTATTCTATTATTGTTGCTAGCAAAAATACAAGAAAACAGATAAAGTGGAAGAGATGAGAACGGTTAGCATTCCTTTATTCCTTGTCAGAACTTAATCTAGATCAACTAAAATGCTTGCTGTTTTTTGTCACACCTCAAGATAAAATGTCAATGTTTACATATTCCTATCTCTTAGACAAAAGATGCCTATTGTTTTAGAACTCCTGAGTTACTATCTATAGAAAATTATAAATATGTAATAGATGCCTACGTTCACCTCATTTTTACGCGTTTTGTATGAAGAGCAGTGGTTATAACCAGAACAAGCAATTTGTGTTACATACTTCTGTGCTTTTTCTTCTTTTATCTTTTACTTACACCATAAAGAATTAAACCAGGGTAAAATTAGTAAGATGAGAAGCTAAGGTGTTATGGCCTCTTTCTCCTTTAGGAGAAAAAATGCTAAGCACATATTGTGTAAAACTTTTTTTTTTTTTTTTTTTTTTTAATTATCACATTGTCCTTCCTGCTATTTTCTAGATTTTTAGTCCGGAGAGCTCCGTTTGAGACAGCAAATGATCAGACTCCAGTTTTGGGGTTCCAAGCATTTCATGTTAATTTTTGTGCCTGCATAGAGGTTTTTTTAGTGATATGTACACTGAGCTATGCAGCTGCAGTATTTCACTCCCACCCTCGTTCAATTCCCTACTTTGTGCGGCAGTCTCAGTGTATTCAGCAGGTTGTACGCCAGCAGATGAAACAGATGTTTAGGCCATACTGGAACGGAGCGGCATGCTGCATCAGGACCTGGATATTCCTCTTGACATCTGGATGCTGCTGGGCTGGGAAGCCTGCCTTAGGCCAGGAGGCTGTAGGAGCCTTGTGGCAGTAAACATAGGGTCCTTGCTGCTCTTTAAGCGATTAGTGCACTGAAGCAGCAATAATGCTGAATTATCGCTTGGTTGCGTTCTTCTAAGGAATCTTGGGACAAAGGGATAGTCAAGGAGGAGTATTTACAGTAAAGTCATGTTCAGAAAGACAAGACTAATTGCCATGTATTAAATGGCTTTCTTTCAACTAATTTAATAGTAAAATTGTTACGAATACTTTAGGAAACTTTTTACAAAGTGGTAAACAAATAGCTTACAGAAAAACCTCCCTTTCTCATTTAAAATCATTAAGACGAAAAAAGACAATTTCAGCTACTTTCCAAATTTATGGTCTGGTCAAATTGTATGGAACAGACAACAAAATGTGACTGAAGACGTGAAATTGAAGGTATACTAATGTTCATGCCTACTAGAGTCAAAAATGTGAAGTTCTAATAGCTGCAGGAAAGAATATTAGGTATGGAAGCTGTCTGACTTATGCATTGATTCTTTATAGTTTCACTTTATCAAGTTGAAAATTGTGCTGTATGTGCTGCTACAGCCTAAATTGTCTGTTGCAGCACTTTCCTTTACGATGTGTATTATTTAAACACAATAGACATGGTATATTGCATGGAAATAGATGTTTAATGTTTTGTGATTACTAGCCGTTGGACAAAAGAGCATTTAGCATAGATTCCCCCCCCCCCCCCCCCCCCAATAAATTTTCATTGTTAAGACCAATGTGTTTAAATGGGAGACCTCCCAAACAGGTTACAGCTTTTTGGAGAGCGTGAGGTAATATTTTGAAGACAACCCGTATTTTGCTCTCATTTAACCTCCAGTATTCTAAAGGGGTTATATTTAATTAATACTGGCTAAAGGCCTGACCTGAGAGGCAAGCAAAAGTGATTGAACTGCATTTTCAGATCCAGGCTGTAATCTGTTGGGAGAGGAATAATAATAATAAAAAAAAATTAGAAAGCACCATTTACTGAAATTCTTTCTAACTAAGCTGTATTTCAATGGGCCATTTAATGCTCAGATGGACAAAGGTATTACTTCAGTCATTGAATTGTATCAAACCCCTTCTCAGAGGCCCAGTTTAAAAACTCTACAGGAAAAGTGGCTTAGCATCATATTCTCAGCAGACCAACACTCAGTCTGTTTGGAAAGAAAAAAAAAAAAAGAGTGAAATGAGGTGAGACACAACCGCCAAGTCAGTGAGGATTTTTGCCTCTCCCTCCAGTCAGTGGCTTCACAAGGGAATTGCTCTTCAGAAAGCAAGAGCTCCATATTCACTACAGAAGGCTTTCAATTTTTTAAATTTTTTTTTTTTTTTGGTAGCTGTTCCTCTGTTCACTCTGCTTTTAGCCTGCTCTTTGTTCTTTTCTGACATGGCAAAAATACAGTTTTTTCTCTGGGGGACTTAGGACCAGTACCTACCTTTTACAGGGTTAGATTTTTGACTCAGTCACATTGGAAGAAATAGGAAGTCTCATTTAAATACCACAAACTCTGACACTTGTGAGCTGAGTGTTTATTTTATTTCAATAGATCCAGTGTTATATGTATCCTATGGTGATACAAGATACCTAAAGTAATGTCTGAACTTTAATTGTATAAAAATTTTAGGATACATTTTTGAATTCATATTTTTTGCAGAGAGGAAAGTTTTCTTTCACAATTTTGGTGCTATCATTAAAAATTCCCAGCAGCCTCATAGGATGATGGGGTGACATTATATCCTGGAAACTTGTAAACGTTCTGTAAAACTAATAAACCAACAGCTTTACTTCCTAAGGGGAAACAAATACAATATTACAGAGGCAACTGCCAGGTGCCAAATTATATACATTGTCTTAGCTACTTGCAGTGACTGATAATTTATTTGAGTGCTAAGCATTCTTTCTTGTCTTTGCCCACAACTTTACAGTAAACAGGTTGTGAACAGGCAGTTGCTGAGATATTTTATTTGTCATAATGCAATTAAATCAAAGCTGTTTGACTTCTAAGGGGCATGATCTCAGGAACAATGCCTAAGTGAGAGTTGCCTGCGTTTAGGCAGCAAACCAGAGTGAGCTGTTTTGATGGCCATTTCTACTTCATTACATCAAAGCAGGATGAGGTCAAAACAATGAGAAATAGAGTTTGCAAACGAAACAGAAATGATCTTAAGAGCACCTTAATGCACATGTGCCTGAAGGCAAGTTAATTCTTTATTGCACGGGTGCATATATTTTAGCTCTCTAGCTTTTCTCCAAATTTACATGACTGTAACTTGAGAGAGAATTTGGGATTGGATGTCTATGCTGTCAGGCCATGATGATAAACAGGTGGAGATAGGGAAAAGTGAGTGAGTCTCTAAACGTGGATCTTGCTGCAGGTATCTTCTCATTCCATTTTCTCCCCTCCCCCCAGCTCTGCACATCAGCATGAGCCTTGAGGCCAGAATGTATTCTCTGTAAATCCTTTATTTAAAAATAAGCAATGTTAATAACATTTAAAGAGAAATTAGTCAAATGGTAATTTCATCTTCAGTTTACATTTCCCATTACTTTAAAAATTTAAGCAGATATTTTATAGCTGGCAATACTTATTCAGGCTCTCCCAATACAAGCCCAAACTATGATGAATAAAACCAAACAAAATAATAGTGCAGGAACCACAGCATGCAAGAATAAGTCAAGGACAAAAAGGTCTATCATTTCTTCAGAATACATGGCAATGTGATCATTTAGTCCATTCATATTTTGAGCAGGACCTATTATATGTGCTGTGGGACCCTTCTCTCTCAAGTAATGAGAATTTGCTTCTCCAAAAGATGAGAGAATAAATGAAAATCTATAAAGAATAGATACGGTTTTGCTAACTATTTTCCCCAGCAGAAGTCTGGGACTTTCTCACTGACTTATTTAACAGATCCTCTTAACATCTGTCCAGCAGACTGTGGACTTTATTAGCAGACCAGAGACCCACCAGATTTAGAGCCTGCTGGGTGCGTCTTCATCTTCACAGCTGTGGATTAACTCAGACTTTCCAGAAGAGGACAACCATATGGGATAATTGGTGTCATTGGGTAGCTAAAAAAAATATGAAGAAACAAATGTCGTCCAAACACAATTCACTGTTTTTACAGCCACAATTACTAGTCTGTTTAAGAAATAAGAAAGGCAGCATTACGCTAAAAAAAGAAAATCTATTCATATCTGTGTGGGAACCTAATCAGGCTCTTGTTTCCAATGACGATGGCTCCACAGTCGCACCAGGTCTGCGACAAGAATGCTCCTTTTGTGTGCCGATAATGTGGAAGCGATAAAATTTCCTATAAGAGACATATGTGTTTACATCATGAGATGTGTTATTTGACAAAACGCTTTGTTCTCTGCATATTTTCCACGCAGAGTTTCATGCTGGGTTGTTTTGCTGGAAAGCTTTGATTAGCTAGAATTAGTTGCTGAAGTAAAATAGACACTTTTGTTTTATGAGTCCTCTTGCTGAGCTGTAAATTATAGTAAAACATATAAGGAGTGACAGAAAGAAGTGCTGATTTGAACCTCTGACCCATGATCGGCATAAAAACATAAGATAACTCTTTCAAAGGACTACTGAGAGCCATAAATATTCCATGGTCCACTTAAAGTTAGGCCCTTTTAACAAAATAAAGCTGTTATTTTGCATAAGGGGATCTTGACTCTGCAGTACTACAACAATACAAGCTGCAGTATCTAAAATGTGTAGAGATTCTTTTATTTTCAGTGTGGGTTGGCCATTATCCACAGCAGGGCAGTAGAAGCGATGAGAGTGGTTTTTCTTTTTCTGAACCAGTACAATGAATTTGTGGTCAATAAAAGGAGTTGGAACCGGCAGACACTCGCTGGTGAAATTAGGTATCTGTTACTTTGCAGCTTGAGAGAGAAGCAAAACAGGCATGTGTATCTCCTAAGGAGACAGGAATTGAATGAGATTTAAGGCCACGCAAAAATTTCCCTTGACGATATATAGACTAGTAACTGACAGACACTGAAATTACTGGTGTTAATAGTTAAAAAAACCCTGAAGTCAGTGAATATGAATAACTGGTAAAATCTTTCTTTTAGCTGAGACAGAATTTTTTTCAGTAGATGCACACCTGAACATATAGGGAAAACTAACTCCATCTGTGACTACAAAATGTATTATTTGTATTTTCACAAATACAGTTAGTTTGTTTGCACATATTGGGCTCTAATAAATCTGAGAGCACATTAGCCAGCAAGTGCATAAATAATCACTGCAACGATCTTTGTTATTATGACATCAGTTATGATAATTCATTAGCTGGCTGTTCGTGTTATACCTTAACGACTTTTTGCAAAGCTATTTGGTGCATTATTATAGGAAATAGAGGCTATTCACTCTCTGTAACAATGAGCAGACTCTGCTGTAGGGTGATATATGGGTGTTTAAAATCAGAATGTTATGTCCACTATGGATAGGTTAGGCATGTGCAAACAGGAAAGAAAGGAATGATGCTGTTAAAAGGAAACCATGTACGTATATTATGACACTTGGATTCCTCCTGAAAAAGGACTCTTTGTGGTGTATTGTTACTTATTATTTATCATATTTCTAAATTAAACACTTTTTCCCTAATTGTTACTGCAACTTCCTGTAGCTGTACTTGATCTATGTCAATTCAGGTATACCCATGTGAAGCCAAATAGTTCTCAGTTATTTAACATAAACGTGTGAGTTATGTTGATGTTGCATAATTATTGGTTCTTAAATAGCAAGCTACTACTATCCATGTGGTGGCACATGTGAAAATGAGAGGAGGGTCTGGCCCACAGTACTATCAGATCTGTAAAACTAACCTTATTTTGATTTATTAACATTTTTCTTAGAACAAACTCAGAAAATACTACTGAGACATCCAAATTTCATGAAAACAAATTTATAAAACACATTGTTTTAACCAGTAGCACCTGCACAAATATATTGTAAAACAAAAGAATATATATACTTTTAGCATAAAATACTCTATCTATTAATTTGAAGGGATCTTGCTTTCATCAGCAAAAGCTTTGATTTTTCCAAGTTTTAGATTTTTAAATTCAAATCAGGGTTTCTTTCATGTGTGTTTCCTTTAACAATTTTATATGCACCTTTCCTTCTCTTTCTCCTCCTCCTCCTTTTGTATGAAGAGCACTCCTAGGACACAGATGCTGAGCTGTGGAAGGTGTATTTTCTGGTGATGGCATCTGGCTTCTTGGCAAACTCCACGGGCAGTAGCTGCCTTCAAGTTGCCCCTGGGTTTGTCACATGGTTAAGCTGCTGATGAGTTACTTAGGTTGTCTTGGGTTCTGGATGTTGTTTTCTGTTAACCTACTTCTCACTCAAAGGATCTGCATTAAAAATCATCTTAAAATATCTTAAAAAGACAAACCACCATGTGCTTTCATATATATACACACACACACGCACGCGCGCGCGCCAACAACCCTGTTTTGTACCTTGGTGCTATAGTAGTGTTAGTCACTGTAGACATTTGGTGTAAAGGAGATCCCAGTACAAAAAATGACATTTATACACGAAAATAGGAAGGAATAAGTACAACTGATGTTACTTTAGAAATGGCTCTTGCACTTAGATTCAGATGTGTGTGAAATTTTTGATTAGGATATTTATGTTTCTGCACTGCTTTTTGAAAAGGTTACCTTGCCTGAACTGCTGAAGACTGTACCAGTGACATGGAGTTCAGGTCATCGCTTAACCTTTATTTCCATAGTTATTATCTATGACACCCAAAACATGGGTTTGAGCGCCAATCCATTCTTCCTCCAAACAGAAGAAAAACTTTTTCAGAGACTCTATCTCCTTTAACCTGTTTGACATCAAGCTTATTTTAAGCACCTTTACGCCAATAGTGAAAAATATGCAGTCCCACTGAAGGTGGGATTTTTTGGTTTGGGTAGCTTCTTTTCAGAAATGTGTGCTGGAAATAGTAAAGATGTTGCTGGCTTTGGTGAGCTTGTAAAAACCCTTTGTGATCAGACAGTTCTAAGTATTATTATTGCATGTTACATACTCGGAAGAAAAATTCTGGAATTATAGCTTTGCAACACTACGTACTAAATATAATATGGAAAAAAATAACTGCATTACCTCTTGTAGTGTAGGATTTCAACAGCACTTGCACTCACTCCTTAGAGTTTTTCATCTTTAGAAACTAAATTACTCATTGTCTAAATAGCTGAACTTTCATCTCTATAAATAAGATATTTCAGCTTTGCACAATTCCTTTAAAATGCTGACAAATAAGGATTCTCACTTGATTCTCAGTAGTTTTATTGTTCAGTTTCATTTACTGTAGCAAATGTATTTGTTGAATAATAACACAGGACTTGCATTTTTAGTAATGGAAGACTTTAGAATTAACCAGGGTCCATAAAATTTAGCATTTGTTTCTGAGAAAAAAAAATAAAAAAATCTAGTACCTTTGGAGAAATAATGTACAAGTACAGAAAAAGGAGAATGTCTTTTCATTTTGGTCATAAGTCTTTTAGTAAAACAGAATAAATGAGTAAATGTATCTAGAACAGATCCCTTCTTTCTCCTTGAATCAAACCACCTTCTACTGAATTTCCTTGTGGGCCATCTTCCAAGTACATCCGTTGCAATTCATTGTGCTAGGCCAGGCTCATCACCTGCACTTATCTGCTATGCTGACTAGCACAACCACTCTCTTTCTTATCTCCATGTTTCACACATGACTTTGTTATAGTTTCTTCAGAATTCTGCTGCAAAGAATAACATCTGAATTATATCCCCACTACTGTGACCGAATTCTCCCTCATCCACACAGTCAGTTGCGATGTCTCTAGCCCTTGCCTTTTTGTTCTCGTATATACAAGTGCAACTGCTCTCTCCATGTCTTCCCTGGGCTCACATATCTGAAGAAACTGCCTCTCTCCTGTGCAGCAGTTCATCACTTTCTCTTTATTGAAATATCTTCTCTAAACAAACTTTTTCCATAAGGCCTGCCATTGACAAGCCACTGGTAAGAAGGTTATGATTATTATAATTCTGCGTTAGGTGGTAAAACAGCCTATCACAAAGTTTACAAGTTGTTGTCACTGCAAATCTCCCTCAACTGTGTTGATTATAGGCCCATTCTATTTTTCTCACCATTGTAACATTCAATTCTCAAAATTCTTCACCTTTTTTCATTTGTTTAGACACAGATGCTGCAGCCTAAGAGGTGAGTATCTGTCATTTGGCAGAGCATGTGTCTAGGCATATCACAGGCCTACGTGCAAGCAAAAAGTCATATGGGAAAGGGACCTGAGCTAATGAATGAGTTTTGATTATCGAAAGCTAGTTGAAAAAACTGGTTGAAAAATAATTGAAAAAAATTTTGAAACCTGTGAGAGGGACGTGTAAGCCTAAGGTCTTTGTCTTCTGGCAAGGCATGAATGAACACTGGCAGCAAAGGCAATTATCCTTGTGTATTGTGAAAATATCTCACAAAGGCATTGTGAAACTTAGATGACGTTAAGAAAAGCTTTAACATTTGGATCAGTCGAGATGCTCTATTATTAGTTCATAGTTTTTTGACAAACTTTAAATCATGGATGATACTTTTTATAAAAAGAGTGAAACAGAAATAATTCATCAAATGCCATAGGCAATTTCTGAAGAAGAAATACCACCACCACCCAGATTATTATTTTTGTTAGTTATTCAGTTCTTCTTGAATGGTAGCTCTAAGCTATAGCAAAAGCTTAGTATGAATTCTGCTCTTTCCAGGTGAAAAATCAGAATGTACTTGTGCTGTGCTGTACACATGCTGAGTACAGTGCTTTCCCACTCATCTGTAATTTTTTTTTTAAGGTAGCTGAACATCATTCAGACTCATAGTGATCTCCAACTTTCATAAATTCACCTCAGACTTTTAGTTGATTACAGCTGGAGTAGAGTTTCAGTAACAAGTGCTTAAGTCCATAAACCTGTAAGTCATAGGTGCCTAAATGTGAGACTTCACTTGCCATTGCCTTAAGTGAGACTTGCGGCATTTCAAAATCCTGCTCTTCAGTGTAAGATCATGACAATAGAAGAAACCTTACTCTGAAAACCGTAAAACCACATCCTTGCTTACGTACCTTAAGCAAACCAGTTTTCAAAATTGTTAACTATGCAAGAGCACTCAGTAACTCAAAATCAGCACTACTTATATTTAGATGCTGGGAACTGGATTGTAAGAATCTAACTTAGTGACCTTTTAAAAAAAAAAACCAAAACTAGGCTATACGTTTTTAAGACTTCTTAAAACAATCATGAATACTTGGTGGTTTTGAATATCTAATTCATAATCAAGAGCCTTCTGAGTCAGTGGTTGACATAACGGTTATGAAATGCTCTTCTCTTTATGTGCTGGACATACATTGAAAAGAAGATATGTTTCAGTGTTTAAGCCAGGTTAATTTTTTTAGACACTACTCAATAGTTGGCAGGTTAGCATTTCAATTGAAAAAATTCCATTGAAACTTTTGCTTTTGAGCATTAAAAGCTAACAATAAAGGGTCGTTCAATGTTTGGGTTTTTTTCACCTCCTTAACCTTGCAAATAAAAGCTTCACAACCTGACCATCTCAATGTGAGGTCCTAAATTGCCATTTTGAGCCACAACAGTGGTATTTGCAAAAATATCAATTTTATCCCTGCAACAGTGGCGTGCACATATTTTTCGAGACTGGCTAGCTCCCCATACAAACTAGTATTTAAAAGCAGTTATACAGCCTCCCAGTTCACACAGCAGTGTTGCTAGCTCTAGTGCGAATTCTTGCAAGATTTGCACTCGTTTGTGGAACAGCTTTATTTTGAAGTCTAAGCAAACCAGAAAGCTAATTACTGTTACTTATTTTTACATTTGCTTTTATGGTGTAAAACAAATTTATAGAAATGCCAGGCTAAAGCCGGTACTATGACCTTGGAGTAACCCAGTGATGAATTATATACACACACATATATATAAATGACAAAATTTCTTTTATTCTCTCTCTCCCTTTAGAGACCTTTCTTCCTCACGCTACTTGCAGTACAGCCAATACAGCCCTCAACACACTGGGAGGGGAGTGGTGTACAATTCTAATGTTATTCTGCTTTTAATGTTTGCATTTCCAAAATCCAACTGTTTCCTGGATAGTCACTATAATGGCCCGCTTTTCTTGTTGCTATTTCTGTGACGCTTAAAATTCTGTGGATGTTTCAGTTGCCAGTCCTGCTGGGACTCAGGTACCAGGTCACTGACGAGCCCTCCTCTGACCAGTGTCGTGCGTCTCTCTCTTTGTGCTGATCTTGAGTTATCGGGTCAAGATGCAGCTACACTGTGAGCCGCAGCTTTTAGAGATGATAAACACACCTTTGCTTACTTGTCACGACTGACCGGGCTACAAGCTCCATTTGCCCTGCATGCCTGGTGTCTGTGCCCAAGTCCTGGCAGCTGGGGGGCTGCGAGGCGACGGCTGTGAGGAGAGGCAGCCAGGGGCTGCCCCATGCTGGACCCAGCCCGTTCCTCAATGGCCCCACCACAGGGCACCACTGAGCCTGACAGCCAAGCTGGTGGCACCTCTGGGAAAATGTTCTCCAGAAAGGGCAGAGCGCCACACAGGCAGTGAGGAATGAGGGGAAAAGTATGAGGAACAGCCCTGCCGGCAGCCAGGCCGGAGGGGGTGGAGGTGGAGAAGTCAGCAATGAAGGAGTGAAGCTGAGCCTGGGAAAATGGTGAGGATGGGGGAATTTTAGTTTTTGTCTGTGTTTCTTACCATCTAACTCTATTGTAACTGACAATAAATTTACTTACTTTTACCCAAGTCAAGTCTGTTGTGCCTGTGATGGTAACTGGTAAGTGATCTCCCTGTTATTTATCTCGACCCATGAGCTTTTCCATCTTATTTTCTCCACCGTCCTGTTAAGGAGGGGGAAGCAAAGAGCAGTTGGGTGGGCAGCTGACAGCCAGCCTGGGTTAACCCACCACACTGTGCTGCTTGCCATCATTGACTATTGGCTTTTATCCTCTAAGAAAGACTGAATTTTGTGGCAAGAATAACTCATACTCCACGTCTTTTGCCCTGATGGCTTACCTGAGAATGCAGAAGGAAATTCTTTTGAACTTTAGTTGATAAATCTGGATTTGTTTTTATATCTAATTGCTTTCCTGCTCTTGAAAGTGCAATACTTGCTACATTAAATTTTAGTCCAGTTTTAGTAAAATCTAAGTCATCTCCCCCAGATAGTTGAAGTAGATGTTAAATGGGTCCCTAATTAAAAAAAAACACAAAACCAAAGCAAGCATAGACTGACCTGAAGAATATGCTAAAAGGGATAAGATCCCACTAGTAGGGGAAAAAATCCCCACTTACTATTGTATACAATGTTTCATTTTCATCTTCCAGGACATCACTGAAAGCTGGGATTTTTTTCTATTTTCAATTTTTCTAGTTTTCTAGTACAGGAAATAATAGTACATTAGCCAAAATATTTAAGCATCATTGATTTCAAAATATTAATCTGTGATTAATATTGTGGCCTCTATGTGGCATTGAAAAGGGATGGCAGGTAACAAACAAACAAACAAGAGTTTTCATTTGTCACCCAGAGTTCTGACTCTGCCCCTCTTTCATGCGTTTGTCTAGCCACTGAGTCACTGGGCTTACAGTATTGTGTAACTTTCATTTCTGTGGAGGCTTGTTATATTAGAAAAATTGTTCCAAAGAAAGCAACAATTATGACATAAGCACATCTGGCTCTTGCAAATTATTCTTTATTAAGCTTTCATTTAATTACATGTGCTGAAAGGTCTGCTTTTGATTACTGTAATTTTTTTTATTTGTCCATCTGAATGATAGTAATGTTGGAAATTACATACAAACCACCTGGCTTTTTTCTCACTAATAAGGCAAAGCTTATATAGATTTATGTGTAGAAGAGGGATTAGGATCTTCCCTGTTTATGGTAGAAGAATTATTGCTGACGTTAATTCAAGGTGAGGGTTTAAATTTGGTCACTGGAAGGAAATTAAACTTATTTGTTTTTGTTCAGTAAACACTTTAGATTGGTAGGAATAGTTTATTTTAATATAGAAGTCTTTCATTATGTTTCAGTTAAACTTTTTGAAAAGTTCCGTGGGGGTGTTTTTGTATTTTCATCACTATTTACAGGAATTTTTAAGGCCTACATTCCTTATTAGCATTTATAGAAGTTGTAACAATCACTGTACACTGAGATGGAGACATACCCTGTTGCCTATTTAACTTTCATTGCTACCTAGAGAAGATGCAGCTTTGCCTTTTGGTAGCAAACAATTCCAATGTCAGCTCCCAATAAGGGTTCTGGAGTTGGTGGGTAATTTTTGGGTAAGAACAGAAAGACCTGAAGCATTGTTGTTTCTGACAGGGGTTTATACCTCCTTTTCATAACCAGCCTTATAATTTTTCCAATTTTGCTTTTAATATTCAGGCACAGTATAACCTTTTGTTCATTACCTTGACCATCATTAGCAAGAAGGGAAAAAAAGAATCAGCTAAAAGTCAAATTAAGAAAAAAGATATTGGTGTGTGTGAGTTTTCTAGTCTTTTTTTTTCTTTTCTTTTTAAAAATAACAAGAAGGGAAAAGCTACAAAGAAGAGAGTGTTAAAAAAAATCTGTAATTCCTTTAATAGAAGAAACAGCAGAGCAATAAAAATTATGTACAATTACAACTTCTTTATTTAGGAATTTTGCAGGAATACGTTGTATATCTTCTTGTCTTCCAGCAACTGTATGCAGCTCAGCTGGCAAGCATGCAAGTTTCTCCTGGAGCCAAAATGCCATCTACTCCACAGCCACCAAATACGACAGGGGCACTCTCACCCACTGGGATGAAAAATGAGAAGAGAGGGACCAGCCCGGTAACTCAAGTTAAGGTATTTTTCAGTAAAGAAAAACGTCCGTGTCTGAAAAGGACAGTGAAATTAAATGGTCTATTTAATTGTTTTACAGTTGGAAGTGAACCACATGAAAGTTTTTCAATATTCAAATAAAATGTTCAGTTTGCTGTATTATCAGTATAGAGAAGGGAAGAGAAAGCATTCACTTCTTGCTTCCAAAAATATCAGGCGTCCCTCTTCCTACCACAGGCAGCACAACAGATTCATCAGTAAAATGTGATATTTTCAAGATTTCAGTTTGTATTCTAGTAATGTGCATAAATGGCATCCATTTCATGAATTGTTTCACATTGAACTTTTGAGTATCTTAAAATATGGCGCTAGCTTATATGGTTAAAGCAAGAGAGAGACTGTAGATCTTCTAATTATTTTACAAATCTCTAGCGGTACTTATTCTACAATTTTGGAAAAAGCTTCACATAAAAATGAGATGTAAGTCAGGACTCCGGGGAAAACATTATGTCACTGCAGATTGATTTGACTTTTGCTGATTTCACACAGCTGCTGACAGCCGGGCTGCTCCTCGTTGGTTTTGCGCCATTGCTGAATGCTTGTGCCTGCTTATTCTCACTTGCTTGGAATCAGGCAGCTACAACACGGCATTTGCCAGCAGCCTGAAATGAACATCGTGCTCCCCTTGAAATCGGTGGTGCAGCTAGTACCTTTGGGTGGAACGGGCTGGCTTTTATTGCTGTTTTCTCCTCTGGTTGTTCTGAATTTCATGAGACTGAATACACTGAGAAACAATTTACTTCAAACTGTAAAAAAGCACCAACATTCGGATGTTTGAATGATAGCGCTATAAATGCAGAACTATTAAAATAGATCTAAAGAAGGCATATCATGACTTTGTGGAGAGAGAGAGAGAGAATGCATCTTTTTGCTAGCTGCTAACACCTTACAGGCACACAGTCCCGAGTCTCACATCAGCCTGGGAAGATTTTACTCACTTGAGGTGAGGGTTTCTTTTTTTTTGTATTTTTTGACATGAGAGTAAAATATCATTCGTTTTTTCATTATCATCAATCATCATGGTAAAGTGTGGGTGAGTAGATATTTCTGCCTGGGCAGATAAATTTCCATGACACTTTTTTGCTAGGCTGAGAGTACTAATAAATAAAAACTATTCCATTATGGCCAGATCTAACATTTATTTAGCAAAGCGTTCACTTTACTTAACTGTAGATGTGTATTAGTCTAATATTTTACCTCTTGTAATCCAATGCCAGGCTTGAGAGCAGTCAGTGAAATTTACCACATATGCAGAGTCTGTTATGGTCAATACAGAAGCCACCAAAAGCAAAGGCCAACTGTTTCAGCAAAGTTGCCATAGTATAGTGATACCTAACACCAGTGATTTATGGTGTTGAGAATATACTACTGACTACTTTAATGTGAAAAAGTAATTTCATAAGTGAGTGAGCCAAATGGATCTACACCAAACCAAACCTTTACTATATGAGTAAAATTTTCCCTGGTTAAATTCAAGCACATATCTCCTTGAACCAAGGCCAATACCATTCCAGCTTTGTGGCCAGCTGAGTCCTATTACAGAATTGACCACATGCAAATTCTTGGGGGTTTCCCTACATAATCTAGCTTGAATGGACTGAAATATATGTTAATAAAAAAGAAGCCTTTTTATTCGTATTTTTATTAAGCACACTATTGCACTGAAAAAATTAAAGATAAACTACACGTGCTTTATGTGGATAAATACCAATGGGCAGTGAAGAAATTAGTTATTGGTGTAGAAGCACTCTAATAGACTAGTACCTATATGCTTCCTTTGCAAATTCTTAACTTCATAAGACATGAAAGTTTTGATGGTCATGCATTGCTTAACAAATCCTCTCTATTTTCTCTGTTTTTAAACAGTTGTTTGTATATACTACATGCATTATTTATAGAACTAATGGAATTCTTTTACAGGAGTCAGATCTTTCAAAAAGTAATGATAGGGTTTTTTATGTCAGTGACCAGAATGTTTTCCAGCTTTTCGGTTGCCTCGCAGAAATGAGAATGCTGTCTATGAAGTACAAACAAACAGGTTCTGGCAGTGTTTAGAGTTTTTTTTCACATGATCGTATCAGTACTAGGCAGAAAATTATTTAGAAATTGAACACGGTCACGTAGATTCGTATGTGTACATGCTCTCAGTACCTAGTCTGGCAAACTTCATAGTCTGAAAGGGGCTCTGAACTCTCACAGAAATTTATTGAAGCCACTTTGTATCTGTGCATGGAAACAGCTTGCGTGTAAACCTGGCCACAAAGCACAGGAATGGACTGTGTCCCTTATACCTTTGTGTTTCTGCTTTCACTTGGACTCTGAACAGGTGTGGACATTTGTGCACACCGCAAGGTCAAGAAGAATAAAAATGTCATGCAGTTTTATGGAAACAGTTTAAAACTGGAGATATGATGGCATTTTACATTTTTGTTTGTTACATTTTCTTGTTCGATGCGTTGTGTATGATCAGATGTACTTTGCTAAATCACCACTTGACAGTAAGGAGAATGAAAAAGATGAGATAATGTAGTATATTATTGTATTCTGACATGTATTTCTAAGCTTTGAAGTGATCGGTGCAGTGTTTTAAAATATGGACGATATTCTCTTATATCCAGCATAATTCTGCTTTGGGCGTATTTTAAATGAGAAATCTGTCTTACTGGGCTCCTTAATTACAGAGAATCACTGTTTCACAATTTTCCAAATGCTCTGTCTTGCTTAACATATTAAGCAAAAGGAACAAGCTCAAAGAATGGGAAGAAGCTTACATTGTGAATATCTACCCTGATCAAAGAAATTAATTGCTTGAATGAGTCTTCTTCCAAAAGTTAAGATATTTCTCAGATGGACTTATTCTCCTATAGCACTGAAACAAGATACATGTCAGAGAGAATTTCTTCCATAATTGCGTAGGAAAAGTATCAAAAGATAGACAAGTGCTGATTCTAGATTTACATATCCTTAAACCTATTCCTTGTCTTTATGCAAATAAACATACAGATATACTAAAGGTTGAATGCAGCAGAAATAACTACAGAATACAGAAATAATTACAGAAGTATCAAACAAGAAGCAGAATAGCATTTATGTGAAAAAAATTCTTGATTTTATATAAATCTGTCAAAAACACATGACATTTGAATAATAAAATATTGTAAAATATACAAAATTAAATAGTAGAATATAAAATACATTTTAAAATGCATATAGTACACATTCATTACTGTAGTAAGTCAAGGAATTTGAATTCAGTGAAATTCTTATCTTCTATTATGGGGCAACAGCATAGATTATTTTACTAAACAAAACATGCACTCAAAATAAGATGCATGGAATGTATAAGTTAGCAGCAGCATTAAATGTGGGCCAAAGAACTGTCAGGGTTTCCAAATGATTCTTTCATAGAAGTACTTCTGATTCCTTAGTTTCTAATACATTTAAAAATAAGCTCCATAACTTATTTTTATAGTGCCAGGAACTTTTCAAATAGAACCAATGCAAAAGCATTACTGAGCTGCTGGAAATTTTAAATAATTCTTTGTAAATGCCCTAGGTTAATTTAGATCTCTGAAAACACATTAGGAAATTAAGCTGTAATGTGAGCTAATTCAAATTTTAATTTGGCAAAAAGAACGATCCAGCCACATAGTTAATGTAAATAGAAGCATAACACAGAGAAATTAATGAGGTTTCCTTTCGTTGAATCTTAAAGGAGGCAGATAATTAGCTTCTTTTGTTATTATTGCTGGAGAATGTGGTATTGTCTTCGAGGTGTGAAGTAACTGCTGCTTGCAAAATGATGTGTTCATTTGTCTTTTCCTAATAATTACTTACATTAAACTCTTGTAGGATGAAGCAGCCCAGCCACTGAATCTTTCAGCCCGACCTAAAACAGCTGAACCTGTCAAATCCCCAACATCTCCAACACAGAACCTCTTCCCAGCTAGTAAAAGCAGCCCAGTGACAGTGACAAACAAGAGTGGCATCCCCAGCCCGCTCGGTGGAACTCTGGGAAGAGGATCCTCTTTAGGTAACTAATCTGTGCTGGGGAAAGGAGAATCCTAGCAAGTTTTCTACATGAAATCTCAACTTGAGCGTGTTTACTTCTGAATTAAGTAGATATTTGGGCCTACATTTCTGACTAAAATGGAAAAAAAAAAATGCAGGAAAGATTTTCAAAGAACTCTTGAATACCGAGTTTTTACAACAGTAACCAAAATGATGCAGCAGTGATATGCATCTACAAGAAATACAGCAAATAAATATATACCGTGAGAAATATACATACATACAAATATCTACACATAAGTAAATAGATATATATATATAACACGTGTAAAAGAGGTTTGTATTAATATTTTCATCAATGGGGTGTAAACATGCAAAGTTAACTTTTGAATTTTGACCTCTGGATTACACAAACAAAAAATTATCTTTGCATGCACATAGAGCCTGATTAGATACTAGACATACACACATAATGGCTCATGTGATTAGTGTACATGCAATGCAATAGTGTAACATACCTTAAAATAAACAAGTTCTCAAGCATTTTGTTGAACCAGGGTCAGGGGACGTTCAGTATCTCCATGTTTTACAGTAAACCAGAAGCTAGGCAAGAAGGTAACTCCAAATATGGTTTTCAGCTATTTAGCCCAAATATACCATTAGTTTTACCCAGTATTCTAAAAGAAATCTAATCCTCTGCATTCTGGATATTATGTTCATCTTACCAAGACCATATGCTGAATATATTGAATTTTTTTTAACAAAGACAGAAAGGCTTCAGTCCAGCCAGTTCATTTTATTATTTGTTCACCCATCTGTCAAGATTTTGTTAATTCATATGGTTGAAAATAGGGAATTTTTGACCTGTGTTCAAGATTTTTAATTAAGAAATAAAGCCTATTAGGTAATGAAACAAAATTGATCTAAAAACTATGTCTGAAGACTACCTTAGCCAGTGAAGAAACAGAATCAAGAGCTGCAAAATATAGATGATCAGCCCTAAAGTTCAAATAGTAAATTTTAACAGCGAATAAATACTACAGACCACTTATTCACAATCTGTAGCTCAAGTGTACTTGTAAAATATATAGAAACACTTGTGAATAATGAACAGATATGTTAAAAACATACATTAAATATATACAAATTATGATTTGTTCCATTCTCAAAACACTTGGGAACATCATGATCTCTGAAAGATACTTTCTGCAGCTAGCTAGATATCATACTTGTCAATTTATTTCCAGCTATAACTGCGCTATCTAACATTAGAAAGTGGCCTATCAGTTTGAAGTCAGAGACCATTCCAGAGAAATGGCTAGAGAAGATATGCCTAAGGTGTGAATATTTTTCATGTACAGACATAAAAACTTGATTTCTCTCAATCCTTAAATATAAAAGAAGTCAGGGAAACATTGTCAAAAATCAGCAACCAGCATAGGAGCTTTTGCTCCATTTTTATGATAAATTTAGGTTATTGGGAGTCTAAGTCTCATTAAAAGTCATGCAAATATGGTTCCCAACTTATTTAGGCCCCAGAATGGAACTTAATTACTGAATCAGTGCAGAGCATTGGAAATTTTACCCAGCAAGAACAATGGTTGTTCTCTAATACGTTACTTTTATTTTGGAGAGGGGTGCTTCATTCAGACAGAAAACATGACAGTTCCATCTAAAACATCACAGTTTGCGTCACGTCTCATATAAACCACAGTATTAAATCAACTGTTTGGTTCCCAGGATAAAGAATGAGAAACCCTTTATCTTAACTTTTTTTTATTTTAAAAGAATTCAGGGTCCTGCAAGGTTGAATTTCCTATATTTTACTCAGCTGAGCGTCAAAGAATATGAAAATTATCTTTGAAGGAGAATTCCAAGTCTTAGCCTGTTTGATTTTGTTTGTTTTGGGTTTGTATGTTGGGGTTTTTTTTGTTGTTTGTTTGGTTTGTTTGTTTGTTTGGTTTGGTTTGTTTTTATAGTGGACTGTTAGTAAGTACACAAATCTAACAAATTCAGAGCTTTTATAAAAGCCATTTGCTTGTCAGACAGATGCACAGGTCATGCACAAACTTCGATTGCTCAAAATTTCCTAGCTAGAATGTATATACACCAATCTATCCATGTGCAGTATAGAGGATACTCCCATGCAGGAACAGGCGGATCAAGTTAAAGCTTCATCACAGCAACACAAAACAACCAGTCACCAATAATTGCTGTCTTTTGGTTTGAAATCAGAAACTGTATCTGGGGTACTCATCTTTACCTCTAGCATGCATTTTAAGATGTGACAGAAAGGTTTTGTGTGAGTTTGATGCACGTTTGAAAGTTTTCCTTTCTGTCCAGAGTGATGGAAAGAAAACCATTTTTTCCTCTACTGATTCAAAGCTTTATATTCATGTTAAGTTTCTAACAAGCTCTGTCCCCCAAAAGTAACTGTGGGTGCTCTTTCTGAAATTGAAAGCTAAATGTCTGGAGTCACGGTTCTCTCAATAGAAATATTCTAAAAATTGACATGGACTTTCATGGCCAAGCAAGCAAGATTTCTTTCTCCATCTTTGTTTATTTTATTAATTATTATTAATACTTCAAAGGCTTCCCACTTAAGCTTCAGAATACTGTTGTCTCAAACACATATTTAACTTTGAGTCCATGAGTATGCTCAGATACATTCATATCAGGCTATGCCAAGACTTCAGTGGTTGTATTTATAACAGCAAAAGAAGTGGACAGGCTTAGCAATCACTTCTATAGATTAATTCAGCCTTCAAACAGACAATTGCCACTCCTCCTTTTGCAGATGTTAGCTGGGCGCAGCTCTAACAGTATGGGCGCTGAGTGCTTACCCCAGATTCTAATTTGGATAATTACCTACATAAAGTGTGTTCTTTTCTTGTAGATATCCTTTCCAGTCTTAATTCACCTGCCCTATTTGGGGACCAGGACACAGTAATGAAAGCCATTCAGGAGGCTCGAAAAATGAGAGAGCAGATCCAAAGGGAGCAGCAGCAGCAACAGCAGCCGCATGGTGTTGATGGAAAATTGCCCTCCATGAATAACATGGGTCTAAACAACTGCAGGAATGAAAAGGTAATACCTCCCATTGCCACACAGTCTGTCATTCATTCTTCTTTTCCCTGCAAATAGCTTCTTATTTTTATATAAAATTTCTTTTTAGAGCTTTTAGCCATCTCTGATTTCACGTTAAACACACCTTGTCACTTCACACTGCTGTGCTACAAACTCCTCTACGTTTACATGACAGCATTGAAAAAAACCAGTCCTGTGCACTCATGTGATTAAGCTGCAAGCATTCATATAACAATGTGGAAAATGAATTGGTTGAAGCTACTGTTGTTTCTGGTCACTAGATTATAAATTGTGCTTTTGAGTATGACTGGATTGATAAATATGGCAAAAAGGCCATTTATGTACTAGCATGGTCAAGTATTACAATGCTATTGAATGTAGCTGAGTGTGCCTGAATCCATGACTTGGATGCAACAAAAGTATTTAGGCTCAAAACAGTGCTTTTGGCTCTTATTTTCAATAGGAAATTAGAGATCAAAGTTCTTTGTTGATTCTTGGCCTAGTTTCCAAACGCTAAAATGAAATGGGGCATCACAATAAAACAGTAAATGAGAGAAAGTGGTGAGAAAATGTGACCAGCATTGGACTGAGCAGGACATCAACCGGTTTACACAATAGCAAGCTGGGATCATATCTGAAAGGTGAGGAACGGTTTCTATCACACACACTTTAAAGACCGCTCAGAGGACAAAGAAGTCTCTCTTGGAAAATTCTTTGTATCTGTGTTGTTCTGCTCTGTGGCCTTTCCAAGGTCTACAAGATCTGCTCCAGGAGCAGGTCTCCGTATGTATAACAGAGCCACTGAACCCTGAATTAGGTAATTGGCTGACCTATAAGGCAGCCCTTTCGATGAAGAATGTTTCTCCGTTAGTTCCTTAGAGGTGGCTTATGCTGCAAAAAATACAGCACACAAGTTATTTTTCACCACTGACACAAAATCAGTTCTATACCACAAAGCTTATTCCAGTTAACTAGAAAGGGAAAATACTATCCCAGTAATCACTATGGCATTGGCAAATAGGAACAGTTATGATGCAATTTAGTAATGAATGAAAAGAAAACTGACACAATTATTAGCCTACAAAGCAACTAGTGTTTCAGACTATTTGCTGGAAAAAAAATTAAAAAAAAATAATTTAAAAACAGGTAGCTTTCAATGCCTGTAATTCATTAAAGAAAATTCTGTGATATATCTGTATATTAGAGGGTAGATTCTTTGTATCTTGGGGGAGAGAGGGAAAATTATATTTTACTCCAAAGACTAACAGGAATTTTTATTCTGGGTTGAGTATAAGACTCAGCAGAATACTAACAATATCTTAAACCATGAATTTGATTGTACTGTGATCTTTTCTCAACCTACAAGGGAATACTCAGTGAGTAAGTGGATTGTAGCAAGGCACGGAAAGGCAAAGAAATATTGTACACAGGCCCATCAAACACTGATACATACCTTCTAACCTACATTTTATATTTTTGCTTGATAGGTTCTTTACAGTACTCAAAACAAGAGAAAGCTCAGTGTCTATTAAGAAGATTTGTTAAACTGTTGCCACACAGGATTAACAATGCTTTTCCAAGTCAAATTCAGAGGCTAATAAATATTTATATCTGCTAGTGTTAGTTTAAATGTCAGCATTGAAAAACTCATTTAATTCAGATTGACACTATGAAAAAACACAGAAATTCATAACTGATCAAGCAGGCCATATTCAGACAACACTGTAATTGTAAAGTCAATGTTTCTCTCAACTAACTGAGAGGTAGGATACTAAAGCCCAAGTTATAAAATAAATGTCACGCCTATGATCACTATTAAGAGTTTATAAAATTATGCTTATTTTAAAATATTTTTTATGAGTTTCAGTGGCCTGACATTTAAAAATATCTAATACACTGTAAGGGCTATTAAAAGAATTCTTAACATTTGATTTGACTTTGACAAGTAAGTACAAAAATGGCATCCACTGACTTAGCAGGTCTGATCCCTGAGTATTTTCAGTACCATGTTTACATGTCGTATTCAATATAACAAGTTTCTATTTTGTCTTTCACCTTTTACAGCAGAGTCAGTAAATATTTCAGTGAATAATCTGAAATTTCTTTTTTGTGCTGGTTACTAGCAACACACAAATTGATGTACAGTTTCCAGATTGAGGTTACACATCAGGCAAGCAGAGGAAAAAAGATTTTTTTACTTGCAAATCTAGCAGAGTCAGTTGGAACTCTTTAACAAATATAAACAACATCATTCTTAAATGCCATCTTTTATGGGGAGACTTTTCATGGTAGCACTTGCAACTTTTAAAACCTAAGAATAAAACAGCAGCAAGGAAATCTGTTGTTAAATCTCTCAGTGCACTTATATAATCCTGCTGGATTTATTTATTGTGGCAGGTACTATAGAGTGAACTACTAAGGCAGGAAAAGTTGTAATATGTACTCTGGTTCAGTTTTTGGTATGCTGTCTGTTATCCTTGCTCTGTAGATGCAAGAAGTGGCAGGGTTTACAAAAGAATAGGATATAAATCAGTCATTTAAAATGATGATATATCGCCACTATCCTAAAGAAAAGAATTAAGTCAGTCATGAATACTAAGGGAATGTATTTATGTTTTGTAGCAAGTATAAAATACATGAAAAACAGAAGCATCCTTTGCACAAACAGAATTCTAGAATACTCCCCCCCTTTACCCTATGCCTTTCAATTTTTACATTATGATATATTTCTTTTACTCTAAAAATGATGGGCACGACGATCAAAATGCCGGGGGGGGGAGGAATGATAGATCACTTCAATTAGAAAAACATAATTTTGAAATAATTGTATGCCAAGAAGATTGTGTATAGTTTCTGTCAGAATCCCAGTGAAGCTTTGATAACTTCAAATTAATTGCAACTTAGTTGCAATTTTGGATTGGTTTCTTTTGAAGAATCAGGACCCTATGTTTTCAGGACCAAATTTTCAGAAATTGGCTTCAGGTAATTAGACTTGTATAAATGAATAGCTAGAAGCCAGCACCAGAAAAAGATGACAAATTAATTGCCTGCAGCTGCTTTAAAAAAGCTATTGAGTTCTGGTCAGTTACTGGTCTTCAAGTTCAGATAGCTGGTAATAGTTTGTTGTGCAAATGATTGCGCTTACAAAATTATGTACATAGCTTCAAAGCCTGGGCTTAGGCCTCTTTGAAAATGTGTCATTTAAATCTCAGAAAGCTTTGTATTTGGTTAGAGACACAGAATTGAAAATTGCCTCTGTTCATATTCTGCTGTTCAAAAAAATCTCCTACAAAGCTTTAAAAGTGCTCGCAGAGATTCACTCATCAGAAAGACCAAAACAAAAACATGCAGCACTCTGGCATGGTCAAACTTTGTCATTTGCTGAAGCATTAAGGCTAGGTTGTACTTTTGAGATGATACCATTCTACGGACATCTACAATTACGGAGTCATTAAGTTTGTGTACTGTTGTGGGTTAGGGTAGGCAGGTAAGCACCACCCAGCCACTCGCTCACTCCCCTCCAGTGGGATGGGAGGAGCATCAGAAAGGTAAAAGTGAGAAAACTCATGAGTTGAGACAGTTTAATAAGTAAGCAAAAGCTTTGCGCACAAGCAGAACAAAATACAGAATTCATTCACTAGTTCCCAGTGGCAGGCAAATGTTTAGCCATTTCCAGGAAAGCAGGGCTTCAGCACGTGTAACAGTTACTTGGGAAGACAAATGCCAAAACTCTGAATGTTTCCCTTTCCTCCTCCTTCCCCCAGCTTTTATTGCTGAGCACGACGTCATATGGTGTGGAATATCCCTTTGGTCAGTTGGGGTCAGCTGGCCAGGCTGTGCCCCCTCTTGTGCACCCCCAGCCTACTTGCTGGTGGGCCAGCATAAGAAACAGGAAAGGTCTTGGTGCTGTAGAAGCACTGTCCAGCAATAGCTACAACATCCCTGTCTTCTCAGCACTGTTTTGGTCACAAATCCAAAACACAGCACTGTGCGAACTAAAATTAACTCTCTGAGGCAAAGCCAGTACAGTGCACACAAGGCCAAAAGTCATCATAGCAGACTTGACTTTTTGCACTCCACCTGGTGCTGATCTGGTGTAGTCTGGTTGAGGAAAGGGAAGAAGTAACTCTGTCGGTGGTTTCACAGAGTAAACAGAAACACTGGGAAAGGGGAGACAATTAGCAAAATCCAGAAAATAGGCTACAGATCTCTTTCCATGTGATACAAGTAAAAGTTAAATCATACAAAAATTGGCTTTGTTTAGAGGATATGACATTTTTCCAGTCAAGCCATGTTTACCTCCCACAAAATAGTACTTAAACAAAATTTGCATTGCTAGAACTACTTGTACTTATTTTAGTATTTTGAGCTAGCATGATTACCTAGAATATGTGCTTTGATTCAAGGCTTTAAATGACCCTGAAAATGCTATGTAATTCATAAGATAACTGACATTATTTTTAAAAGGACCAGATCCTATCTTTTTTGTGCATAAAGAATTAAAACACTGACAAAAACATTTCAGAAAAATCTTTGTAGAAAAAATATGGGCAGAAATGTGTTAATTTCATTGGAGAAAAATATATGAAGTCAAGATAGAACAAATACGCAATTAATAATCACAACGTATTTGCTAGACCCAAGGATATACCCCCACTTTCCCATTTACTCAACCATGAAGCATATTCACTGAGATCTGAGAGGAAGCAGAATTTAATATAACATTTTTGTGATTATATTCCATTCCTACTCTTTTGTAAATTTTCAGGCAACTGTGTATTTGCAGTAGGAAACCAGAATTAGACCCCAAAATAAATGGCATGAGTCATCGCCCACTTCCTGGGAATTATGGTACTTTATCACCTCTTATAATGAGTCTTTTATTCCTTTCTTATTTCTAAATCAAAGTTTTACAAGTTGAATCCACATCATTTATCCTAATATAGACCATAGTTTGTATGCAAAATGTGTACATTCTTAAAAATGTATATTTACCCTTGTAGATGTTACAGTCTATTGATCAAATCCATATTTAGGCACTTGGATTTGACTTGATAAGCCATAACGTCCCCTTTGGAGGTGTTATGGTCTGCTGTATTTAGGGACTGTTAAATATGTGGATTATTGACACAATAGAGTGTAACAGCTCCTCTGGAGCTGTTACGCTTCATCATTTGTATGAAGCTACTGCACATGCGTACAAACTTTGCCTGATAAAAACACTTCAGGAAGTCTTTGTAGGAAAAGTTACTAGTCATGCATAATCTCCTTTTGACTGCCTACAGCCCTGCAATGACTCCATCATTGTATTGCTTTTTTCTAAATGCAAGCAGTACTGGATTATGTTGCCGACAGTTTTTTACCAGCTTTTTTCTCCCCATACGTTCAGTATTGTAGACAGAACAACTGCATAGGGAGGAGTCACACTGTCTTGTCTGTAAGTGCAGGGTATTTCTCAGACAGTCACCGAGAGAATCACCTTGTTATTAGCATCCTTGTTATTAGTCATTCCTGAACTCAGTTTAAAAAAAATTAAGAGCATGTAGTTGAGAAAATACTTACCCATGCATCCTGCATTCAATTATCTTTTCTCCTTTTACGGAAAGTAGTCATGAGCCCCCTTAAATTGAGAATGTGAATAAATTGGTCATAAGGGCCTCATGGATTTTTATAAATCTTTACGAATAAGTGGTTCAGATTTGCAGGAACTTATCCTCATTTGCTTTAACCTTTTAAGAAAAACTTCTTATATTTTCTTTATTTCTTTAATTTATTATAGAAGAATATTTGTAACTAGTAAATAAGAGGTCAATGCTTATGTTTCTGTCTGCTGAGAGACATAACAGAAACTGTAAGCTTTTTCAGTTGGATCCTTATTTCTGTTAGTTAAATCTTAGTTCTACTTGTAAATAAACAGCAAATACCTCATAATTAGGCCAAAAAAAGGATAGCACTATCAACAGCAAATGACGAGTTTTGCAAAGTTGCTACTTTTATTATGGTATTGTCTTGATAGTCATTGTACCAAGTTCCGTTCTCACTGCAACCTAGGGAAGGTCCCGCCTCATATAGCTTACGCTTAGGCATAATTTAAGTTAAGTTTAAATAAATATATTTAGATTCTATAATAGAAAATCTGGAACTGTATATAGAGAAAAAAGATACTGATTTACTTAACGAACTGTTAGTGTGGTCTCACTTTCTTGCAAGAATGTAGGCAATTTATTCAACTCAGTAGGAGTGTATTCCATCTGTCTAATGAAGAATCTGATTTCCACAAAGAGACACTGCAACTGGGAAACTGTTTTTCCTGAATACGTCATTCTGCTCAGTCGACAAACCTTTCCCTGGTGAGTTTCTAAGACGCAGAAGGACACGTTGCATAGAGACAACCTCTTTACAGTTCCATCATTTTATAACAGATAAATGACTTGTCTAAGTTAAATGCCCCAGAATAGGGAAAACTTTCAAATACAAATCCCAGCAGTCCTCATAATTCTTACAAAACAAATGTCCTTTATACTTTACTGTGAATTTGGCCAATTTAGTAATCTGCTTGTGGCTGTACCTAATATATGTAACCAATGATTTTTTTTATATTGGGTGTTCAAAGTTAACTTCCTAAATCCGTATTTAGGCACCAGTATTTTATTCTAAAAAAACTTTATTTAAAAAAAAAAAAAAAGAGAACCAAAACAATATAAAAATACTGTGTTCCAAAATTTTTTGAAACTGCAATAATTTTGGAATTTCCTTTTTAGGCTTAGGGCTTATCCTAGCTACATGAAAAATGTGCCTTCATTTTATACCAACTGTAATATTTTCCTAATAATTTCGAAAGAAAAATAGTGACTCAAGTAGAAATTTTCTAAAGTAGCTGCAATGCAGGAGCCTAAGTCTCACTGAACTAGCTCTGTAAATTTTACCCCTAGGCAGACAAGCAGATTTGTGACTACATATACAGTAGCAGTCTATTTTCACTGAAATTCAGCAGTTTTGTATCCTTCTCCAGCACTTTTTACAATAATTTGGACAATTCAGAATTTCAGCTGATGTAATACTGCCCCCTTTTATTAGAACTGGAAAACATGCTGGACTTCAAACATTTAGTTTTGTAGCTGCAGAAATTCTGTTTGTTTATGCTGTTGCTTCCAATATTTGAAATTGCATGACAGGATAAGATAAAGCATGAAATCAATATAAGCTCATAACAATGAATGGGAGGAAAAAAAATAATGATCCCAAGCAATATTTTTGCAGGGTGTATTGTGTGTGTTCTGACTGGACTTCCTAGGCAGCATATCACACCAGGGAATTCCCTGCTATTTTTAAAAGAAGTTCAAGGTGTTGATGATTTTTGCTTTTCTATGAATTTCATTGTCATATGTGCTTGCACTGGTTTTCTAAATCAGTATTTATAGGATAACAGTAGGGCACAGCGAGTATTGTCTTTTTTGGGTTTTCTTTCTTTTTTCTCTCTATTGTGAGGTCTCATCAGGAATGAGATGCATCTCTGAATAGCCGAATGATTTTAATATATCTCAGATACAGAGAAGTGTTGCAGTGAATTTATCTTTACAATTAGAGCTTTAAAATGTAATTTGAAATTAAATTCAAAGCAGAGCATCTTGGAAAAAGAAATTAATCCCTGGGTCCCCAACCATATCTTTTAAAAAGAAATGTTTCCATTATAAACAAACAAGGAAGAAAAAAATCTGGCTTTCAATATAACCCTGAAGCCTATACTATATCACTAGCTTTTGTAGATATCACAAGAAGTAAAATCAAGCTTAGAAATTGTACCCGTACTTAAAGAAATGTTTTATCTGATCTCTATGTATTTAGTGAGGAAGGTGGTGGAAGTTGTAACTGCACATGCACAGAGGGGTCAAATACAGCCATAACACTGGTACTCAGGTTATAAGAGTTATGGGAGGAAAATACCATTGCTAACATTAGCCTCTGTAGAAGAATATAGCTCCATTATCAAGGCCAGGTTTATAATGGGAACCAGGTGCAGAAGGCTGTGGGTATGAAATCTTGTCAAGTCTGTTCTTCAAACTCAAGAGATAGAAATATTAAAGCTGCTATGAAACGTTAACTTTCTGTATGTACGTAACATATGATTGAGCCTTTAATTGATCACATGCTATTGCTCAAATAGTATTTACACCTAAATATTCATACACAGGCCTACCAATATCCCTACTAACATTTTTTTCAGATTTACTTTGTATGCTACGTGTAGAAAGACATAAAAATAATGTATTTGAAATTTACACATTAAAAATACATCTTCACTGAAACTGTGGAACTGACAGCGAAAAGACAAAAAGAAACAGTGCAAAATCTCTGGCATATGTAGGTCATCTAAATTTACAGATAAGTTAGCTTTGGTGCCAGCTTACTATGAATCTAGTTCTGCACCTATGGAAGAATTTGCTGTGCAGACCTTTGTTTTTAAGCATTTTGCTCAAATGCCTTACTTTCCAAAACTGTCTTGATAAAGTTGGTAGTTTGTGCATTTCTGTTCCAATATATTAGATGTGTAGTTAAATGCTTACTCCCTCAAATTATGTAGAGGCTCATTAAAATAAAATCTAAATTATTTGTCTATTGATTAAATTATCAAAATCAATTAATTAAGTGAAAAATATGCAATCTTTGCAAAGTATAAATCATGGAAACTTTATTGGACCATAAATTTTAAAAAAGTTTGACCAGTCCAATAATGTTGCACATATGTAAGAAATTAAAAAAAAAATGCACCTAAAGAATCTATATGAAACATTATTATTTGAATAACTGTATATACATATATATACTGGTGTGTACGTGCATATATATACACACACACTGTATAGTGAAGAAACTTTGCATATTAGGTGAAGTTTTAAAGTGTTTCATGCTACCAGTTCAATCACAAGAGCACTCGGCCATAAAATATTATTTTCAGGAAAGAAACCAGCACACTCTTTTGGTATTAATAGCTATTTTTGCATTTGAATATTGGCTACTAGAGTTTTTGCCACTACCTATGCTTGATAGTATGCTTGTATGGTTGCCGAACACTACTATGTTTTTCCATTTCTGTTGTCAGGGCTACTTGAAGGGATTGCCTACCTGCAGGTTTTAGACCTCATGATGATGATGATGATGATGATAATAATAATAATAATAAAAAAGGGGATTTGGCCCCTTTCTTCTGTTGCCTTTCCAGCTGAAGCAAAAGTGCCAAATACACCGCTTTTTCACTCGCATAGGGTATTTCCTGTGAAAGGGATAAAAGCTTTGCCCTATTTCGGTCTTCTCCCTTAAATCCCAATAAAAAATCCCAAAGGAACAAAATTAGATTAAAATGGGTCCCGAGGGTGAATTTGCACAAACCAACAAGGATAATTTTTCCCAAAGGATGATGTTCTGCCATAAAGGATAGTGTCTTTGTGATGACTGTAAAAGCATAATGATTGTATCTTCTTATGTACAATACATTTCTTAAGCTACTCAGGAGACTTTGCAGGTGTATACTGAAATGTATTCCATGTTTTTATTATGCTTCTCCACAAAACAATGAAGATAGGTTAAAAATTATTGTTCGAACATAAATTTGCTAGGACAGGAATATATTCACTGATTTAAATTGTGGGTCAGAATGGCAGCTGCACAATCCTATCATATTACTTCTTCAGTTGTCCTGAGAACTAAAGAATACATTTGCATATTATTTCACACTTAGATACAAGCAGAGACATCCACGAAAGTTATGGCCATTTATTTCCAAGCTCTGTGTATTCCTCTAAGTAAATTCACAACAACAAATGCATTGCCAATATAACTCTCTTAACCGCAGTAGATTAAGTACAGCAAGGATAAATTGGGATTACTTTCTCTGATACGTCATTACTTTCTAAAATTAAAAATGTCTCCTGTTTCTCAGGTATCATTAGGCTGTATCAATAGGTATGATAAATTGAAATACACTCCCTGTTGTTGAAGGATACTTACTTAGCTGCCTGTTTGCGGGATTATACGCTTCTTTGTGCTGGCTTAACTGTTTTGCTTCAAACAAAAGAATAAGCATGCTAGCAGGTAAAATTGTCTTCTTTTATCTCATGAAAAGACTTGAGAAAATAATGCAAAACCGGTATTTGCGAATGTTTGTTTGAAATCTGATTAATGGCGTTTGACCATGCTTATCCCTTCCTTTGTTTTCTTTTCACAAATATTCATGCAAATGGATTTTTATTTCTATGAGTGTATCTGCATATGAACATTGGATATTTGTGCACAATTAGGCATTTGCTGTTTATGCCCAAATTGCTCACCCCCTGTTCATAAAAAAACGTAGGTTTTGATGCAGCACCCACTTCAAACTCCATGCTGACCAAAGGAGGAATGCAGTATCAGGGACCTCTTCCAGCCCCTGATACAGTGTCAATGCTAATTATAGATCTTTACAGCAGCTCTGTGAACTCTGCAGCAATTTAATCCAGGGGTGCTGCAGGCCTCGCTGCACTATGCCTTACCACTGCCATCTTTTTCCTACCAAAGCTATGCCAGACACAGGTTCACTGGTTTTTCTGTGGTGTTCAAACTAACGGATGCAGGATTTGACAGACAGAAGTAAAGGGTTTCCACTACCTGGGAGGTCTTTTGGCTGAGAGAATTCCCAGCTGTTTTTTTCAGGTAGTTTAAGGCAATGTTGCAATACTTACTGAGTCAGGGACTGAAAACAATGTAATTTGTCTTAGGTGACCAACTACAGTATAAATCACAAGCAGCAAACTATTGAGCATTTAAATGCATAGTTCATGCATAACTCAAAAGTTAGATTGTTAGAACGCTTACAGGTTACTCATACATGTATAGAAATTGCTGATCCTCCAGGCGTAGTCTGAAAAGATAAGAAAGACTATATTTGTTGGATAAATTGTTCACTGCACATAGCTTGTCCGTCTGTAGTCACATAATACTAACTCCATAAACAGGTCTATCTCAATTGGAAATGTGTAACAGGGTAATAAATGATATTCAACATCAGATTACTTGTACTAAAATCATGTTCAAGTCATAGTAAGCTGTTATAACGCTACTTAAAACCTAAAGTATGCCTAACCCACGAGCAGAAATTTCCCAGCTTACATCCTGAAAATTTACAGACAACATTAATTTCCCAGTATTTCACTTTTATGCCTGTGGCCTCTAACATGTTGCAAATGCTTCTATAAGAAAGGCTGGAAAAACATATCAAATTTCTGTTCTCTTCCACTTGCTGACATTCATTAACTGAGGGAGAACATTGAGACAAGGTTTTGGAAAGATCTCCTCTTCACCTCCACCCGTTCCAAAGCAATTTATTAAACAGCCAGTAAGAGAAATGGACACTTGTGGTTTAATGTCAGACCTGTGTTGATCAGTAGCTGGGTGCATGCTTTCACTGTTATCTTGCCAAAGGCTTCTTAACATGGCAGGCAATGGATGCACTCCTATCTCACTGACATTTTCATTGCATCCTTGAGTTAAATTGCTAGGTGACAATTTCATCCTATTCAGATGAACTTTCTTTTTATATACATGCAGATTCTTGCTTAGTGCATCCTACTTTTACATGCTCGTTCCCTTCCATTTTTAAAGCACAGGAACACTCTGCTGTATTTCAGATGCCGGTACGAGTAGAAGGCACCACTGAGAGGATGTGCGCTAGAACTGTACTCAGAGTCACTGACACATCATGTGCTGTAAAACAACTTGGTCTGTCAAGGGGTCAGCAGGTTGCTGAAAAATATTCAGTTGCCAGCTCCTTGCCAGAATTCTGTTCCTGGCCTGATGCTACTCAAGGTCTTTGAATACTCATGAATAAGATTAGGTTGTCTGGCTGCACTCTTCCTCCCAAGGGATTCCCCTTTATCAAGGGATTACCTGCATGACCTTTGCATAACTCCTGTGTTTTATTCTTCAGTATCACTCTACAGATCACACTACATCATGACAAATGTCTTATTGATGAAGTGTATGTCAAATCTTTGTTTCCTTTCAGAAATACCTCAAAACTTATAAATACAAGAAAGCTATTTTCCTGCAAAGTTTTGCTCCCACCTTTTTCCACCTAAGATTTAATTTTTCTCTTTCTTTGCAGGGAACGGGCTGAGTTAATATTCACAGTTACAGACTGATAATATATAAACGGGGAAACCTATCAGTCCTCTGCACTAAATAGCATGGTCTACTATGTAGGATTTCCATTTCATTCACTGCAAAAGCCATCCATAGTTTATCAGTATATACTCACTACCATGAACAGGCAAAAGTAATGAACTGTAGTATGGGAAATTTGTAGTGAATGTGTGAATTATCCTATAGCAGAAGGAGATGAAGTATACTATTGGCTTGGTTTATCAAGTGATTTCCCTTTATCTCCATCCATACCATGTTACTGTAGCTACCTGGGAATATGTGTTATGAAAACATAAAGAATCCGGTTAAAAGGGGAAAAAAGCACCCAATATTCTGTTCATGACCCCATTTAAGTTCTCTTAATGTAAAGCATTTGTTATGTTGAGGATGGCTTTCAGCACGTGCACCTCTCTGAATCAGGACCCATGTTACTTATTCACCCTTCAACTGTTCTGAGACTCCAGTCCTGCAGTATTAGGAATGCTCCTGATGTGGTGCAGACTATGGTTTAGGTAGTGGAAATCTATCATTCTCTTATCATGAGAGAGAGGGAAATTTTCCTCCAGTGTTTGCAATGATCTGGTAGCTTGGGTCTCCGTTTCTTTTGTCCCTACTGCTGCTCTTCCCTGCTGCTTATCCTCACTGTGCTTTTGCTGGGACTCTTGTAAAGTCTTACGAAAACAGCATCCTCATATTGCTGGTGTGTGTCACACCTTAATTAATTAATAGAATAGCACACAATTTCTACAGTGGAATTCCCACTGACATCTTACATGGTGAAAAGTCAGTATTATTTTACATATTTTTGCTATATGATGGGTATGTTTGTTATACAACTGTGTTATTGTTGCTAAATCTGCCTTGGATTTCAGTTCACAACTAGGATAAACACTGAACATTTTCCATAAACAAAATACACAATTTGTCATGTTTTTGATTGCTTGGAGGTAGCAAAGGAATAGAGATAAAATTGAAAACTGCATTATAAGTCAATCGGTCATGTTATTTTTTTCTTTAATGTTTCTATTTTGTTAGTGATGAAAGAGCTCATTTAGGATCAGACCTTCAAACCAAACCAAAGCAGGTATAGTTCCCGAGATGAAGATCTTTAATAGATATGAAAGGCAAGAACTATCTAGGTTTCACAGGCTGCCCCTTCGGTGCAAAGAGGTTCTCGGCAACCTGGGCTGCAGCTCACTGCCCCATCAAGGACATACTATTTAAGCAACTCTACTGTAAAGGCAGCAAAACATGGCTTTGAAAACAGAAAGTTCTCCCTCTCCTTTTTTTAAGCTGGACTATTTCACTGTTTGAGTTTTCAGCATGACCCCATAAATAGCTGAATCAGAAGGTTTAAAGGACTGTGGACTGTTTGTGTCGGGAACCAGTAGGTTGGAGAGTGAGGGATGGGACAGAGCTTCACTGCTGCATACAGTGTCTGTGAAACTGCACTTTGAATATAATGCAGAGTAGAAATAAGAGTAAGGGAGAGCACAGACAGGAATATGAAGATCCTGTAGTTTCAATGGTGGATATACAACTAGATAGCTCCAGAGTATACAGTTCTTTCCTTCCTTTTGGCATCAACTCTTTCAGTTCTCCCAATGTATAATCATTTGAAATTCCTCTTATGTCTCTGTTTCTAAACCCTAAGAAGCGGCAAACCTGAGCCTTGCTGTTTGCATTCTTCTGATATCAAAGACTCCTATCCCACTGGGGCCCTTAGCCATAGGAGAGGTTTGAGGGAGGGGGAAGAGATGTTTTTCCTCCTTCTTAGCCGCTCCAGCAGGTTGGAGGGTGGGGAGGGGAGAGGGAGCAGACAGTAGAATTTCATGTTCAAAATGGAGGCTGGGATGTGACTTGATGCCTGAGCTTCAGCATACTGCTGCTTATCACCGCTTCTCTTAGCTGGTGTGGCAGTGGGTTTGGAGCTTGGGTGGAGGTTGGTACCTGATGATGCAGAGCACCCATCCTCTCGGGGAGTCAGGGAGAGCCTTGGCCAGCCTGCTTTTGCAGAAGTCCACGCCTAGAGATATCTTGTCCCATATGGCAAGCAGTAGAAAGATATTTTTCTTTATGTATAAAATCAGATTTACAGGAAGTATTTATTTATTCTTCAAATTAGCTGAGCAGGAGAATTAGATAAACAGAGATGGATTTAGAGATCAGCACAATGCAGCAAGATTAAAAAACCCTTTCCATCTGAATTAATGAATTTCAGACTGCTTTTCATAAACTAGTTTTTCAGAAGTCATCTGTGAAGCCTTGTATAAAGAATTTTTAAAGGTAACTTAATGGGATGGAGAAAAGGTTTAAAATTATCTACAGGGGCTGTTGCAGGAGATATTAAATATTGATTTATCTTGGAGTAAGAATCATACTAAAGAGTGAGGCTTGTAGTCAGATCAATTTATCTGGAATACAAACTGTATGGCCATATTTAGTACAATGTCAACATGAATCTTAAACAAGTAGATGTGAGAGGTTGAGCATTTAATCTAAATCAATTGGCTCTCCAAATCTTCAATTAAAAAAAAAAAATCTTAACAGTTCAAACTGAACTGCTCCTAAATGTTTCAGGCGGTTTATATTAAAAAATGCTTCATTTAGTCAGTCATACTATATCATAACCCTCTCCTGTGCATCTTGTTGCAACTAGGAACTAAAATCCACAGTCCGAGGCTTTTCCAAATCTTAAGTTTTAATACTTCAAACTCTCTTGAAAACCCAATGTAAATTGTTCAAGGAATCTAGCAAATAACACTGTAAGCAATTTTCTGCTACTTGCCGCTGCTACTGCACTGCCAAGCTTTTGGTCATAATATAAAAGTTGGCTCAGATTGTACTTAACCAACTAAAACTGATTACGTTCCCTTTTCAGACATAAATAGATACCAGCATGCCAGCTAGTGGTACCGGCTAAAATATTTTTCAGTATGTATAAGTGTACATAGGTCTCCAGTAGGAAATCCTTTGTCTAAGTGTGACATCAAAGCAGTACGTCTCAAATAATTTGAGTGTTACATTTGCTTTTGTTTGTACTGTTTTCTTTAAACATATTCATTAGACAAGACCAGAGCCTTTAATGTTCCATGACTGAAAAATCCATCAAATAGATTTACGGCAGAGGCAGTGTGGCATAACAACCAGTGGACTGGCCTAATGTTCAGAAGTCCTGGGTTCAGTTCTCAGCTTAATCATTGACTTTCTGAGTAACCAGAAGATAATAATTTCCCATTCCTGTGCCTGGAGATACCGTTACCAACCTCCTTTTTAAAATTATTTGTGTACTACTAATGCGCAGTGGTAGGTATTATGATTGTCTACATACATAATAGTAAAAAGCTCCAAAATACGGATTGCTTCCCCAGGACATTATTATTCTCTTTCCTGTAAGACATAGGTAGAAAATACGACCACATTTATGAAGTATACAAGTATACAAAGGAGTAAGGAAGGTATGGGACGGGAAATTACCTCTTACTCATGGATCATATTTGTCCACAGAGCAGCAAAAATATTCCAGTGGAATGAGGTGCTGGAATGTTCCTTCAGTGAATTGCATGAACTTCTCCATATATGTCATCTAGAGTAGATGAATGAGGATAGGGGGAAAGAGAGAAAACGCTCATTTTAAATTCAGAGAGATGTAGTAGGACCCAGTCTATGCTTATGCTGAAAATGAGGTCAAAAATAGGTCTTAAGTGGGACATAAGTGGCTAATATGTTCTGTGGGTGAAACCACTACTTTTGAAACTCCCATTCAAGATTGGTTGTTAAGGTATAAAAGCATTTCCTAAACTGTCATTGTTGCATTGAGCTGAAGTGTACTTTAATGGATATCTTATGTGGGAAATTTGAAACAAGCTTTTCATGATAAAAACAAAACAAGGTTTATAAAATCATTCTACTTTAAATGAAAAGCTAGAGAATGGATTTTTGCCAGTAGCATTAGCTATAGATGACTAGCAGTTTTGTCTTTGTATATTGCAGCAGTAAAACCACATAATTTTTTCAGCCTGTAGGTATTCATTTTGCATTTAAGATGGTTTCAGGTGTAAGGGTTCCTGGGTTCTGCATGAAAAAAATGCATAGCCTTCAGTTACCCTTTTAAAATACTCTCTCTCTTGCATTATTTTGATTCATACTTCCTGCATGGAAGAGTTACTCCTCCTAAGAGATGTAAATCTCTCCCACTTTCCAGGAAGTATGTACTAGCCTGCAATTGCGTGTGGGATCTAGCAAATGGAACCTTTATCCTACTTTAACAGTTGGGGGTTTTTTGTTTGTTTTGATGAATTTATAGTGTTCATAAATCCAGTTTGGGCTGCTTTTTCCTTGAGTACAAATTTTAAAAACATAAATTATCAGCAACTTGGTTCTGATTGTATTAGAAAGATAAGTAAGTAAATACAGCAATTTCACCAGCAGGGAGTTGTTCCTTTGCCTTCAGCTAGGACATTGTTAATGCAAATTCTTGACCACTTGCATAAATCCTTACAGGACTGTGTTTTTGGCTTTCTATTGTTTTATTCCTGAACAAGAATAATTCTTCATACCAGAAGGCATTCAACCTACCTGTCTTAAAGGGAAAAAGGAGTAATCAATAAGAAGGAGAAAGCATCTTTTTCAGCCTGGAAAGAAGCTGTTTAATTTTTATTCTCAGTTTCAGTGTAAACATATGAGCACTACACATTTTGGCCCTGATTCAGTGAAGTGCATTAGTCCGTTCTGAATATAAGCATGTAAATATTCCCCTGGAGTTAAGTAGTGACTATCCATGTACTTGAGGCCTCTGTTGGACTGGAGTGAAATTACTCAGCACCTTACAAGATTAACGCCTATACAAGACTGCAAGAATTTTCAACTCACTGTTTTGTTTGTGGGTTTTTTCCCTGTTGAATGAAGATTAAAGACAGGAGCTAGTTGAGGAGTACATCTATATTATCACAGGCATTACGTACATCATACTTGATATTGTAATCATGCAAAGAGTAATCTTGCCTTCCTGACATAAACAGTAAGCAGCGCGTTTTCCTGAGGCTGAAATAATCAGAGAAAAACATGGCAGTGATGGTGGTACAAGAGGCAAAACACTGCATAATGATGTTATTATCATTGTTCCATTGTCACCCATCCTTAGTCTTTAGTGATAGGTTTCTTTTCTCTCTGAACATAACAAAAAAGGCCTGAGCATAGAGTAATATATAAGTGGCAATCATAAAATGCAACATTGAAAAAGTATACTTAAAATGCTACAAAATAAAAAAAATCAGATTGATAAATACAGAAAAAGCCTACTTAATCTATATATGCATGGTATGCAATTATATATTTACATCCAGTGCAAGGCAAAGCATATACTTGAAGACAGTAGCATTTGGTAGGATTTTGTTAACTGCCTTGATTGCATTTCTAATTCTAAATATGAATATGAACATGTAAGCCCAAGTGTCTTTTGCATCACCAATTTAAACTACTTCAGGTGTCTTCCTGAAAATAGGATGGAACCGCCATGTCTAGAGGTCTGCATTGCTTACAGAGATAAACAAAATGGGTAGGTACTCCCAGTCACTCATTCAGAGTATCTGGGTTAGATAGCTGTACTTCCAAAGCCCTGGAGAATTCACCCTAATAGAGCTACTGGAATCTATACTTACAATATACAAAACTATTCCTGTTGAAAGACTGCTGTAATAAAGTGCACAAAACTCATATTAGGATTTTCCCTGAAGTTTAGCTCTTTAATTGTAAAAATACTTGCAAATAGAGTATTTGAAATATTTGCTTTTAAACCTTTATAACTACTACCCACATGTAGAGTAGGAAAAGTGCATTTATTGCTATTTGATAATTGATTATTGCACCATGTAGTCCATTTTTATCACAGTTTTTCCAGTATTGTTTGATCACATCACAAAATCTGACATGTGCCTATCATAAGGCACAGCTGAAATGATGGAATGAAAGTATCTATGAGAACATCATCTGTCTCTCTCTTAGCTTTTATAGGTTTAAAATCAAACATATATATATGTCTGTTTGCATGCACTTACATTTCCATATTGTTCATAAAAGAACATCATATTGCTTTTCAAGATGTTTGACCAGTGGCATGTGTGTATGTCTGTGTGTGTGTTCTGGATTTTTTTAAGACCTCTCTTTTCCCAACTTTGTGTGGAGGGCAGCTGAATTTGCTTTGAGCTGTTGAGGTTTGCAGAACACCGCAATGAAATTGAAATTGGTGACTTCTTTTCTGCCTTTTTTTTTCCATTCCAAAAAAATTGTTGTGCTAAACCTAGAATAGTTTTGCTGGTTGTTATACTGCTGTGGCTTCTTGCTAAAGCTGTGTTTTTAGCCTGGAATATATTACTAGATGATTAAGAGAAAAGGAGATTCACAGTTTTGAGGCTAGCAACCAGATCTCTGATCTTCTAAATTCTGTTCCAATTCTAATACATGACAATAATTTTAATGAAATTTAGTCACAAACAGAACAGTTTGGGGAAGCCTGCAGATATACATACAGAATAATGGCACTGTCTAAATTTGGTTAAAATATTTCTGTACACTTTTATGGCATTCCAGTGTCTTCATTTTTAAATACTTGGTGAAAGTGAGGCCATAATTGACAAGGTCCAATCATCTGCTAAATTAAACTGTAATATAGCAAAATGTATATTATTATTCCTCTCTAGTATTTAGTCCACTAGGAAAAAAACCCTTTGTTTTGCCATGTCGTTATGCATTTATTCTTGTAACTCAAATGTTAGACATTTGAATGACCATTCTGAAGGTCCAAGAGTAGCTATTGAGTTTCTTCCATTAGTCACTTTACAGCACACCCTTTTCCTAGTAGAAGTGTATGTCAATTGTAATTTGTGTTTATTTTTGTCTGTCTCTCAAAAATGCACATGTATGTGTTTATTTAAAAGAAAACGTGTTTTTTTTAATGGTTGCATTCAGATTCTTTCTAATTACAAGGTAAATAGATTTGGTCTATACCATTTACTAGCTCTCCCTTAAATCTAGTGAGCAATACCTGATGTTATAAAAGAAAATTAACTTCTCTCCCTAGGAGGCTCCCAGTTAATCATCTGTGGATGTTGGTCAGGAGGGAAAGGAGCAGCCGAGAGAACGAGGGAATTTCTCTTTGACCCCAACAGTTGAACAGTGTACACTCTGGAACATAAGATTTGATTATCTTAGCATGTGTTACTACAAATGTTATTAACAGTCATAAAATTATCCAGCTCTTTTAAAAACAAGCGACAGCCCAAGTTTTGGACTCTTTCTGACCTCTAGTGAATTCTACAGCTGTATTATGCAGAGTTTGAAGCAGTAACTCCTTTTGTTTGTTTTTCATTTACCAGCTGTTAATTTAATTGATTGTCCCTTTGTTTTTCAAGGCCTAATGACTTCTCATCAGTCTAAGGTGGAATTCCACAGTTCGTGTGATTTTATTATTTTTTTTAAACCTTTACATTTTAGTTGATGTGTAATTTTACTGTAGGCTGCTGTATGAATTTGCTGATGAAACAAAGAGTTAATCAGAAAGTTCTCAGATACTGCCATGCATCATGCCTTTGTGCATGAATAAAAAGTTGGAAACCGCATGAAAGCAGTAGTTGGGTTACCACACAACTGGATATGCTTAAGTCTGAACGCTTCATAACTCTAACTACTGGGGAGTTGCAAACTTATAAATAACCTTGCAATTGGTTAAAACCATATTAAAACCATATGAACAAAGACATAAAGCATTTGGTTAAGGGGGCTCAGTAAGTGCAGTAATCCTGTTGAAAGTAATCTAACCAGGGCAGATCCATAGCTTAGGAGTGTCTGCAAGTGTGGCAATAGTTACGGGTATGTCAATACTTCATGTGTAGGAGGGCATAATATCCTACTTAGGTGGAAACATTTGCTATCTGTTCTTTTTTTTTGCTTGTAAAAAGTGTTTTTAAATTCGTACACTTATTTTTAAAGGCAAGCTTCAATGCACTGAAGTCCATTAACTTCTTGGTATTTGCTGAATGCTCCCAATAATCAGGGAATTCCTTTAAATCCTTCTTATTTGTGTTTGGTGATCAAGATGGCTACTGTTCACACTAACCAGAGGCTCTAGGAATTCTGATCCTTAAGATCAGACTTCCAAAGTAATTGGCTAAAGTGAGTGTTTACAAGTAGGCCATTTGGGTTCGCATTTATTTATCTGATGAATTCTTTGCCTTCAGCACTCCAGTTTCAAACTTCTTTCTAGACACTTTAAATTTTGATGAAATTGCAATACCCAATTTTGACTCCAGAACCTAGGTCTCAAAAGAAGAAAGTCCCGTATCATGACAATCACTATGAAATTCTGTTACTGAACAACTTCGGAGTATTTTCTGCTTGTGATGCTCTTGCACATGTCACATTGCCACTTGTAAGCCAACTGAGGCCTGCCAGTCAGGCAAAGGTATTTTAGTGTAAATTCTCTATTATCTGCTTTTAATCTCTTACTTTTCAGTTATGCTTTAAAATGGAAGAATATATTTAAAAGGGGATGTCATGGCTTTTCTCTCCCCACATCTTTTCAAGCAAGCTGTTTGCTTTGAGGCACTGTAATGTAACACAAATCTGTAGTCTGTGGCAGGGATGCTAGTCCATGCTGTATGTTCAGCATACAAAGGTAGCATTGGAACAGTTTATGAACAACATACAGGCCTTCGAAAACTGAAAACAGCAGTATGTTGGGGAGAAAATTCACTGAACTGTCCCTCTTTGGTTCCGGAGATCACTGAATTCAGGTATTTCACATAAAACAATGAAGTAAGGTCAGGTTGTGTCAACGTCATATAACTCAGCATGTCCTTCATTCTTGCAACCTGTAAATCAGTGGCTGGAAAAGATATACTTTATATCTTGTAATATCTTAAAATATCAGCATTCCTACAATAAGTTTGCCTACTTTGCTAATTTAATTTCTCCGGTTTCTTGGAGCAACTCCCGCTGCTATGATGTTGAAAACAAGTTCTAGATATTCGCCGCAGTTCTGCAAAACCAAAGGCCTGCTTTTAATTGTAACAATAATGCCACTATTGTGTTTATCTACTTTGCCATCCAAAGAATTCCAGCAGTTGCATGCCTGCACACCAGTAGGATGATTGACATTGTTGTAATAAGGTTAATGTTTAAACTTCCCACCCATAATAACTAAAATATCCAGAGATAAGGCTGAAAGTCAATTTGTAATTATCCTTGCTGTGCCAAGATGTTGCAAAAGATTCTAAGTGGAGGGTAATTTAACTTTTCAGTCCTAGCTGTTAAAAAGTAGTAAGAAGGTGAAAAGCTTGGCACATTTGTATCTTGACTTTCCAGAGGGGAAAAAAAAGGTATTGTGATTCCTCCTTATTCAAACTGGGAATCCTTTTCTCTGTGTTCTGCTGAAAATGTCCTTTTTATGTTTTGGATATAGTAAGTTGTTTGCCTGTTGTTTACTGTCCATGGTACATGAAGGGAATAGATCACGGTTAGCAAATAAGCTGCTAGAACATTTAGTATCTAATAGTTCCATTGAAATACATTTAATGCATAGAGACAACATGTGATAATTATTTGTCGTCATTCTAACTAAAGTATTGTCCTCGGAAGAAATAATATCCCTTCAGTCATATGCTCTGTGGCTTCTGTGAATGACCCGTTTTAATTCAGTTTCTAGAAACTGGCTCTTTAAATCAATGTTGGTAACTGCTTCCATGCTAGACTATTGAAATAAAGGGTATTACATCATTGTCGAAACATGTCTACTTAAATAAAAAGTATTTGTTTGCAAAAAATATATATATTTTAAATCTTTTACACAACGATCAGTATGCATGCCATTTTCCATTTCAGACTAAGCATACATTTCAGATGTGGAAAAAGCAAGCATGTTGAAATAATTTGAGGCATGGGTATAGTCGGATCAGTCTTGGTAATCCAGAGGGGAGGGGTGCCCAGTGTATTATTACATTTCGTATATTATTTTTCAAGAGATGGATGCAATCAGTCATCTTCTCGCATATGGTTTGAAAAAAAATTGTCTTGCTGGCAAGTAAACTGTTATTTAAGTACACAATCCACGGTACTACAGAAACAGTTTTGCCAAACTTGTCCAAGTATTCTCACATCCTTAAAGATGGTATAAATATCATTTATAGCAAGCCGTTTTCTTCAGACTATATGGAATGCCTTCCTGCTCCCCTGATCTAAGTGTCCCAGTTTGCATTATGGCCTTTATTGCTTCTGTTTGATGGAGTGATCAGTAAAAATTTAATGACACTATAAAATAATAAAAATGTCATTAATTTACCACGGATCTTGGATGCAGGGGTTGTAAAGTTACATTAATAAACAGAATATTTTTTACAACAAAAAGCATTGTTACGTGGGAACGTATAAATAACACACATAAATTTAAGAGCAATTTTACTGTTAGCACACACATTATTATGGAATAGCCAATAAGTGTATAAAACATAGTATATAAAATTTTATGAAAATATACTGTGCACATCAAAAATTCAGCTTTTATCTAAGTGCAGAGAAAAGCCATTATTGTGTGCTTACTGTTTCATTGCTGTTCTTTCACAAGATCACAATTTTATATTTGTTTCTAGTCATTTGAAGTTTGCAACCTTTTCAGAGGTGGGGGCTACTGCTTCCTATTCCTTTACTCCTTGCTTCACTAAATCATTCTTTTACCTTCCACACGTGAAGAAAGAATTGATACTTTCTGCCAGAACGTGACGGAAAAGTTGCTAATTTAATGCAAAGCTAAAAATAATGCCAAAGGGGTTGAAAGGCTTGCTTGGCGACTCTGGAAATAAGGGATAACTATCTAGCAGTCTATCTGTCATCACTGGGGCTGCTCCATCACTGACTGTGATAATATGTGAATATGATGGATGCCACAGCCTTGTGGCTCATAACATTTAACATTCATCAGCTCTCACTAACGGGGGCTTTATAATTTAAATATCTTTATTTAATATGCAACATCTACCTCATACATCATAATTTCAAAGCACTTAGAGAACCAACAGTCCTGCAAGACAGTTGAGCAGACTTTAATTTTTTCAATAACTTTTACGTTTTCTGCATGTTTGTGACTGACAACGCATAAATAAGTAACTAATCATATCACAGAATGGAAAATCAAGATTTGGCTGCTATGAAGAATCTTTTCTCTCTTCTTTTTCTCATTTTAAAGAAGTGATTATTTTTACTGTGTGTTCAACACGTAAAGAAGCACAAAGAATCTGAATTGTGCTGGGAAGAGCTTTCAGTTTTCTAGTGCAAACTCCAGTTGACTGTGTTGATCTAGTCATGAGAAAGGGTTGTCAGTGTCATGTCCTAAGCCGTTTTTCTGAAATTTAAGTGGGAAAACTTAATGCGACTATACCGTATAAGCTCCATAGCCAGTATAAAAAATCCATTCAAAATAAAGGTCAAAAATGCTTTTTCACAGGAAACAAAACACCTGCACATAGCGATGCACTTTATTACAAACTCACCAAAATTTTCTGTTAATGTAGGTTAGGGAGGTAGCAATATATCCCAGTAGTCGATGTACATATGTGCAAATAGTGCACGTATAGGTAAGATAGTTGTTAGTGCAGCCATTTACTTTTAATGAAGGTACATCTTTTTTTGTTCGTTTAGGAATATCATGTACAGAATCAATCTACCTCTCAGTCCTTGCTCATACTAAGAAGAAGGTATACTTTTAAAGGATTTTTAGTGCATGTAACTATTCTCTTTAGGATGAATTCAAGACAGGAGCAAAGAAAAATCCCATAAAAAAGGATTGGAGCCTTGTGGGACAAGTTCCCTTTCATATGAATTTGTTGTATTTCATGGAATTGTAAAGGCATCTACTAGACTAAAATATTATTCCCGTTGAGTAACATTTTTCTATTTTTTTACAGTTTTCTGAATTTGTCTAAACCCAATGCAAATATTGAAAATTTTTTTACTATCACTATGAAGAATATTTTCACTGAAAAAGCAGGCAAAGGAATGACTTTAAAAGGCATTTCAAAGAATTAAATATAGCTAGCTTTGTTACAGCTTTTTACAAATTAGAAGGAGGGGGTATGAAATAACTATAAGTACAACTCCTTTGTTTGACAAGAGCAGGTATTTTTATGGTGTAAGTGCTTTCATTTTACTGTTCCTGAACCTTATCATGTAATTTTCCCTTTTCTCCTTCCATGTCAAAATATTGATATTCTTTCAGAAACTTTCTTTTTTGCTTTTTTTTTTTTTTTTAACAGAATATTTTCTGGTAAAATCAAAGAGAATGAATGACTAGAAAGATATTTCAAATGTGCATATTGATATGTAGCAGGGTCTGTTGATTTTTATAGCAGAAAGGTATTTCTCCTTTTTCTGAAACACACTTAAAGGCTGTTCTTCCAAGAATACTGCAGGTGCTGTATTAACATCCTTAAGAAAAAGCTTTTAGCGCAAATATTTTGGAAGACACAATATATGTGCCAAAAGCTGTTTTCTTAGTACTGATCTTCGGTTTTATCTCAACTGCAAATCAGCCCTTTGCAATGGAACGCAGAATCCTTGACAAACTTCTTTTTTATTCCGTCTACCAGTAAAACAGATCCCATCCTGACGATTCAGGTGTATTGTTACATTGCATAACATCTTTCAGTAAAATATTGCAGTGCCTTTCTGCAGTCACATTTCATTTGTAACTCTTTTCTCGTGAGTTCCTTTGTATATGTAAGCTCCTTCATCAACCACAGATTTTACTGGAGAAAATAAGTTAAGTTAAACAAATATAAAATGCAGAGTTATTTTGTTTAGCAACTGGAAGAGTCTGAGGAACTTTTAGAAATGCAGTTAGTACCTGAAATGCCTCAGCTACATGTTGTGGCAAATCCAGTGTCAGGTTGTGCTTTCTTGTCTTCCTCTGCAAATTAAACAGAAAGTAATTTTAAAAATCCATGGCTGAAGGAATCAAAAGAATGAGGAATCAAAAGAATTCCTCAGTTTTTGGTCTGGTGGGGTTTTATTACTGAAAGATAATGATAATAGGAAAATAATCGCATTGGAAAGCAGAAGTATTTGGAGGTGAAGCAAATGAGGAGTCAAGGCCATCAAGTATGTTTTGTCCTTAAGAACATTTTCAAGTTTATAACCATCTCGCAGGAGAGAAACTCCTAATGTTTTCTTATGTCTAATATGCACAGCACAGAACTAGGTCATTGAACAATAGACTGAACAGCAATCAGCATTCTACTTCTGCATAATGCATTAAGTATAACATGGAGAAACTGTTCGTAGAGCTGAAAGCTGGTATTTCATGTCTGTAAATTCAAGCTGACATGACATTTAATATTGTTTCATAGTAATGAACAACAAGGTTTCATTCATTCACAAGTACAACATAATGCCAAGTTTAGTCTGAAGACATAACAACAAGGCAAGAGGGAAAACAAGCTATGTTCCTTCAAATGAGAATGCTAAATTAATGATAACCATTGAATGCTTTGCTACTGATACACAGTACTACAGAGACTGCTATTGTGAGACAATATTACAGTGTCATTTATAGTGCCCTTGTCCAGTAGTTGATTGAAGAACTGGGTTAACGCATAAAATACCTTCCAGTTTCCACTTTCTAGTTCCAGGTTTCCTATGGAGGTCTCCAGCTCTCAAAAGCTTTCTGTTTTTCTAGGAGTGTGCATTCTTTTTCCTTTTTTTTTTTTTTTCTTAATCTCCTCAGGTTCCCTTTCCACTGAGATACAATTTAAATTCCTAGACAAAATAATAATATCAGTTCTGTCATCTATTATTCCTTCTTTCAAATACTTGTCTTTGAAAACCTCTTGCATAAAATTCAGACTTGTGTTTTCTCAGAGGTATGAATGCAAACTTGAATCTCATAGTGGGGAAAAAGTGCTTTTTCCATTAAATTAGCAGTATTTTTTAATACAAAGTCTTCTTTCAACTTCTGAATTTTCATGTTTCCCAAATGTTGATTGTCTTTTCCAGCTTAAGTTAGAAAATAAGTAGAAAGGCAAAGTGAGCAGCATTGATCAGCACTGTTTGCTGCCAAGAATGTTTTGTATTTGCATGTACAATCGTTTAGGCATTATGGCAGCGCAGATCAAAATAATCTCAAAGTTTCTGTATATGTTTCACATTTAAAACTGATTTTCATAAATGCAAACATTCAGAATCTGCAAAAAATTGTCCCTGAGTTAAAATTCTAATTAAATGCACTTGTTATTTGTTCAGATTTAAAAAATAAGGCATGTATCAGTGCATACACGTATGCACAGGCATATAATGAGAGCTAACCTATATGGAGCATTAAGACTACTTCTGTTCTTTTCCAGGAAAGAACAAGGTTTGAAAATTTAGGCCCACAGTTAACAGGGAAGCCCAATGAAGATGGAAAACTGGGCCCTGGTGTCATTGATCTTACCAGGCCAGAAGATGCAGAAGGTGAGTTGCAATTTTGACTACGGGTTATTGAACGCTGCATCACAGAATGGTATGGCTGAAATGCTGCCAGTGCTGTCTAGCTTACATCCCATGGTAACACCAGAATGATTTCTGTGCGTTCTTGTGAGATTGTAATAAATCCACAGCAAAGGGCAGATATGTGAAAAGGACTGTGTAGGCCTGCAACACAAGTTGTTAATTAAGTGTTTACATTTTATAATATTAATAAAAGTGTAGGAAACATTGAGAAAATTATCTCAGCAAGGCAATATATATATATATAGGCATTTTCACCAGTTTTTAATGATTTAGCAGCTTTTAAGAAAGAGCTCTTTAAGAAGTCTCCCCATCAGTGCACTCACAAGCTATTCAAGATACAGCAAGCACAATTTTGTTGGCAGGCAGCTGTCAAATGATAATGCAAAAATATTTCACATTTTCTATATGAAAATGTCTTTTTCATGATATAAACCTTCAGTGCATTTACACTTGTTTCTGTGAGAGTTCTATATATTAGCCATACAGTGTCAAGCCACAGGTGGAATCAGTGTTTATCAAGACTGAGTTTAGTCTCTAGCAGGGTTATCTGGAAGAGGATGCCACTGGTATCCTCTCTACCCTGTGACACATTAGAAGAGAGCATGTAGATAGATAGGAACCCTACCAGTCACTGTAGCAAGATTAATGTACTATTCAGATAGAATATTATGTAATGTTTTGGCCCTTCAATTTGCTTCTGTTTGAGAATCATTTTGCTCTTTTTTAACCTGACAAGTTCTAGTTATACCATTGTTCTGAGAAAAGGTTAAAACATCTCTTTTTCCATTAATATCCAAATATCTGACAGGTTAAAAATTTGCTTTTTTTTCTTTGAACAGAAGAATAGGATGAATAAAGTAGTGATTGTTGACAAATAGGGTTATTTTCGAATGAATCTTGAAATACTGGCACAGAATTTTTCTGATAAAAAGGTATTAATATTTTCTGTATAAAGAAATATTCCTATGGACACATATTCTGTTCTGTCTCTCTGTGACCCAGAAATAAATGGTCCAGGTAAGGTCTCATGAATCGTCCCTTCATTTTGAAGTCTGACAACAACAGCACATGTAAATGTTATCTTCTCTTTGCTGCATAGGTAGTGCATGACATGCCTGTGATAAAACATCTTAGGGTCCTGATTGTCCTTGCTTCCCACCGACATACATTATCTTTAATCAGTCTCTAGGCAAACCAAAAAAGCTGAATTTAAAAGTATTTTGGGCAAGGACTTGAATACAATGGAGAAGCTGCAAGTGCATTTCCAAGAGGTTCCTGTATCGACTCATCCATACAGAGGAATAGTTAACTCTCAAATTTAATTCAGAAAAATATTCCTACTTTTGGCTTAATATCATGAGTAGCTTATCACATGGAACTGACACATGCACCAGGAGCACATGCTGACCTGGTTTTTGCTTAATTTTTTTGTTTTTTTTTCCAAGTATTTTGACATAGTCAAGATTTCAGGTCTTAGTAACAGTAAGATGATGACTGAAGCTCATCAGCCTTTTATTACAAATAATATCCAGAAGGAGACTAGCACCTTAATGAGACATTTCAGATTTTCTATATATATGTATATATTATGTTTTAACAGTTCTTTATAAAACAAGCAATTTCCAGATTTTCATTTTTAGGGAGTTATTGTATACGAACTTCATTTATTCATCCTTCATTGGATTTGATTGGCCACTGTTGTACTGTCTTTAAACAGAAAAATAACGAGCAGAATGTAGGTAAAATATTACTTTGGCAGGTGTTTTGCAATGATTTTTTTCCTAGAAAAAAGGGCTGAGGAGATATATGGACTTTCAGAAGTACTTGTTGACTAGTCAGTTATTTATAAACTGCTTTGTAAAGGAATTTCCATCCTGCAGCAATTTCTCATATTGCAGCATGTTGAAGGATATTTTTTTCCTCAGTTGGGATGAAAAGTTGCAAGAGAATACTTACAGATACACAGTTACTTGTTCATATGACATCAAGTCCCTGGCGACTTTCTTCGTTTACCTCATTTCCTTCAATTTGTCCTTTCTCTTTCTAGTGCCCTTAATTTAGTATCTTGATACACCTCGTGGTACTGACAGCCCCCCCTGTTACTGGATAGTGCGGAACGAAGCTTTGACATATGTAACCCAAGCTACAGTGATGTGTGCCACTTTAAGGACAGTGTACATGTCTTTCTAGAGCTAGTGGGGCAGTCTGAGGCATGGTGTGTTGCCACGTGGGAAATCTGAGTTTGTGAATGGGTTCAGATTTCCAGACTTTGTTTAGCAGCCAAGAGATGTCTCTGGAAAAGAGGTGCTGGATGAATACCTTTGCTGATCTGAAAAAAAACATTGGCGGGAGTTCAAAACTGAGCTGCTTATTTGTCCTTCTGCTTGTAGACAAGGTGAATTCAAGCATTAGCTGGATATTAAAAAAAGACATTTAAAATATCACCCAAGTTTTGCCTCTTATCTTTGGCAAGCTAGCTAAGAGATGACACTTCTAGCGAGGCATCATTTAGAGTGGAAGTCCATTGAAAACAGTGCTACTGAAATACCAGCAACTGTGGCCTCTGATGTACTGTACCATGCTACAGACTCTGTTCGTCTTCCAGACTATTAATGCTTCTAATTGTCATTAAACTATTACAGATCTTTCTAGGTTTGCCACGTCACAAGTTTTTTATGTGTGCTGCTATTATTTTGTGCTTCCATATGTGTCTGTTTCAGCACTGTGCTACTAAGAAACTTGACAACTTATTCTTTAGAATCATAGAATCATTTATGTTGGAAAAGACCCTTAAGATCATCAAGTCCAACCATAAATCCAACACTATCAAAACCACCACTAAACCATGTCCCTAAGTGCCACATCTACGTGTCTTTTAAATATCTCCAGGGATGGTGACTCAATGACTTCCCTGGGCAGCCTGTTCCAATATTTGATAACCCTTTCAGTGAAGAAATTTTTCCTAATGTCTATCCTAAACCTCCCCTGGTGCAACTTGAGGCCGTTTCCTCTTGTCCTATCGCTTGTTACTTAGGAGACCAACACCCACCTTGCTAAAACCTCCTTTCAGGTAGTTGTAGAGAGCGATAAGGTCAGCCCTCAGCCTCCTTTTCTCCAGGCTAAACAACCACAGTTCCCTCAGCTGCTCATCGTAGGACTCATTCTCTAGACCCTTCACTAGCTTTGTTGCTCTTCTTTGGCCTCCTTTTAGAAGAGAGAGCCTTGTTGCATTTTGGTGTGTTGCCAAGGTCACAATCTCAACTGAATGTCAAAGGTTCCTAATAGCCATAGTCATATTCTTCAAATACTTAGCGTGTTTCACAGAGTCACAGAATCGCACCTTCCTTTCTGTTTTGTCATTGTTACTTACTTTTAATCTTTTTTTCAATTTTTTAAAGATATTTTCTGAGTGCAGGTTGCTGTAGACATCTTTGGATAATATTTATGTGGTTTGTTGTGTGCTTTTAAGCAAATAACACAGTCATATAGAAAATAAAGATTTCTGAAGTAACATACGGGTGGTCAATTTTTAAACTCCTGTCTTTCTTCGTTAGAAATACATCCAGATCTCTGAGGTCCAAGTGTAGTTGCGACAGAGTGCGTGTGTGGCTGTTAGATCTGTCAGATGATTTTATGCCCATCACCAGAATTTTAGAACTTCAGAATTATCAAATTTACTACATTTAGAGAAGATATATTGACCATTTGTAGAGGGCTTTTTTTTGGGGCAGTGTGGGGTGGTGGGTGGGTGGGGGAGAGGTGTAACAGATTTATTCCTGAGCTATAGAAGTGCAGTTCCACTCCCTGCCTACCTGGACACCTGCATTTCCAAAAGAAACTAAAGTGTGCAGACATGGTACATGTCTGTCTCATCCCAGCAGGCAGCCAAGATAGACCAAATCTGGGAAGTGCTCCTGGTTCCCATAGCTTTGACACAGCCTTTAAGGTTCAAGTAATTTGTTATAAGAAAGCTCAGCAGACTTCTGTGTTTTATGGAATGCCTTTGTAATAGTATCTAGCAATGATTTCTCTCTACTTCTTATATCTTTTCTATAACATATGGCAGTGATCTGACTTTGACAGGATCAGAGTCATGTTTTCCTTTAATTTTAGGAGTGCTTGCGGTACTGGGTCATTGATCAGAAGCTGAAGCTATATGTATATTTTCTTTGAATCATGAGTTATAAGACAAGTCTTGAAATTCTTTAAATTTAGCTCTATGCAATTATAAGCTAAATATGGAAGGATACTGCAGAATGACTTTTAAGACCTAACTTCTTGTCCCTGCCCAGTGTTTGAAACCTTTTTTAAGATTAATAGTAACTAGGTATACTTTCAGAGATGACCTAGCATATGAAATCGTATTCAAAGCTTGTGTTACTCATAATGACCTAACTGTCTTCTGAATGGAGGCCTGAAAATCATCAACAAGAGTTTTATGTTAAATATGACATAAACCAACACCTCTATTACTTCCTTAGCCATCAGCAGGACTGGGCTAACTATATTAAAAATCATGCTCAGACTGTATTCAAAAACATTGCCACTGACTGTGACGCCATTGATGAATAATCCACAGCTATTAGACTTATATCATTACCTGGAAATCCCAGTTGTCATGTTAAAATATATGATACATATGTAGCTAGCAAAATTCAAAAACATGATTTGAGAGCCTCATAAATGTTCGGCGACTGGTATGCAAAATTATAACAACAGTCAATTACAGAACTAAACAAGGATTTATTTTCTCCAAACCTCATAATTTTAAAGGAAACATCATTCTTTCTGTAGGTGGCTTCACAATTTTGAACATTTGAGATTGTCAGTACTGAAATACAGCTAACTAGCATGGACACACCAAGACACCTTTGAATCTAGCTATAGCTAAAACATGACTGACATACATCAACTGACCAAAGTGTGTAGAATATAGTCAGGAGACATAGGTGAGTCCTGTTTAAATTCCAGGTGGGGGAACCTAAAGTATTTAGTTCTTAGTTATCTGAGAATATTGGATGATCTGAATATGGTTTTTTTGGTTCAAGTTCTAAAAAAGAGATTCCTTTCACAGATGCTCACTTTTGGTGATAGTGCTGCTTCTTTTCAATCATACAATGTGCTCTGTGTTTGTGGATCTTGTGCTTGTATAATGTGCTCTATGTTTATGGATCCTTCTGTTTTTGTGGTTGTGGCCAAATGCTTTGGAAATTTGTAGGAAGTATGTTAATATTTTGTTTTGTAGTAGATAGAAATCTGCAGAATAGACCTAATGTTCCTGTTGACAATTACTGATTTTACCTTAGCTCAGGTTGCAGTGTGGTTTCCTTCAGCAGTCATAGTCAGGGATTCAAATTCCATCAAGACCTGATCTTCATTCCTGCCAAAGAACTGGATCTGTTAAAATACAGTTTTCTTGATTGGATCGTGGGCTCGGGGCAAAAACATCTGAATGTTATTTTTTTCCCACTGCCTCACTGTGTGATTTTGTAGAAGAGAAATAACTTCTCTGTGTCCTGTTTTCTCAAGTGAAAAATCAGATGCATTGTGAAGCTAAATTCATTTTTATAAAGCAAATGGAAACAGATGAAAATGCTGTATTAGTACTTAACATTTAGTTCCATGTTCATTCGTGTTACTATGTTAGAATCAGGGGCTTGTGAGTTAAATATTTGGCCTCACAGTTTGCCATTTGAGACAACATACACAAAGACCTTTTCTTCTGAGTCTGGTTTTGATGTTTTCATTTGTTCTATTTCTCATGTGGTAGTTTTCTTGATTCTGTAAACTTTGGGTTTAGCACTTGCTGCTTCTTCCTTTGATACTAATCTACCAGTGTGTGTTAAGCATAGGACCATAGTTCTGAGGACAGGTACATGTCTGCTACTTTAGATAAAAACAATTTTAAATAACGTGGTGGGATCGGTTTGTCCACTTTATCTGTACCTATGTATCTGCTTTATCCTTCTATTAGACTATTACTTTTCAAAGTCTCCCAAAGGATAACTTTGCTAGGAAACCTAGATGTTGAGTCAGACATTAAGAGGTATCTTGGCGTCCTCAGCATGGGATTGGTACCAGCCCATCTTCTTAAATTCATTGACTTAGTGCCTGTGCCCTCCTTGGTGCCTGTGTCCTCCCTTTCACTGCCTGCTCTCTCTTACTTTAAATTGTACGTTCCTTGGTTTAAAGATTGTGTTTTTCTATAAACCAAGTCACTGTTTGAGATTATATAGCTCTAAGCCTTATCTGTTTGATCATGGTATATTTGACCATGCTCCAAGTAGGCTGAATGCAAGCCAGTTGGGGACTGCAAACTGCATAACCATTGGTAATAGGCTGGTTCCAGTAGTAAGCCTTGGCTTGATCTTATTAATTCTGGTTCAGATATACGCAGTTTTTGGTCTGAACCTGATTTTGGACCTGAACCCAAGCTTGGAGGAACACAAGCTCACCTTTGCTTTTGAAAGAACGTACTTCTATTCAGTAGTAAGCTTAAGAGCCCAGTTTTGCAGCATTTTAGATGGTGGATTTGCTGTCCAACATACAAAGTCAATGAATTGCTCAATATTTGCAGCAGTTAACTGCAGTCTGTCTTTTTATGTCCATAAAATTAGCACTTCCCATTCATATTGGGCTAGCCACATTGCAAGGCATGCTGTAGTACAATGAGAGATTCTCCCTGCCCAAAAGCAAGGGAAATTGAATGGCACAGAAAGAAAGAAATGGTGTTAGGCATCATCACGGACTTAATTAATTGTCAGAACATGCTGAACAATAAGTGGTTGCAATGGCAGCAGCAGCAGTGAATGTGGAATCGTGTGGAGGAGAGGAATGAGCTAACTGGGGAAAGACAAGTAGTCTTCGCAATGTAGAAGGTAGTTTCTTGGCCATGTGGGGAGAAACACGAGAAAAAGGAGCTACAAAGGGAGTACAATGCTGATATCTAAGGGTGAGGAGAAACTATCACCCTGTCCAGCTCCAAATTTCTGTCCACCTGTCAAAATGTCATTTTCTCCCTCCCTGAAGACACAGCAGACATCATGGCAAGTGCCTGGGCTTTGCAAATCTTTTAAGTAAAAGCCAGATCGATGCTTTCTTAAAGGAGAACCTCTACTATATACTCAAAGCCTCAACATTCTCCTGTATGCCCAACAGTAAATAACTGCTTATACAAAAGGGTGACACAGTTCCTTCTTAACTCCAAAAAAGGTTGACTTTGAGCAGCTGAAGAGGTAGGTGAAAGGGAACCATATATTTGCAGGCAGATCAATCTTGGCAGGCTGCCAACACAATCCAAACCTGTGAAGTAACTTGTTTAACACCCTCCTTTGCAGAGGTGTAAACAGCAGGTAGTACATGCATGACAAAGCATCGCCTACTTTTGTGACAGTGCTTCGTAAATACTGGAGGAAAGAATGCCTCTCCATGCCAGTATTTGTCGCACATAAATATTTGTAATAGTTGCTATGGCAGTTGAGAGGGGAAAGATGAAAATCAGAAAACAGTGAAAGCTGTCTGAAAACAAAGAAGAGTTTCCAGAGAGAATGCAGTAAGCTCAAGTACTGGAATTTTTATTCCCCTGAATTCTTGTTAAATGTCTCTGATTAAAAAAAAATCCTTAAGTGTATCTTTATTACTTAAAGATAAAATAACATTATCTTGGTTAATTAGACCAGATGCTAACAGGCAGCCTTCATTAATTGTGGTTGCCGTTTTTAACGCCCATCAAACTATTTGATTGTGCCTGATACTTGAGTGATATGCTTAAATTTTTCAGAATAACTCATAACAGATCAGGAATCTGGGATAAAGCACTTAGGCACAGTATTTCCGTTGTGTTGGATGAGATACAGCGCCTCAGCCCTGCAGCAACTCAATGCCTGCAAAGAGGATAGGAATAAGACTTCTCTCCTTAAGAACTATCCCATCACTTTTCTGATGGCAACCACTTCATGAATCTCATTGTTGCCAGCATCCCCGTAACATTTTACAGGGGGAACTCCCACTTTGAGTACTGAAAAATCTGAATTGGGGGTGTGTGGACTGATCTTCCCAGGGCATTGAAACTTATTCCTCTCAAGACACTAATATTTAACATCATATTCACTTTCAGAATAATAAATCTGGATGTCCTCCACAAGTGTTACCTTTTGATTTTCAACTGTCTTAGGTATTTTTTTCCTATTGCTAAATATGAAGCTTTCTCGTTTGATGTTTCCATGCTACAGCAATTGATTCTTATAGAATAGTACCTTTATTTAAAAAAATTCTAGTTAGAATTTCAGATGATGTACAACGAACCACTGTTACAATGCCCTGAGTTTTACATAGGGGTGTCTGTTAGCACAGTTATGGTTAAGGGCTTGTCACAATTTCCATTATATAGTAAAACATTATTTTCAGGAATTTAGAACAAGGCTGTAAAAAGTAACTGTGGGCTGCAGTTTTACAGAGAAAATCGTTGCCCATGAGAAAATTATTGTCACAAATGTTGAAAGCATCAGTCAGTTTGCTTAGCTATTTTTAAGTAGAGTGAGTAAAAAATTAAATATAGTAGTTCAGTGGTTTAAAATATTTTTTCACACTCATGTACAGCCCCCACAGGTGTAAAACACCCCATGGTCCTGATTCGTAGCTCTGCACATGTCTTTGTATTGCTTGAAGCTGCCTAAAATAGCATAACATTTCCAGGCACAATTGAATTTTCAGCTGACAGAGAAAGCCACCCTTATATCATACTGTATGGAGGAGGGAGGAATCTTGCCCTTCTTCCTTACCTCCTTGAGCCCAGGGAGTGGAGCAGAAATACGAATATATTAAGGAAAGGACACCATATATTCTGGCTAAGCATGAGCAATTGATACAGATTCAGACAAATCCTCTTCTTTGTACAACAGTCTATTATTCTAAGTTTATACTGCACACCATTTTCTCCTTCAGGAACCTTGGTATCTCAGCAATAGAAAAGTGTTTAAAAACATCTGCCTTTCTTCCACAAAGATATGCCAAGTATCGAAGCAAGTGTTTAGTGCAGAACTTAGTAGCAAGGGAACTGTATTTTCTTAATTTTTACTTTGATTTAATTTTACTGAATCAGTGGTCCAAAATGTGTGTGGGGTGGGCATTACAATATCTTCATAACTTCTGCAAATATTAAATGATTATGTTTTCAATTTGGCAGGGGTAGTTTCACAGGAAGTGCAGTATTTCAAAAAAGAGTAATTTGTAATTTTTCACATAAGCCCCTACTCCATGGCCAATCCCCTATTTTAAATCCAAACCAGGTAAATGTGGCAACATATTTGGACATGCCATTGCCCTGTTTGTAAAAACAACTTCCTGGTTTCACTCACAAATCCCAAATTCACAGGTGCAACATATTTGAAAAATGAGCCTTAAGAGTTTTTCCTAACATTTATTATTACTTGTTAACTTACAGCTCCTGTTGCTTTTGCTTCTCTCCCTTCATGATATATTATTTACTAATTATATCATTAACTATTACGATATCAGCACTCCATGTGAAAGGCAAGAAGAAATGGCATATGCATATCCTAGCCCTAAGTTCTTGCCGTCTAATTACAGGTATGATAGGGCAAGTAAGAACAGCAAACACTGGATGGAGGGAGTTAGTTATATACGAAGGATGATGTTGCATATGCAAGAAGGTGACAAATTCAGTTGTAGATTGAATGCAGGAAATGGGCCACTAAAGCAGTGATTCCAACACACATTAAAACCTTTTGCAAAGTATTCTGCATGTCATTAATATCACATAATTTAAGGGAGGTGGTTTTGTAAACCTGTCTCCCGTTGCTAAACGTAGTTCCCTTTTATAAACCACATTGTACTTAAGCTTTTAAAATTCATTGTTTTGCTACACAGGAGCAAGCAAAGTTGTTCACTAACAGTGTTCAGCCACATCTTGAACAGTGCATCCATCAAACATGAAATCACGCTGCCTTTTTTTCTGCAGTGAACTCCTGTCTGTCATTTCTCCATCTTAAAACGAAACAAAGCATTGACTGAAATATGAATGGATCATGTCCTACGGCCCTCATTCAGGCAGGATTTTTTTTACAAAAACTGTTAGGAATGACTGAAGACTGCAGAATTAATCCCTGTGTTTTAAATCAGTATCATGTTTTCTGGATGTTCTAGGTGACGCTGTCATGTCAGGAGAAGTTTGAAATTATGTGAGTAACAGCTCCACTGGCAATAAAGCTGTTAGCCTTACAGAAACATTTTTATGTTAAATAGATTAGTTCATTTCTTTTTGTATTGTTTTGTCTTTGAATATGATTAATATAGTAACAATAATTGCTTAGGTGTTAGAAAAACAGTTTTTTCTGAAAAAAACCCCAACCAATTTGCAGTATCAATAGATCTTTTAGATACCTAACAATAATTATTAGTAATATTTCTCTTGGGCTGGGGAGTTTTGTCCATGTTTTTCCTTTCTGTGGGCCTCTACTTTCCATATTTGAGTATGAAATGAAATACCAAAGGGAAACAAGAATAGTGTTTGTGGGAATGTTGATCGTAGTTAGACCTGGTGACTGGCAGTCCCTTACTTCTGGTGTCATTACTTAGGCTGAATATCTTTCAACTTAACATATTTGTTTCACATTTTTTCTATCAATAATATCTATGTCAGAATGGGATTGTTAGCATTTAATTAATTATCTGTGAAGGGTCTTGAAGTCTGCAAGTGGCACATGATTGAAAAATCTTATGACACTTACATACCTCCCTGAATTTATAGTAGAGTCTGCTTCTTCATCCCAGTTTCTATCTAGACGTTTCATGCATCTTCACAGAATAACTTCTCATGCTCTTATGTTACAGTGCAAGCAGGGCTATGTAGGCCACTGAGGGCTTAAGTCAGGCCTTAAGCACTAATTAATTCAGTTAATATTCCATTTAATTTAAAAGACTATTGTATTGTTTTAGCTGTATTCCATGCCAAATTTCCATAAGGGTTAGTATTGCCATAAAATGTGATCAAGAAATCTAAACTGTTTATGTAAACCATCAAGAAAGTAGTTGCATTTAGCGGTTTTAATGGATTTAAATAATGTAGATTTGGGCATGGCTAGCTGTGGAGCTAATAGCTTATTTAGAAATGTTGTTTCAGTATTTAATATGACCCAACCAACAATTCAGCTTTAAACACTGGTGAGTGAACTACTACCACTGATAGAGCTGAGAATAGCTGATTTGATTTCACAAACGGAAGATATTTCACTATTAATTTTAGCTCTAGACTTTCAAATGGGGAAAGACGTATATGCAGGTTGTGAGGATGGCTGTGAAAACTGGTGCTGTGTTTTAATTGAGATTAAGAATTTTGCTTGCATATGTAAAACAAATGTACTAAAGAAGTAAACTCACTGCCACCAAAACTGAAAACAAGGCACTTCGGAAAATATATGCTGATATATAACTGGCTAGAATTTCCTTCATTTTGCAAAGCCACGAGCCACATGCATCAGCTCACCACAAAGTCATTAGGTCTTTTTAAACTCAGATGAAAAACATTAACAAATACCACAAAAGGCTTTAGTATGGCCCCTTTGTTCATTCACATATGGCAGTTTATAACTCCTGCACCACTTGGGTCGTGTGTTTGTTTAAGCTGCCTCCATCAGGCCAGCCCTGAAAGAACAAAAGACATCTTGAGCGATCCTAAGCAGGAAATGGGCTAATCTAAACATGGCTTGTGACACTATAAGTAGAATAGAAAGGGGAGGGATTGATTAGTCATTAATGTCCAATTGACTCCATATGGATGTTGCAATAATAAGGCCTTTTTCAGTGCAGTAGCAGAGTTATTGAATTAGAGGTTTATGTTTCCTCAGAGCTGACCTTAGGGAATTCCCTTTTGGTTCTTCTTGTTGATGTTTTAAAGAGAATGGCGTCTCGTAACAGGAAAAATAGAAGCCTTATCATAACTGAGTGTAGCATGGATGTAGCTAACCTGCGCTACAGAATATTCCTATCTCTTAGTATTTACATAGCACAATTCAGAACCCTTGCAGGTGAAATATTTCAGAGCCCATTTAAATATTCCAGTATTTCATGAATCACTCATGGCTTTCTCAGGTTTTTCCCCCTTTTCATTCACTGACATGCAGCCTATAAGGAATGTTAGGCCCTCAGATCCCAGCTGAATAATATTTGTTTAGCATTTGGAATGAAAGCAGCTTGACAAACAGACACTTCCCTGCAGAACATTTGTGCCACTGTATGACTACAGGCATCCCCGTCCCGGAGCTAGTCATGTTTCCAAGTGGGTGTTAGTTTTGCCTAGTGATGACAAGACATGCCAGTAATGACAATAGTTCATGAGATACCCATTTATTTTGCCTCTCTTGCTGGTAATAAAGAATGAGAAAGTCTTCTGAATGGGGATTGGGATGAAGAAGTAAGAGGCAGGCAAAGGGCAAAGCAGATAAATGTTACGCTAACCCTGCTACAAGTCAGATTACAGCAAAGTAGTAATTTTTTTAACTGTCTCCCAAATTGAACATTGAACTTAATAACTCAAAATAAGTGATTATTCTTGTATTCTAAACTTTCCAAAGCTTCTTTTGTCATTCTATTCTTTCCAGATTTGAATTTTTCTATTTGATTTGAAATATTGCTATATCTTTCATAAAGGCTGCATTTGTCTGTCCACAGGTTAAGAGCAGGAAGGGGGACTGCCAAGCCGGTTTTTCATGCTCCCTGTTTTTATGGCATTTCTGTGTTTATGAGTAACCTAACTCAAGTAGTAAAAGAGTGTCTCCTGTTTGCATGTTCATTAGGTTCTGGTTTCTGCAATGCAAGCTGCTAGCAGTGGTAGTTGTATTACCACAGACAGTGCCAGATATTTTTTTGAGGTCGCAATCAGTCTTTTCCAAAGTGGACAAAAATGTCATCTCAGCTTAATGAATAACTGATTATAGGAGCTTTACAACTAACCAGTCACTTTTACACTAGACACCTAGGAAGATTGTCTTTATTTCTATATATCCTATCTTGGTGTATGTGTATGGAAGACGGTATGCAGTATATTCTCTAGAGCAGCCAAAGATTCATTATCTGGGGGAGTCAAAGGAAGTGTGTCACTTCAAACATGAATTAATGGCCAGATCGTGAAGAGATATTAAGGAATAACAGAGTGACTGATAAAAATCTTTCTTTTTGCTGTCACTTCTTTTCTCTTTCTTTCCTTATCTTTTTCTCAACCTTTTTTTGCTCCTTTCTATAACTTTTATTATTGTTTGCATTCTGGTAACATGTAACTCTGGTAACACTCTGAGGTTTTGTTGTGGTAGATGGTGTATAAAATGGAAGGTAAAACCACATCTCATTAAAGACAACAGGATTAACCCTAATATGGTCAAGATTTCAGGGAACATGCTAAGAGACGGTGCCTGTCCTAAAATTCTTGTTATTATAAAAGGTGAGAAACTCAGATAAAAGCAGGAATAAATAAACAAACAATGTAACAATTGTTACTGTATGTTTCGTAACATTTAATTGATGTGAAAATGTTTATCTTTCCTGTTGATGATCAGATTCTTTTCTCATTCTAAAGACTGGGGTTCTTCTTCCCCTGCACTGTCATTAGAGAGCGATCAGTCTCTTTGGGAGCAAAAATATTGTTTGAAATTACTTCAATGAAGCTGTAACATTTTTAGATTCATTCTGTGGTGTTCTTTGACCCAGTATTGTCCCTAGAGTCTAATCTGGAATCCAGCTTCCACAGAGGAGTTGACTGCCATATATCCACAAAAGGTGATCATTCTCCTCTAATCTGCTTTTAGTTTTAAATCATCAAAGTTATGACAAGTTGAGCAAATGCAAAGCATCTAGGAAGTGAGGCAGTCCACACCCTCAGAAGCTAAAAGTGTCACTTTGAGGACAGCCCCAGCCTTTAGGCCGAAGTGTAGATTTCTTTGCCAACTAAGCCATTAGAACAGCCAAACTCTACTGCTTTTGCTAATTTTTAGTTCTGACCAAGCTCTTAATTTTGAAAATCAAAATCTCCTCCTGCAAGTGCAGTATGAACAGTAACTAGCAGATAGAGCACTAGTTGCCATAGACAATTACCAACTTTCTCCTCTCTTCTCACCCTTCGTTAGTGGTACATTTGTATTTTATCTGTTATTTTGTGTTTATTATTTATTAGACTTCCCTGAAAATATTTTTTCCAGTTGTATATATCTTTTCTTTAAAAATTTTAGGCATCTCTTTCAGCCTCTGTCAGTACTATAATTATAATAATAAGAAAAAAATCCATACTTTGTAAAACTTGTTGAAATTGTTTATATAGGGCACAATACTGTCTAAATATCTGATTGACAGGATGAAGTACCTAAGAACAACCGGTTTGAAAGCTTGTCCTTATGTGTTTCAACTTGTAAGAGCTTACTGAGCGTATGTGCTTTTTATATCATTAGCGCCTCATTTCTAAGATAAAAAGGTACTGAGACTTTCTGGCTCCCCACGTAGAATCACATGCTAACAGAAGTATTTTCTTGTAATGCTTTATATGCTGAATATAATTCTGTAGTTCTGAGATAGTTAGAAGAACATGGAGATTATATTGCTTTAGTTATTTGCAGAAATTCATTTTGCAGATGTTTTTGTGATGGCCTATGGGTCAACTTGCAAATATTCCCCCAGAGATCAAGCGCAAAGAACATCAACTCTTTGTCTGCTTTTTCAAGTCCTTCAAGTATGGACTTGCTTAAAGCAGATACAGCCAGGGCTTCTTGGCCTTCTTGGGATGGCTGTAATTTATTACTCTAAGAATTGTTTTCTATCATAACCTTTCTCTGAAAATAGATCATTTATGGTGGTTTTTTTTCTTCTTTTTTTTTTTTTTTTTTTTTTTTTTTTTTTTTTTCTGTTCTATCTAAATTATACCCACTTTAAAAGACGGCTCATAATCTTGATACTAGTAAAGGTATTGCATTAGGATTGAAAGGTCAGGCCAAACTTGTGTTAGAAAGGGCTAAAGACAAACTCCTTAGCCATAGTAAATAAGTACCTTTGGGAAAGCAAAAGATGGAAAATCATCATATGGATTCAAATATGTCTTCTTTCCTTTGCTGTGAGTAGAGTAGCTGAATAGCAAATAACAACTTTTGCATCAATAGTAATATAAATTTTTTAATTTGTCACCAAATTCCTAATTGTCCACATACTAGTTACAAATTTTATGGTATTATTTTAAAAGATGGAGCAACCAGTACATGATATATTTGATTTTTCTCAAATTATATAGGCATTTGTCTCAATAAATGTTTCACCGTTGATTTACTATGTTCGTAACTTATAGTTTCACAAAAAATATATCCTCTCTCAAAAGATGGTATATTTGATGTGAGTGTTCCAAACCTTCTGACAACAATGCACAGAGCCTCATTAACCGTGCACACCCCTAAACTGGTCCTACATGCAACTTGCTTAGCAAAACTACTGTTCCTTTTTGCAATAAAAAACTGACTGCAGCTACAGCCTCCTGTAAATGCCTAACACCTGTAGCATGGTACTTAGAATAGTATTAAAATAGTTTTGCATCTCACATTTGCCACAAACCTGTCTTCTTTTATGTGCATGCATGTTAGTATACAAATTGCCAAATTGGTGTCAGTTGTAAAGTAATGGCATTGGAGGCATCATAAATTACCGTGGTGATCCTCAGGAGAAGACACTGCCGTATACGAATGAGTGTTTTGCTCTCAGGGTAATGTATGTCTTCATCTGGCCCAGTAGTCAGCATATTGCCCTGTGTTGATGGATATAGTCAGCTTGAAACTACACTACATTTCACTGCACAATAAACATGGCTGTCAACACCATATAAAGCAAAATCAATTTATCCTGTATGGTCAGTGCGTTTTAAATGAAATTAATGTACTGTAGACCTGGTGGCAAAAAGGTAGTGTATTAGTTATGCATCCTCTATTTTAGGACTTTTTTGATGTAAATGTATTTCCTACATAGAATTTTTAAAATTGTATACCTAACATAAAGAGTTTTCACACTACATTAGGAAACTTAGTTTTTGCACAATTGAAAACTTGAAGGTCAGTCACTGAAATCAGTAAATCTGCAGTGTTTTACTTAGTGTAAAGGACTAATCTTACATTTGTTGGCAAATAAATCCATGTTGGGAGCTGTAATAGTTTACAAAAAAGGAGACCTATTGCTGTGCTAATTTGTTGTCACGTACCTTGTTTTTTCAAGGTATCGAATTATATGAACAGTTTGACGAGGCCTAAGACTAAGTATGTTACTCTCCCACTATAAAGACTTTTTGCCTTTCTTTTGTAGCTAAGGTATAACCCTAAAAATATATGTTATCATCACAATTGCAAAAGTTTTTCTGGTAAAAGCATGCCTTATCTAGGCTCGGTTATCTCCTTCTCCTGTATTAACTAGTTCTACACTTCATACTCACCTCTGTGAACTCTAAACCCCCATGAAGGTTTGCTGTTTGTAGTCAAGAAGCATGGCTGGATGCATTCAAAAAACCGCTTAAGGTTGGCATGTACAAGTTGAATTGATGGTGGGTAATGATGGGACACTGGGATACATTAAAGCACAGCAGGCATGGAGAAGCTGGTGTGCTTGCCTCCCATTCCGGGAGCTCCAGGATGCCGTGCGTGTACCTGTTGAAGGTGGACAGTTTTATTACATATATGTGAGTGAGTGCTCCAAGACACATCTAAAATTCAACTAAAGCAGATGCAACTTCATAATGTTCAGCTCCAAATATAATCAGATCCACACAACTAGCAGCATGTACCTGGTGTACTATATAATTTATTTTATGAAATGTTTGGCATGTGCTTCACTGCTCAAGCAGCTAAGTCATTGTAAATTATTTGTGTGAACGGGTCTACATCAGTTTGGATTCTCAAGTGTAACTTTTATGTGAGTTTTGTTGAGCATTCAGAACGTATATGCTATGTTAAAGTCCCAAAAGGAAACTTTTCCAAATCTCCATACCTTAACTGGAGAAATACCGGTGCAATTTGTTTCCTCACTCAGATGCTGATGCCTTCAGCTGCGTGGGCCTGATCAATTACACTGAAATCACTGCATATCCTTTCTCTCTTTGTCTCTCTCTCATAGATCTGGCAGCAAAAAGAGAGAGAGAGAAAGAGAATGAGGCTAAAATAAACACAGCACTGAAAGCACTTGCGTAATCCACGTAATAATGTTTTGCATCCATCTTGTTTCTTCCTGCCCTGACATTACAGGAAGTAAAGCAATGAATGGCTCTGCAGCTAAACTACAGCAGTATTATTGTTGGCCAACAGGAGGTGCCACTGTGGCTGAAGCTCGAGTCTACCGGGATTCACGGGGCCGAGCCAGCAGCGAACCGCACATCAAACGACCAATGAATGCTTTCATGGTTTGGGCAAAGGATGAGCGTCGAAAAATTCTCCAAGCCTTCCCTGACATGCACAACTCCAACATTAGCAAAATCCTAGGTAAGTGCAAGACAATGAACAAATCATGACTGTGACTAAACCAAAACCGAGAGAAGCTGAGAAGGCTCTGCTATAGTCGTGTCAACTGGCAGAGGTTACTTATTTTTGGAGCTGTGGAAAGAGGTTATTTATATTGGTGACACAGGCTAGTTACTTCCTTCTTGGGTATGCAACTTCTCTAATTTTAGGCCATATTTTGTTTGGGAGATGTTCACTGAAATTGGAATTACTGAAACTTATACAAATGAAGACTCATGGGTTGTTTTCATTTTCATTCCCTTCCTTTTCCCTTTCTGCCCCTTCCCTAATGCTTTTTATTTTCAACAGCAGCATCACAACATGCTTTAAAGCCTTAGCAGCATTCAAAAGGAATGTTTTGTGAAGTCTGTTGCAAGAGTGTATCCTGATAAAAGGTCTAATTGCAAGATCCTGTTACAAGTCACCTGAATGCAAAATGGTACTTGCTGGAGTAATTGCTGGGAAAAAATTAACCAAGTACAAAACCAAAATCAAAGGTTTATGCAGACAGTCCAGTGTCAAAGAAAGAAACCTGGCACGGTTCAAAAGACATGTACATGCATACCTTCTCTCATGCAAAATGATGTTTGATTCAAAATGTTACAATGTTCAAAAAGATAAGCACTAATCATACAATTAAAATATTGCTTAGTTAAAAGACAGCATAGTTAATATTTAATTTGTATAGATTGGGATGATCAGGGAATATACTATGGATTATATTTTGCCACTGTGCAAATAAATTGGCTCATTTTTTAAGAAATTTTGATTTGCTTTTTAAGACCCCTCCAGAGAATTAGAAACACACGTGAGAATGAGTGGTGAAATGTTAAAACCTGTATTTGCTTTCTGAGTCTTTGAAGTGAAAGACGGATTCCAAATGTAACTCGTAATAAATAAAAGTAAAAATCAAGTTTCCTCTGTAATCATTTTATTGTAAACTTTGAGTTCAAATACATTCTTACCAAAGTTTGTTACATGTTAGTTCAGTCAGAGGCAAGAATACATAGAAATAAATGTTACTTTGTCCTAAAACTTCCAAAATCTTACTTAGTAGTTCTCATATTTTTGTCTACCATATAAGTAAGTTATATGAATAGCCTTTCAGTTTTGTATAAAACCTGTACTGTTTCAGTGTTGGCAGCTGTAGGGAATCTATATTATTTGTGTGCATTCTGTGAAAAAACTATTAGGAGCATAGTAACTGTATTCATTAAAATGTAAACTTCCAGCATAAATATTTCAGAAGTGCCAGCAATTGAGTGTTTGTTAACCATGGAATTAACCTGTCAGTATCTGCTCTGCCACAAATAAGTCGATGTCCATATAATATCTGTGCAACTTTTCCAGGACAATGAGAAAAGAGACTGAAATATTAGAACTGACATGGAGTATTGCTGGCTACGGATAATATTTATACAACTTTTCCATTTGTTGATGTATGAAAAATCTTGGTAAAAGAATAGCTTCCACCCACGTCTACCACAGCTGTAATCGTTTTATTCATATAAAAGACAGCAAAAAGCTATTTTCTGCATTTCTTATCCCCTGGGGAAAAAAAAAAACAAAAACCCCAACCTTCTCTATTTAAGTGTTTAGATAGCTCCTTATATACAATAGAAGAGATCTGAATACTTTTTCCTCTTCCTGTGTACACTGTGTTAATTTTTTAACTTTTTTATTGGTGCAGCTTTCAATGAGAGTTTACAGTACCTGAAGTGGTGTATATAATTACAATGTGCTTTCTGTTTTCTTTTTTTTTTTTTTTAAATATAAGTTTGTTAAATGTAACTTTCTCAGTGGAGTTCTGTGCATTTATTACATCTGAACAGAAGATAATATGCATAATAGGATTCAAAATATGGTAAGGTGCCAATATTATGCCAAGCTTATATCAGAAGATTAGTAAATTTAAGGCACCCAGACAGCAAGGGATTTTTCATAATTTTGTTGAATCTATAAGGTTTTGATATTTTTTTCCTGCTACACAGCAAGGTATTAATATCTATTAGTAGGAGTGTATAAATAAAATCCTCGTAAAACTATCAAAGAAGCATGTATCCCTAGGCAATGTGTTAAGCTTTTAACAGTAAAAGTATGGTTGTAGATCTTACTTAACCATAATACTGTGAGTAGTATTACAAAGGTATAGAATTATTCACAGATTAATGCTCATATTGTAAAAAATTAAATAGTCTGTTTTGCAGCACGAGGCTGAGATTTTGAGAAGTAACTATTGATTTTAAGTGCACCTATTTAATAGAGATTTATATACATTTGGTCTGCAGCAACATCTGAAAGTCAAGGTTCTTTTAAGGTGTCTCAGGTTGTGCATCCCAATATATGTGCTGGTCGGTGTAAATTCAAATCAGTATATTTAATTAACTTATTTAAAATTTGTTTATTATGGCAAGAAATGTTGAAATGTGTATGTGTAAAGCTAAACCTGCTTTACTTGAGCACTCACTGATGTTTTGTGTTAATAGGATCTCGCTGGAAGTCCATGTCAAATCAAGAGAAACAACCTTATTATGAAGAGCAGGCACGGCTAAGTAAAATCCACCTAGAAAAGTATCCTAATTACAAATACAAACCTCGACCAAAACGCACCTGCATTGTTGATGGAAAGAAATTGCGTATTGGTGAATACAAACAACTGATGAGGTCTCGAAGACAGGAGATGAGGCAGTTTTTTACTGTAGGGTGAGTACTATTGTTGTAATTGTTTTCAAAGACAGAGCATGCTGTTTGAAAACAAATAGACTTATCTGTTTAAGTCAGACTAATGTCATTTAGAAGGTAAGGATTTGAACCTGTAAAACCTTATTAAAAACATAAGATATATCATGGAATATGGAGCTATCAGCTTGCCACTGATTACTGATTAGGAGACTGATTGTGGAATTCTTTAAAGTCAAAAGAAGTTGTTTCCCATTAGCCTGAAAGGTTTGAATCATGTCTTTTGTGAGTTATTAGTAAGCTAATCCATTCTGGGTTAGTAACGACTCCAGGATCATTTCCTAAATTAAGACAAGAACAAAGACAAAAAGATTATTCCAGTGTAGAATAAGGAGTCAAAAGAGGGGGAAAAGGGACAGGAGTAATAGCAGTTACATTAGGAACACACATGAATGAATGATATCATAGGATGAGGCTATTAGGAATTTTGTTATATATAGAACTGTGGAAAAAATATTTTTTAAAAATAAATGTGTTAGGAGGAGGTTTTCAAGGAGTGCATAGATAGACTGGGTAGCTACACAACTTGGAATATATGGCTCAAAAAGATCCTGGCACAGTTTTAAAAACATTGTGTGTTTTTTAACAATATTTCCTCTAGTCTTCAGCAGAGAAAGCAGCAGTATGAAAGATCTACAGGCTAAAGATAACAAAAGTCCAGTGAAACAACTGCACCATAACTGATTTCTCTCTCCTGTTTTTTTATGAATTAATCTGTGATGCTCAGTGCTCTTACACAATGTTTCTGGTGGTTTACAAAGAGTCTAAAAGCTATCTCCAATGCCAGCCTTTCCAAATTCACAATGTTCTGCTTATTTCTCTAATCACAATAGTCTCCTTTTGTTGGGTACTTTGCTACCAGATAATTGACCTTGACGTCGATTATGTGCCCTCATTTTTGGCTTGGTATGCAGAACTCCTGTTGCAGTCAATTATTTTGTGGTACAGTCTGCAACAATGTGGGCTCTTTCTTCAATCAGTAAATAGAAGTGGTTTTGATATCTTTGAAATAGCCTTCCAGTCTATAGTTTTGACATTGTTTTTTATTCTTCACTATAAGGGAAATTGTTTACTAATAGACTTCCATCAGAATTGTTCATAGAACTCTAAATAGAAATCTGAATTTATACAGCACATCACAAATTATATTCAGATTGAGGGAATGAAATTCTAGCTTATGTCTTCCAAAGCAGATTGACAGACCAAATCACATCTAGACAAGAAATGCAAAAGAAATGCCAAAACAGCAGTTGTCTGAACAATTTGAGAATTGTTTGCTAATTCAAAACAGTATTAAGCAGTAGCATTTTACACACTGGAAGTGGTGGCTAAATATGGAGAACGGATTTAGGAAACTTTGAAAAGTGCCTACTTAAAGAGTGATACTGTGATTTTAAAAAAAAATACAATGAAAACTATTCAAAATTAAACTGCTAGTGCAACCTAAATGTAACATCTTTCTCATATATCAAACAGTATGATCACAAAGACCATAAGAATGACATAATTTTCTTGACAGGATTGGTTCTAATTCATATTTATAGAATCATAGAATCGTCTAGGTTGGAAGGGACCTTTAAGATCATTGAGTCCAATCATCAACCTAACACTGCCAAAGTCACCACTAAACCATGTCCCTTAGCACCAAGTCTACCCAAATTTTAAATACCTCCAGGGATAGTGATTCAACCACTTCCCTTGGCAGCCTGTTCCAATGTTTGATAACCCTTTCAGTGAAGAAATTTTTCCTAATGTCCGTCCTAAACCTCCCCTGGTGCAACTTGAGGCTGTTTCCTCTTGTCCTACCACTTGTTACTTGGGGAAAAGAGATGGACACTCAGCTCTCTCCAACCTCCTTTCAGGTAGTTGTAGAGAGTGATAAGGTCTCCCCTCCACCTCCTCTTCTCCAGACTAAACAACCCCAGTTCCCTCATAAGACTTGTGCTCTAGACCCTTCACCAACTTTGTTGCCCTTCTCTGGACACGCTCCAGAATCTCAATGTCTTTTTTGTAGTGAGGGGCCCCAAACTGAACACAGTATTCGAGGTGTGGCCTCACCAGTGCTGAGTACAATGGGACAATCACTTCCTTAGTCCTGCTGGCCACGCTATTCCTGATACAAGCCAGGATGCTGTTGGCCTTATTGGCCACCTGGGCACACTGCTGGCTCATATTCAGCTGGCTGTCGACCAACACCCTCAGGTCCTTTTCCACCGGGCAGCTTTCCAGCTGCTCTTCCCCAAGCCTGTAGCATTGCACGGGGTTGTTGTGACCCAAGTGCAGGACCCGGCACTTGGTCTTGTTCAATCTCATACCATTGGCCTTGGCCCATCGATGTAGCCTGTCCAGATCCCTCTGTAGAGCCTTCCTACCCTCAAGCAGGTCAACACTCCTGCCCAACTCTGTGTCATCTGCAAACTTACTGAGGGTGCACTCGATCCTCTTGTCCAGGTCATTGATAAAGATATTAAGCAGAACCAGCCCCAGTACTGAGCCCTGGGGAGCACCACTTGTGACTGGCCGCCAACTGGATTTAACTCCATCCACCACCACTCTTTGGGGCTGGCCTTCCAGCTAGTTTTTGACCCAGAGAAGTGTACTCCCATCCAAGCTATGAGCAGCCAGCTTTTCCAGGAGAATGCTGTGCGAAACGGTGTCAAAGACTTAGCATAAGTCCACTTCACTAGGCTTTTCACCATCCACGTTGAAAAAGTTTTAAAGTAAGAGTACCTTGTGAACCTTATAATGATGCAGTGGACTTTACCAGAAATAACGACTTTTAGTTATGCAAGTGATGAAAAAGGGGGTATGAAGTCTAATGGGTGTGTTCAGTAACGGTGAAATGAGATCCATGTTGCAGTTCAATATGAATATAAATTTTGATACTGAGGAAACACAGGCTGTGATTTTAAAAAATTATTTCATGCTTTTCTGTGACTTCCCACTGTTGCCCCAAATTGCCTTTTTCTGTAAAGGAAAAAGTTAGAACAAAATTCTTGGAAGAGACCAAGCAAAAAGGTGAAAAAAACAGACTAGGACAGCTTTTCTGAACTGAAACATAAAACATGGCATCATTTATTTCAGCAGAATAGTTTACTGAGTAATAAAAAGCAACATTTCATCCAAATCAGATTATAATTAAGTGAAACACAGTAATTGAGCCCAGTGACTTCTGAAACTTACTCTTCCTTGTGTTTAATGTAAATATCACATAAAGCATCAGCTGGAACAGTTTTCCTAACTAACCTCGTACACCCATCGTTTTTCCACTGTTTTGATGGAACAAACAGCATAAACTGTCCTTCAGAACCATAGACATGAGTTGAGATACAGTTTCCTTTTTAGAATGAAATAGAAGACAAATGTGTTTTTCAGGATTGAATATACTCTATGTTTACAGTAAATATTTCAGTGTAAGATAGAGAACAAAAGTACAAAATAGACTCCAATGAAATGTGCCAAGCACTTCATACTGCTTGAAGTCCTGCTATTTTTTTCTTTTTTTCTAAAGAACATACCGATTAAGTTGGGAACGGGTATGCCAAAATGGCAAAAAATTATCATCACAGAATAAAAAGATAAATAGGAGATGTGTGAAGAGAAAGACAGACCTTCAAAAGGTCACTAGAGGAAAGTATAAATAGCAAGAAGAATTATATTCTTTCATATTTGTGTTTGGTATTCTCTTATACCACATATACATTTATGTCTTAAGCAATCCAGTAAGGGCTAGTTCCTACCAGATCCCCTTGGGTGAGCCATTGGCTAGCATAGAATAATCCTTCTGTGTGTACAACTAAAACACCCTCCACCACAAACATAGAAAGAGTTTTACACTGCTTGAATTTTTAAGATGCACAAAGCTCATACCGCTTACTTCAGTGAGCCACATAAATGTTGCTAAGACGCACAAAAGTTGTTTAGAGAACCTCAATATACAAACTAGCCAGGCTTTAAAATAAGATAGAGAAATAAGCTAATGAATGGCCAGGTTCTGTTCTGATTTTTGAAGAAAAGCTTCCAAAGAATTGAATGAGAACGAAGACTTCTTGGAATAAATTGGGCAGGAAATTCATGTTTTGCGATGAATGTTACACATGTGATAGACCAGCACAAAAATCTAGGAACTGGGAATTATTTCAAAGAACAGAGCAGAACTTAAAATGTGTGTAGGCTTCCTGTTGCATCCCTACATGAATGAATTTTGTTCCAAATGAGGCAGATAATATACAGAAATAATTCATGTTTAATGCAAAGTATAGTAAAAATTTGCTGGTTTTAATCTAGTGGAAGCTGAATCTCAAGGCAGCTATGTATTTAAAATAATTGAGTTATTTTTAATAATAAAATTATTAATGGGAAGTTGTGAATGATAACTTCAGCATAAGTTAATCCCTGAACAGACTTCAAGTGATTTACAATTTATCTTCAGTAATACATTTTTGTAATGCATAAATAAATGTGAACTAACAAATGGATCATATATAAACCATAAATTCAGACATTTTAAGTTAAGAGTCTGTCTTTTGTTGCCTCGTCTTACAGAAATAATTCAACGCTCAGTCATTTTTACAGTCTAATACACTCTGAATGCAAGTATATGATACATACATTTCTCTGCAAAATGATGGAAGCAGTAACTTTTTTGTGTGTTTTACCAGTGTAAGATGTTTAGAATAAAGCCTTTATAGTGTTTATAACTACTGTACACACATAGTCTGAATGTTGCTAGACTACGGTTTTGAAAAAGACTGTAATATTATACTCCTGTAGCTTGAACTTAAAGTAAGTACACAATGGGCGCTTTTGTGAGATTTACTGTTATTTCATTCCTTATGGGAATGTAAGTTTCAAGGGTGTGTAGCATATAAGCATTTTCCTTAATGCAATCGATTTTGCTTCAGTCATTTAAAGACCTGTCACAAAATAGTTGGGAAGGGATCAGAAAACAATGGTAATTTGCCAATTTAAATGTTTAGCTAGTTTTGCAAAAGTCAAAAGTGGAATGTTCTCCAGGAAAATCCTGAGAATATTAATGCCACAAACTTGTGAGCAGCAAATTGGTCTAAGAATTTTCATGTTACCTCCTTTTTTTATTTACCTATTTTGGACCAAATCTTTGGCCCCAGACCGGACAGACATGTTAGCGATGTTGGCAGAGCAGAGAGGGAAGTGCCCTGTAGTTACTAGCCACATAAGGATTTCTTTGGCAAAGAAGAGATGGTGGAGACAGGCGTTTGAAGCCAGGGTACATGGCACGCGTCACCGTTCCTCACAGATCTGTAGAGACAGAAAGATTACTGTTGGGTTCTGGAAATCTTAACCAGATTAAGTGCTTTTATCTCCTCACTCTAAGGTCCTATGATAGGCAAAAGTCTAGCTAGAGAGAAGGATTAAACATGTGGAATTTAGTGTTATAAAAAGGACGATTAACATGAATGCCTTTAAGAGCTACAAATAAAAGAAAACATAACGGCCAGAGTCATAGGTTAGAAACTCCAACTCTTCCTTTCAGGGAGAGTGGTTAGAATTTAAATAAGTGCTCTGATTTCTTCACCCCTCCCCATCCTATAAAATTTAATTACTTAGAAAATGATAACACTCATCTCCAGTAACATATGCCATCCATATAGTTTGTGATATCTTAAAATAAGGCTTTCTTGGATGTAATGCAGCAACTTGAGCAGAATTTACAGTGACAGCGTGATCAGCTCTAAATAATAACAGGGCTCAAGTGAGAGGTAGGTGTCCAGTTACTGGGGGAATGTGGGTGCCTGTGTTTACATGGTAGCAAATTTTTGCTAGCAAATGGGTAGCAATTTGAGGCACTTCCCATTTAGGTGGTACAGTTACCACATGTTTACAGTTCCATGGTGAGATACAGGTAATTTAAAGCTCACAGTTATTACCCACCCAGCAGCAGGCATGCGCACCATGTCTGATTTTTGTTTAACATGTAACAAAGAACTGCATTTATGAATGACAAATACACTAAGACTTTAACTTTCCTGTAACACAGATCAAGTTCTTTAACAGTTAGATTCATTCTGTAGCTTGCCATGCAGTTGGTGCATTCTCAAGTAAAAGTTCTCTCTGTAAATTCTGCTTCGTTATGCTCAGGTGACCTGCTCCCTTTATACTTTGAAATGGGTGGTACTTGGACAAATATACCCTGTCCCATTGAAACGTGGATACGCAAAAGAGTTTTGCTGACTTGATAAACATTTGAAAGAATATCTGAATTTCTTAATTTAGTCTGTCCTTTAGGGCATAACACTGACAACCATCATTTTATCAAGACACCTCACAGCCCTGTCCTAAACAGATTTTTTTTTTCTCCTTCTTGCTGCTTACAGAAAGGCAATTTGCTTCTAAAAAAAATGCAAACTTTTTTTTTGGGGGGGGGAAGGGGTGGATATTAGAGTTCTGATCAGTGTCATCTGTAAGACAAGAGCAGCTTGCACTCAAATCATTCTTTGAGTATATTCTACAACTTTTATTAGAAGAGTTGTAAAAGCAACTTTTCTCAAAAGATCTTTTAGCATTAATATTGTAGTGTTCTTTGATGAACGATGGCATGACTGGATGAATAGATGAGGCGAGGGCGGTGGATGTTGTCTACCTTGACTTCAGCAAGGCTTTCAACACTATCTCCCACAGCATCCTCCTAGGCAAGCTTAGGAAGTGTGGGTTGGGTGAATGGACGGTGAGGTGGATTGAAATCTGGCTGGCAGATAGAGCTCAGAGGGTTGCGCTTAGTGGCACAGAGTCTAGTTGGAGGTCTGTGACAAGTGGTGTTCCCCAGGGGTCAGGACTGGGTCCAGTCCTGTTCAACATATTCATCAATGACCTGGATGAAGGGATAGAGGGTACCATCAGCAAGTTTGTTGATGACACAAAACTGGGAGGGGTAGCTGACACACCAGAAGGCTGTGTTGCCATTCAGCGTGACCTGGACAGGCTGGAGCGTTGGGCAGAGAGAAACCTCATGAAGTTCAACAAGGGCAAGTGCACTTGGGGAGGAGTAACCCCATGCACCAGCACAGGTTAGGGACTGACCTGCTGGAAAGCAGCTCTGTGGAAAGGGACCTGAGAGTCCTGGTGGACAACAGGATGACCATGAGCCAGCAATGTGCCCTTGTGGCCAAGAAGGCCAATGGCATCCTGGGGTGCATCAAGAGGTGTGTGGCAAGCAGGTCACGGGAGGTTATCCTCCCCCTCTGCTCTGCTCTGGTGAGGCCGCACCTGGAGTCCTGTGTCCAGTTCTGGGCTCCCCAGTTCAAGAAGGACAGGGAACTGCTGGAGAGGGTACAGCAGAGGGCTACAAAGGTGATTAGGGGCCTGGAACATCTTTGTTATGAGGAAAGGCTGAGGGATGTGGGTCTTTTTAGTCTGGAGAAGAGAAGGCTCAGAGGGGATCTCATCAATGCTTATAAATACTTAAAGGGAGGGTGCTGGGAGCATGGCAACAGTCTTTTTGCAGTGGTGCCCAGTGACAGGACAAAAGGGAACGGGCGCAAACTTGACCATGGGAAGTTCCATCCAAACATGAGGAGGTTACTTTGAGGGCGGCACAGCACTGTAACAGGCTGCCCAGAGAGGTGGTGGAGTCTTCAACTCTGGAGACATTCAAAACCCGCCTGGATGCCGTCCTGTGCAACCTGCTCTAGGTGAACGTGCTCTGGCAGGGGGTTGGACTAGATGATCTCCAGAGGTCCCTTCCAACCACTGTGATTCTGTGAATGATTTGGGATGCTTTGTTTTGTGAATGTCCTTATGCTAAGAAATATCAGAAAAAGATTAGTACCAGCACCTGTTAGATGGGCAGATTAGAGAGAATTAAGTGTGTATGGCCTGTTGACAACTATGTAGAATTTTGCTGTGACCATGTGTGTGTTTCTTTTTCATTTGCTTTGTGGAAACAGTCATTAATGTGAACATTTTCAGTGTCTAAAAGTTGTGGAGGAGGTACACATGGGTTTTTAAGAATAATAGTTTACACTCCTGACAACAATCCTAAAACAGAAATGTTCCCATGTGAGGTAGGTGTTCGATTTTATGGGTAAAGTATTGAAAGATGTTTGCAGAAAATCACTTGCAAGCAAATACATTGGCTGAAAATTGTTTTCACAGAACATTTATCAGACCATTTAAAAAGTGAAAATTTAGTGAAAAATCCCTAGCTGTTTGTAAATCATCTGCAAATCATCATTTGCAAACAGGAGTATAATGACTGTGTCAAATGAATTACTGCGATGTTTTTGCTTGCTGCTAGCCAGGTGTACCATGCTTATACAACAGATGTTCAAATTTCTCAAGCTGTGCAGAGGCTTTAAAAGTCAGGCTAGCAGTACCAGGTATGACGGTACTACATGCTATTTTAATATTGTCTTACACAGAGTGTTCATGATTTGACTGTCTGTATTGGTTCCCAAACTTGAAGGACTTTGATTTTCCGGTAACTCTGTAGTGTGATATTTATCAAAATTAGAGTTTGTTCAATGAACAATAAAGACTCAATATTTGCATTATTTTGTGTATTGATTTAGCCAGTGATTAAGGACTTGTTAGAGACTGGTTTATGGAATGCCCTTTTGAATTTTAGCATGGAATGACACAGTAGTCAAGAAGTTATAGATTCGTTAGACTATTCAAACATATCTGCCACTGTTTCTCCTGCTAAAATTATATAATAGTTCTCTAATACTTGGTCAATATTGCTCTAAAGAAGGTTGGGAATACATTGAAATATATGATTCTTTAAATAGATTATGCAAATTGGCATGTATGTTCAATAAATAGTCAATACTAAAACAGCATCTTCCAGGGCACTTGGTTATTTCTGCTACTTCAGTATATTCATTCAGTGTTACATAGAAAGTACGGTGGAGATTCTCTTCCTTCAGACAAGTTACATCCCTTCTTTTTCTCTTGGCTTTACTAAAGGTAATGACCTAGAAATAATGTGAGAATATTTGTATGAGTATTTTAGTATAGAAAGTATGTTGTCAGTTAATTAACCCAAATGTAAGGAGTAGATTTAATTCATTTGTAGCCAATAAGGGTTTGACCATGGCATGGGTTCAGCAACCTGAGCCTTAGTCAGCAAAGCATTTGAATATACATACATGACTGTAAGAAGAGACATTGCCTCACGTAGTACAACCACGTACATGCTAATAGTAAAGCTTGTGTTGTGGCAGCGATATAAGCCTATTTTAGTTGAAGTGTGGTATTGCTCCCATATGCTTAAAATCACACACACATGAAATAGACAGCATTACAAAGTGCAAAGGCAGATACCAGAAGGTAAGATGTGTCAAAAGTAGAGGTAGTGCACCCTTAACTGAGTCTTCCCACGTATTTGCATTGTCAGAATAAATCAGATCTGACATTAGGTCCTCAGGAGGAAGCCTTAATTTCTGCAGACTGTCCGTTACCATAGAAAAAAGAACATGTGTTCTTTTTTTTAAAGTACTTTGCTTCAAAAACTCAGTCTTACATGTTAAATCCTGAAGAACAAATGGCATTCTGGTCATGGATTTAAATAAAAATCAAAAGCCAGCAATAAAATATCAAAAGTATTTCTAAGTGATGTAGGAGTCTACCTAGTGCTTAAATAGTAAATTACATACTTAGACAATGTTACTTAGTCACCTGTCTGCCATTTTAGGTACTTACAGGTAATCTTGAGGTCCCTTCCTTAACAGAAGCTCTTGTCAGGAATTTGGAGGATTTAGATTTTGGATACATGATGCCTACAGTAGCAGTTAGGCATCACACAGGTGCCTGAAGCCTTTTGACAATCTCTGTCTAAGTGCTAGTTTGCAGTATGGTTTAAATAAACACATAAAATATATAAAAGAATCAATGCCTGGTAGTTAATAAACAGTTTACTCTCCAGCTGTCCTTGGGGCGAGCTAAGATGAACCAATGCTGTACAGGACCAGACTGTGAACCCTAGAGGAATGCATGCAGCCTTTCAAGGAAACCACCTGCTTTTCTTTCATTTGGGCATGCAAAAGGTCTTTCCTCCTCTGAACACAGGAAATCACGTTTCCCTCTTTTTTTTTCCTTCCAGACAACAGCCTCAAATACCAATCACCACGGGAACGGGGGTTGTCTATCCTGGTGCTATTACCATGGCGACTACCACGCCATCACCTCAGATGACATCGGATTGCTCGAGCACCTCTGCCAGCCCTGAGCCCAGCATCCCCGTCATTCAGAGCACTTATGGTATGAAGACGGACAGCGGAAGCCTTGCTGGAAATGAAATGATAAATGGAGAGGATGAAATAGAAATGTACGAGGACTATGAGGATGATCCCAAATCAGACTATAGTAGTGAAAATGAAGCCCATGAGGCAGTCAGTGCCAACTGAGGAGTGTTCACAGAATTAAAGTACTCAGACTCATTTGGGTTTTTTGGGGTTTTTTTTGAACAAAAGTTCTTAAAGAGCCTGCATGCATGTGTGGCTCCTACAGTTACATCAGCAGAATGGTCTTAAATGTTTCTTAACGTGTGAGACAGATTGTTTCCCTAATTTTTCATGAACTTGGGTTTTTTGTTTTTGTTTTGTTTTGTTTTGTTTTTTAATTTAGATGAAGACATATATTAAATATCAGACATCAGGACTTGAAAACTTATATGAATCAATAGCTGTCTTACAAGTCTTACCTTGTGTCTTTTTCCTTTTGGATGCTGATAAAGGTTTAAGTTACTGTTTTAGATGGGGGTTATACATTCTCACTCAGGTATGCTGTGCCAGCCTACAGGTTGTGAATGTGTTTTTATTCTGGATTATTTTAGAAAACAAAAACTGCAGATTTCATATTGTGAAACAGAACAAGTCCGCAAGTGTGCACATCTGTGCATCATAGCTCGTGTTTAAAAAATAGTCTCTGAATTCCATTTTTTTCCATATGTATAGCTGAACTTCTGATGTGCCAAACTTTTCATAACTTTTGAATCTTAACATTTAAAAAAAAAGTCTTAAAGGAGACACTGTAAAGTCTTAGACAATCCTTTGGCATCTTAAAAAAATTATATATAAAACCTAATTTTTTCCAGAATATGGTAAAGTACTCAGGAATCTGGAGACAGGATATTCTTAAGTAGTGAACATGGTTGCCATAGCGCATGTGCCCAATTGCTTTTGCCTCTTGATGTGCCATTAGTGTGAAATTTTAAGTAAGCACAAAAGAGCGATCACCAGCTATGGACGGGCCTGTCTTAGCAGTGTGAGGCCACCTCTGATTACATTCTTTACCCTTTTGCTTTTAACCCTTGCATTCAGTCTTAACACATTTTCTCTTAAATAATTTATTCATTCCAGAATGTCAAGGGTCCAAATACTTAATATTTATTTTTAAAAGTACTGTTGGTGGCATTACACTTACAATTCCTTATTGATATTTTAAAGAGCCCCTTCTTTCTCCTCCCCTAAATTACACAGGTATATGAAAATAAAAGTGCACCTGCTACTAAAATGAACATGACATTTATGAATGAGAAATGTAGTTGTTCCTGTAACACTGTATGTTCAAGGAGCACTGGGAAACACCCTGCTATATGTAATACAAAATAAAGTGAGTACTTTTATATGTACATACAGTACAAATATTCCTAAAAAATTGTGTTTATAGCTATAAACCTCTATACTTAGACAGCAAAGGCAGATGTAAAATTCAACCTGCATGTAGAGTCCACCATGATGAATTTTTAGGGCCTGTAGAATCCTGCAGTGAATCATGGCTCCGTACATCGTGTTCCTGTTGTCACCTGAAGGAACTGTTTGCTACCTTAAGTATTTATGCAGTGATTTATATGTGAGACTCCTAGTGGGGGAGGGAAGGACACACAAATAACTGACTTGCTAAGCTGGGAAAACGGTGCATCAAAAATATTTATTGAATATTAGTCATGTGGGAATGTGAGCCAGATCTTGATGAATGCTTGTCAAGTACTTTGGGATCTTTGGATGTAAAGTGCTATAGAAACTAAAATTTTTATTTGTATTACTACTAGAAACGATGCAATTGCTAGAGAAAATTCTGGGAAATATACAAGAGAGAGATATTCAAAGATTGTGAATTTATTAAATTTCAGAGACAGAGAAGAAATTGCCTTTATTTTTTTCCCCGCACACTCCACTCCTGTTCACAAATACATCACTGTATATGTATGCAGATCCAATGGGCCTGATGAATACATGTGCGGAAGCTCCTCAGCTCCCTCGGCTTTTATTCTGAATTGGATATGTTCAGCAGATTGGTGATAAATTCAGACCCAGGCTGAGAGGTATGAGTGGGCCTAGAGCAGCTCCTCTTGAAGTCTGTGGGAATCTTCCCACAGAGCTGAATGGGCTTTGTTTAGGGCCCAGACAATGAAAGAAGTATAGTGTTAATGCTGGCTATCCTCGTGCTATCATCCCATCTTGCAGAAATTCATGTGAGGTGCAATGACAAGATGTAAGCAGTCATTTTCCTCATAGCCCCACTAATACCTCTTTGAGCAGAGATAGCCATTGTTGCCACTGTAGGAATCACATTTAAATGTGCGAGAACAACCCCCAAGACAAAGAAGATTGTTCAATTTACAGGACAATTTATAAAGATAATGGCATAGAAACACAATGGTCAAATTTCTCTGACCATTTTGTAATTTGGAACAAAATGCTATATTTTTAATATTTATTTAAATGTGTTCTGAGTCCATGTCTAATAAGCAATAAACTGGTCTAGCCAAGACTTTAAAGGCATATGCTGTGTCGTTAGCTGGTGAGCGCCCTCTTTAAGCTGGCTAAGGTACTGATAGGAAGTGGGTTTTGTTCTTATAATTGCTTGGGAATTTGAACTGTTTTTAATACGTTCAGCTCAGATTGGGGGGAGGATACCATTATTTCCTAAAAAAAATGACTATTTATTAATGTCTTACATAATTCTCCAGTTAGAAGTATCTCTCCCTCCCTTCATATCACTTTGTTTCTCTCTTGCTCTCTTTTTTTCTGGTTTTGTTGCATAGGTAGAATGCTGTATTGCTAGCATTGTATTTTATGTAATTATTTTTTTGCACAAAGGCAAACATTTAGATTAGTTGGTTAATTTTTTTAAATTTTATGACCATGCCAAAATAATATTCTGCAGGCTTGTGGAGAACAAAGGACTGTTCTTTAGACTGAAACTTGATTTTGCTTGTAGTACAAAAAAACACACACTCACAGATGTTGTTTCGTAAGTGTTATAAGCACTGGATATAAATGGTATTTTTTATCACTTCTGACTAATGTGAAACTGTTGTACGAAAACTACATGAACAAAAGTCATCTGTTTCGACTCGTGTGGGCCTGCCTCACAGTTGCCGGATTTGAGTCATTTTTATGTCTTGTTATTTCATTTATTTATGCAAAATACATGTATGTATGAACACTTTGTTTTAGCTCCAGCCCTGCCTCAATGCTGATGCTCTGTATGTTAAAGCCACATTCTTGAAAATGACTGGCTGTTCAGGAATTGCCAGCTGGTAAAAATTGCATTTATTGGCTGGGAAGTGGGAGGAACATATTTGAATCTGAATTGTGCATATGAGCATTTTATTCTATTTATTAGCCGACATTGGCTCTAAAATGTCAGTAGAAATCAAGGAAGGACAATCACAAGGATAAAACCCAACATTTTTACTTTATTAATCGGAGCTCAAAACAAAGTTTTTGATGAATTTACCATCTCATTTTAGATTTTTTTTAAATTGTGTAAATATAACATAGGAAATAGAATTTTATTTTTTGTTCATGGATACTTAGTGAAGTATAAGTTATGTATTTACTTTTGTTCTATATCAGTGTATGTTGGTCCATATTAAATGCTGACAAGTCACTGTACCTCATGTAGATGCTGAATTTACACCCGCAGTGTGAGCGCAGTATTGTGGACCTGTAGCTGGGACAGCAAGATGCCTCACTTGTGCTCTCACTGATTTTTAATAGCGTATTCCACAAACACAGAATACTTTCTTCTTTTTTAGAAAGTTGATATATTAAACATACCAAATTTCTGATACATTTGATAAGAAACACAGTAGTCTTCTGAATCCAAGTAAAACTGATGAGGTATTTTAGTTCTTAACAAGAATGGCATTTGGAAGTCAAAAGCATATCCTTGGAAAGATTACCATGACTAAGATGACCCTTGCAATGCAGTCAAGACTTAATAATACCAAACCTTTATTTTTTACATTCATCAAATCATGTTATTGTCATATTAGGCTATAATACCAGGGGAAATTGTTCAGACAATACACAAAGAGGACTTGTGGAATTGCTTTTTAAGCGTAGTGTTTGAGCCCCCGTTAATAACTCTGACTGAAAAAAGTAACAACTCCATTCAGGTAATGCACAAATATAGTAATGCTATTTTCTCTGTGAACAGACAGTTTGTTTAATTAACAGATACAATATATTTTCTTTTGGAAAATTATAAAATACTTATTTTCAAGAGAAGAACACTCCCAAAACAGTCTGATACCAGCTAGAATAGTTCCCATCGTAGTTCATAAAAATGGAAGATAAAAGTCTTAATGGAAACAGAACAGGTTCTAGGGTTCAGGTTTACATGGAGAAATGACTCTGGCGAAGTGGCCCAGTTCTGGTCTGCCTGTATGTTTGGGTATCACCGTTTAGATTGTGAAACTGCCTGCTGAGAATACACGGGATCACAATGTGCTCCTAAATCAGTGTACTCAAGTGCAGCACGAGGCACGGGTAGGGCAAAAGATGGGATTGCTCCAGGATGGCAATGCAAAACAAACAGCAGCATTAGTCACAATAAACACGATACCCTGTGCAAAGCGTACAGCAGTCAGCTGTGGGCAGTTCCTGCTTTGAGCACAAACACAACCACCTCCCGATGCAATCTAAAACATAGTCCTCTCTCTGGGTTGGCTTTCTGGTTTTGTTTTTTGGTCATATCAAAGGCGTGGCATTTCAAAATCATTTCCGAGCAAAACATGCTACAAAATTAACACCCCCATCCTCCCCCAGCAAAACACTTATCTACCTGCTTAATATTAAGCATGTTAGTACTTCCATGGCGGTCATGAGGACCAGTAAAGCGTTGGCGTTAAGCGGGTCAAACTTTGCTGAGCCAGGGCCACAGTGCGAACAACTGCACGGGAGATGCAGCCAGCAGAATGTATGATAGAGTTCTTCATGTTTTTATGAGAAGTTAATGAATGGGCTTGGACCCTTGGTGTTTTGCATGCTTTTTTAAGATTCAAGTTGGCACTTAAGCATGTTCTTTTGAAAGAATAATACTATATGACCTCATTTGATCTTTTACAAAACACTTAACTCCTTTTCCTTTAAAAAACTTCCCCCAAAACATTTTTTTAATATAACCCATTAATATCTGTGATTTTTCTCAGATCAAACTACATTTTTGATATACTGTAATGTCCTGCTACAGAAGGAAAAAAAATGTATATGCAAATATATTTCATTTTAATTCATCGCCCTTTTTTAACTACCAGATTTGTTGGAAATGGTGACAAAGAAGTATTCTGAGATTTCACACGCTGGGTAAAAAGGGGGTGGGGTGGGGTGAACTGGGCTAAAGGAAAACTTATCAAATTGGTATTTATGGCAATATGAAAGCTATAAAGCAACTTAGTGACATGGCTTGCTTTGTAATTTCCGCTTTCTAAAAACCACAAGTGAGGTCCTTGGTGCTCTTGGAGTATGGGGAATGTGCAAATATTTAACTGTTTGTATGCTGCACATTGCAGACCTGCTAGTGTGCATTCTCCGTTTGTCTTCCTTTGTCATTTGTGTTTTGCTTTCTAGAAAGCAACGTTTTTTTTCTTGTACCCTTCTTCAGCTTGTAGCAAACTAGAATGCTTAGCATTTATGTTCATTCATTATTGTATTTCCCATGTAAAAATTTTTTTATTACATTAAGACAAGCTTATAAGCTGTTACTACATAACTTATCTTACTGTAACTCTTATTTCCTGACATTGTAATTTGTTTGTGATGTATATTGTGAGATTGTACTCTATGTTAATTTAATCAGCACAATTCACTGACATGCTGGACTGACATGCTAGCTGCTGTTTCAAATTGTAAAGTTTGTGTAGAGCTGTTGGGACAACTGAGACTCTCTTGTCAAGGTACTATGCTTTGATTCCTATAGCAACACTGTGGGTGCAGCTCTTAACGGCGAGGGCTGCTCGTTGGACACCCACTGGCTAACTTAATGGGCAGGTTTTCTTTGTAGAAATTCTATATACAATGCAGGTACCTACCTGGGCCCATGGCCGGTAATTATTTGGGCGTTTAGAGGAAAAACTAGTGTCTATTGCTGCTTTGAATATGTTTTAAAGTCTGAAAATGTAAATAGTTTATCAAAAAAATCTTGTACAGTCCAGTGTAAAGTTTTTAAATGAACTTAAAGGTTGCCATCACATCTCACACTCTCCTCTTGATACAGTAAAAAAAAAGAAAGAAAAAAGTTTGCTAAGGATACTGATTTAAAAAAAAATCTGTTCTCAATTTAAAAAAAGAGAATAGTTATTCTTAGCTCTGCTTCATTGCATAAACAGACTTCTTGGATTTTGTTGTGCAGTATTGACGTGAGGTAAATTAAATATTAAATAATCTTTCAGTGGTACTTTTAAGAGTCTTCTCCTCCTCTGCCTCAGTTATTAATGGAAAAGACAAAATTGAAAGACACTGTCCATATACAGTATGTTCTGGTGTATGTTGGCACCTTACCTACATGTTTCGGGTGGGGGGGATTTTTTTAAAATTTTTTTTTTTTTTTTTTTGCACAAGGTGCTTTCCTGATATGTTAAACATGTCATCCTTGGGTGATACAGTATATGCCATGACAGGGGTTTAGACCCCTCAGGGGAGTGTCTATAAGACTGCCTATTTATGCTCATTTACCTCAAGACTGTCCTCTCTACCCTTAATCTATTCACCATCACTCCATCTTTTGTACTGCTGTTGACACTTACAAATTAAAGATAAATTTTGTTTTATGAGATGTGTGTGTGACTTCTTCTATGCATCCCTTATTATTCCTTTGAAGTTAGCATTAAAGATTGACCATGATGAGTTGATGGACAGGAAAATGCAACTAGGCCTGTGCAGCTGGCCTCCTTTAAATTTAGCAACTGAATCTTCCAGCTCTTGGGTTTTCCCCATGCCTTTCCATTCTACAAAAGCATTTATCAGCCTCTGAAATCCATTAACACCATATGCTGTAAAAGACATGCTTGATAACCAACCTAATTTGATAATATTCACTGGGTACCATCAATTTTGTCAGCAGGAAGGTGCTGTTGCTAGCAACATAATCTTAGAAGGACTTTTATTGAGTAGAAATGAGACAAAACAGTTCTCATGTTTCTTCTTTCTTTGCTTTCTCCTTTTCCGCTGCATATAACATTAAAGAAACTAACCAAAGTTGACAACAAAAAACCCTATAGTTGCCATATTGCCATGTCTGTAAACTGCTGCCATTTGTGTATTATGATTGGCTTTTGACTTAGTAATTAGTCTTGATTCTCATAGGAAAAGAATAAATTACATTGAAGTGTACTGTACTATAATATAACAGAACATTTTGATTGTTCATTACATCAGATTTCAGCCTAGTTTCAGTTATTGCACAAACCATCCTGAAACATCTAAGTGGGAAAGAATCCTTACTTCCCTGGAGAGAGCATCATACATGAAATTATTAAAAATGACATATTGCATTATGAATCTATGTGATGAAATACTTCAGGGTCAAAAGTGGATGTGATGAAGTTGCTGACCAACATGTTGTAATCGATAAATACATAAATATTAACTTGTGCAATTTAAGCTTCATTTTCTGGTAAGCAATCAACTAGTTAGCCAAACTGCAACACTAAAGTGGTCTTGAGGAGAAGGCAGCAAAAAATCTGCATTTCTGCTACTGAATCTACAACAGTTGAACAAAATGTGGCAACGGCCATACCATAAGTTTGAAAAACAGAATTAGGCACTAGATCACAGTCAGTCTAATTTAAGTTACTAAGGTCAAAGGTACCTGGACATGAAGCACCTTGTCATTGGGCCTGAATTTTACTTTCATGATACATCTGAAATGGGGTCCAATGCTCTGCTGCTGTATTCTTATATTGCTCCACTTAAGTTATTCCATCCAAATTTTAGCTTTTTCTCTGTTTTCCCCACACCCCCTTACAACATGATTTGTCTCCTTTTCTTGCTGGAATCTGCAGCTGCGAATAACGATCAGTAATCTGGGAAACACTGATGGTGTCAGCTGGGTTGTTACACAGGTACAATGAAAAGCAAGCATACAAAAAGTCACTGTTTCCCACAGCAGTAAGAGACAAAATGTTTATTTGACACCTTTAGATGTCAATCTAAAAAATATGCACAAATTACCATGCAGGATAGGGTGCTGTCTCCACACGTATAACAATGTTCTGGAGAAGGTAGTGTGTTGGAGGCTGTAGAGCAGCACACATGTTGTTCCTGGTGCCCAGAGAAGTAGCGTGCCCAGGACAGACTGGTGGCCATGCACAGGCACCATCTGGTTTCCTTCCCTGGAGGACTCAGTCCTGCTGGCTTCCCTGTGCTAGCCTTGTTACTCTAAATGGCCACCTTAGCCTTCAGAAATTTTATTAATAATAATGTATGCATCAGGTCACTGCAACGGAAAGATAGCACAGTGCTAGATGAGTAATAAATAAGCCTCTTGGCCTCCTAAGTTACCATTGTTATTCCAGTCATCACAGGAAAGATCTACTGCACTAGAAGGCAAACCACTTCTCTGGCACCAAACGAGTGACAGAGCACAACCAAGATGAGAAGTGAGGCGGTCCTGCTGCTTGGGTGCATTCTCCTTCCCTCGGACACATTCTCCCTCTGGCTGAGCACTGAACTGCAGCCTCAGAACACAAACTCCACTACTGTGGCAGCTGCAGTGGCAGGTTCCCTGGGAGCCCTTAGGACTCACTGCAGTTAGGGGTTTTCAGGATTACAAGGTTTGACGCAATAGTCCGTCTCCCCACTGGTTACTTGCACTGGGATTTTCCTGTGGCAATTAATTGCTACCACAGTAGCTCAACAGCAGCAGCTTGCACGGGATGGGGGGGGAGCGGGAGGAAGGGGAGAAAAATCGTAGTTGATTTATTTCTTTAATATATGGTTTACAATAGAAAATATGGGCTCCAGGTTGTGTCTCTGAGCAGTTAATGACCAGCTGGGTTAAGGGCCTTCAAATACTGCCATTGGTCATTAACCGCCAGGAAGTATCCCTCCTGTCATCTGTTATTACTTAATTGTATCAAGACCCACTACAGTGGAGAACTGTTAAATCTGCGGATTAATTGGAATCTGACCCTTGGTAGTTGTAATAATATCAAGGCCCTTGCAGGTTAGCATTTGGGTTCTTGACATGACAGTCCATAACAAATTTCTTCAGAGCTGTTCTGCTTTATATTAATGCCTGTTGGATGATTGACACAGTAAAATGTAATTGCCCTGTAGAAATCACTGTGGTCAGTTGTATTAAGAACTACTTAGGGACACTTTAATTTACTTTGACACCACAGACATTAAAAGCTTCTATACTTGTATTAAAACCTACTTAGAGGTCTGGTTGCTGTTGTAGCTCATCAGCAAAGGATCACCCAGTAAGAAAAAAGGGTAATTATTAGAGCTTTAAACAATTCTCCCCAAATAACCAAATTACAAAAGAAATGTATTGATTATTTGGGTATTTTTTGCCACTCCTGGTTAATTAGATACTTAGCAGGATATGTGACGAAACAAATTATTCCTTTTAAATTAGATTTCAAAAATGGGATGTAAGCTTAAAACCTGTAAATGTGAAGTACAAAATACTCCGACTCTTGCATTACTTCCACAATGTCCAGCTTTAATTTTATGAATGAGGTACCTTACACTTCAGACACATGACTAAGCTCCTTTTAAGTCAGGCCACACAGGGCTATATTTAGAAATCAGGGAATATAAATATTGTGCTATGATCTGCAGCCACACTGTGGGACCCTAGTCCACAAGACACTACAATCAGCAAGTGGAAAGGCATCTCTGCCGCCAAGACCCTACGATGGCTAATAATGTCTTTATAGCTACTGTATGTTCTCAACTAATTAGTCACAAATAACCTACAAAATTGAAAACACAGTAACTGTCCTACCAGGTTAGTAGTCCACCAAGCCCAGTAGTTTTATGTTCAACAGTGGCAATAGGAGACAGTAGCTAATGCGAGCATCTGAGCCTGGCCAACAGCTGTGGCTTGTTCTCATATTCCTCAGCATCTCCAGCCACTGTGTGGGGCTGTTAATGGGCACAGCTCTTCCCTAGTCAGGAACACGGTGTGGTATTTTGCTAGATGAAGTGACTGGGAGAAAATTAGCAATTAAGTTTGCAGCCTGATCTTTCAATGAAGGGCCTTGATGAGGAGTTTTGCAACAGCCTTAGTTATTCTTTTCAAGGGAAGAAACTCAGAGAATCAAAACAGTCAGTCTATGTACAACTGAATTGCCAAGTCCACCATATGATCCAAAATATTTAGGATGCTAAATTTCTCCCATTTTTTGCAGAATCTGGTTAAAACTTTACACACAATTAAAAAAATTTGGAGATCATCAATTTTAATGATCAAATTAATCACAATGAACTCTTTTATTCAAACATCAGGAAATCCATATTTGATGCAAGACTTCTTAGTTAATTCCACTAGAATAGCTGCAGCTGCTGGAAAACCAAAAGGTAAGTACTGGAGAGCGGAAAAAGAAATCTCCTGAAACCCATCCACCCACACAAAAAGAAATGCAAGTCTTTTGCCACATGTTGAGAGATCATGTAGGAAAAGAGACTTTTGGAAAAATCTTTAGGTACAAACTACCTATTTCGAGGAATGTGACTAGCAAGCTCTTCTAGTTTTGGCAACTACAATATGGGTTGAAAGAAAAAGTGGGGGATCGTTGGTGTATATGATCTTACCTGTACAGGTTCTCCTGCAGAGCCTGCAAAATCTCCCTAACACTGCTTTGATTTTGTATGACTCCAGCTACAGGAGGAAAGCACTAGATACCCTAGCAGCTTTAGGTTACTTTAAGGAAAAAAGGGCCTATTTCAAGGAAAACAAGTAAGTATGAATATTCACGTTATGCTATTTCACTGAGCTGCAGTAAAGAATGGCATTGCTTCACTTCTCCAATGCATACATGTATGCACGTGTAATATTTATAAAGGTTTAATGGCTCTTTTATCATATGGTATATTGTTTAATGATCATTTTCTGTATTTGCAATTTATTAGTTATTCAAGGTGGACCTCCAAAATTACAAAATTATGAGCAGATTAATACAATTATTAGAAATCACCAGTTTCTCCCAGCCCCTCCCACAGTCAGTGGGGAAGACTGTTACGGTGAGCAGCAAGACTGCGAAGTTCAGCCAGCTTGTAAAGCAATGTCTTGGTCGTTACTACCCGTTTCTTAGTCCAACATATGGCAGAACACTTCTTTCTGAGATGCCGTCCAGCAGTTCACAAATTCATAATCGCGATACTTCTGGGCTAAGCACACCACCACCACCACTCTGGAGCTTTTTGGAGCGCACTGAGCAGTGAGCACCTGCCCGGGCCTGGCTGAGCAGCAGCCGTCCTGCAGCCTGCGCACGGACAGCCTGCCTCCTTCAGTGCCGAAGCATCGCTCTCAGGAGCCACTTGCCTCCTTCCCACACTCAGGTGGCCCCCCACGCACCCTGCGCCACCTCTGCAGGGGCCGTTGGTAATGGCCCTCCAACGGCCTGCATGTGCCCTGGATGGCGAACCATTAGTCAACGGCCAACCAACGGCCCCGTGCGCACAGCGAGGCTTGAGGACAGTGGCTGCCGGCGTCCCCGTTCACCCGCCACTGCTCCTGCCAGGTAAGGGCTGCTGCCCTTCCGGACCTCCAGCTCCCCTACGGGCTCACCACCCACAGCTCTGCCCTCTGGGCGTCCCTGATGCCCTTCTGCACCCCGTCCTCCTGCAGGAGAAGGAGAGGCAAATACACCCCTTCATCTCATCCCCACTTCTGGCACCCTCCTGGCACCTCCAGTGCTCCTCAAACAGGCTGAGCACTGGGCTTATTTTGATCTGAGGGGAAGCAAGTAGTGAGTAAAACATTTATTCCATCACATCTGCTATGGGTGCTGGTGCTGGGTGGCTGGACCTGTGGGCAGCCTCCTGGGAGAGGCTGGGGAGGGTTTGCATCACTGTGAAGGGGCACGAGAAGCGTGGATGGAGTGTTACGACTCTCATGGTACTGTTGGAAGCAGTAGTGTCTACAGAAAGACCTCAGAAAGGGTGTAGGAAAGCTGAGTTTTTCTTCCTTGTGTAATTCAGTAGCCACAAGCTGTGAATCACAGAATTACAGGGGTTGAAAGGGACCTCTAGAGATCACCTAGTCCAACCCCCCTGCCAGAGCACGTTCACATAGAGCAGGTTGCACAGGACGGCGTCCAGGCGGGTTTTGAATGTCTCCAGAGTTGAAGACTCCACCACCTCTCTGGGCAGCCTGTTCCAGGGCTCTGCCACCCTCAAAGTAAAGAAGTTCCTCTTCATGTTTAGATGGAACTTCCCATGGTCAAGTTTGCGCCCGTTACCTCTTGTCCTGTCACTGGGCACCACTGCAAAAAGACTGTTGCCATCCTCCCGGCACCCTCCCTTTAAGGATTTATAAGCATTGATGAGATCCCCTCTGAGCCGTCTCTTCTCCAGACTAAAAAGACCCACATCCCTCAGCCTTTCCTCATAACAAAGATGTTCCAGGCCCCTAATCATCTTTGTAGCCCTCTGCTGTACCCTCTCCAGCAGTTCCCTGTCCTTCTTGAACTGGGGAGCCCAGAACTGGACACAGGACTCCAGGTGCGGCCTCACCAGAGCAGAGCAGAGGGGGAGGATAACCTCTCTTGACTTGCTTGCCACACACCTCTTGATGCACCCCAGGATGCCATTGGCCTTCTTGGCCACAAGGGCACATTGCTGGCTCATGGTCATCCTGTTGTCCACCAGGACTCTCAGGTCGCTTTACATACATGCTAGAGATGTATTAGAATGAGAACTACTGCTCCTGCCTTCCCACACTGTTAAACATTGGTTTAGCAGGACTTCCCCTCACATTACAGCAAAGGTGGAAATTCTTAGGTTTGGTTGGGTTTTTTAACTAATTTTGCCTCTCTTCCAGTCCTATGTTTTCAATATGAAAAATCTGACTGGAAAGTTCTGGATGATGGGTGAACAAGCTGGCTGCACTACCAGTGGCTTGGGAGTGTTTTGTACCTTGCTTGACTTCACCAAAGCCAGCTGCCATAGTAAATCCAAGTCTGGATGTGTGCAAAGCAGGGCCCAAGTACCTGCATAGTTCTCAAACAATGAAGAATAACAAGGCTTGTATCAGCATTGATTGCAAGTAGCACAGTCCTTGACTTTATCTTGCCATTACGGGGATTTGCTTCTTGGTATCGAGGTGGCACTACAGACCTAGTTTATTACGGCACAGGTGAGCTCAAGCTGTCCTTGCCCTATTACATTAACAACTTTTCAGGAAGGAGAAAAACTCCTCAATCTGTCTTTGTGCTGCCCAGATGGATGTGAGTGAGGAAGAAGATGCCTGGGGAACTGAAGTGTTGCCACAGGTGTCTCAAATCTCTGTTTAGCAAAGAACCCCCCCTTCTTGGAAGGCTCCTCTGATCCACACCAGGGTCTCATACACACAAACATGTTAAGAAGGTATTACACCTGTTTTATAGAAAAGAGGTAGAACTCTGCTTTTTGCTCTTGTGGAGTTTTTACACTTGCAAAGCTTTACTACAAGCACTCGCAAAACCTTGCACTGCTGTTCCTGAAACCTGCAGCATCCTAGGTGAGCTCTCTGTCCTGAGTTTCTTCAGTTTGTTAATATGGCTATATAAAGAAAGAGGTAGTGTAAGCTGGTGTTCTTAATATTCTGTCCATCTGGTTATTAGAGTTCTTTTCTTCAGTAAATTGGTTTATTGGGTTGTTTTATTCTGCTTTCTTCACAATAGAGCATAATGGTATCTGTTTCTTTTATTACTCGTATTAGAAATACATGTGAAAATAGGGTTTCTTCAAAGTCTGGAAGCATCTCAAAGTAATTTGGAACTGAACTTATCCAAAGAAATGCTCCTCTGATTTTAAATGTGAAGGCAATAGTGCTTCTACAGGTATGTGTTGTGGTGGTGAAGTTCAACACAACTCATAATCAAATGCAGGGGAAACTTGTCTTTGATATTATGAGGAGATTTTCCAGCACGAAGGCCAGTGGCAGATGCAGTTTGGTGACTAACAGCCTTTGAAAATTTCCTTTCTTTTGGTTTATGAGCTTAAAAATTATGCATGTAATACTAGTTGGAAAAAGAATTTGTTTTGTTCATGCGAGTTGTGAATACTTACAAGAAAACTTGTGGTTTGCACTCTTATTTTTGTCCGGCTTCCAGCAGATACTGATGGACCTGTCTTTTGTGACTAGAAACTAAGGCTCAGGCCACGAATTCCAACCATGTTAAAATCCCTGCGAGACCTGAAGTAGAATCCAGTAGAATACCTGAAGGGGAACTATTGTCCTAAAATGCTGATCCTAACCAACTGGATGTTTTGTGAAGTTAGTTTGCTAGTGCACAGCATCCTCCACCTATTCCTTTTCCATCTCTTTTGGTCTGGGTGGGTTATGACAAGACTACATGGGACAAGATATGTAGAGTCTAGAGAGACATAAGCGTAGCCAGATTTCCTTGTGCCAGTGCCATGGGAGGGAAGTTTTCCTGGCTCGTTGTGTTGAACCATCCATTAAAAAAAAATAAGATAGAGAAGGATTCAATGATGTGGGTGACAGCCTATAGAAAACAATGTGTGGCGGTGCAACACCGCCCCCTCAGCCCCCTCCTTGGGCCACTCGATATTTGGTGTGATTCCCCATCCCTAGGCTGCATACCAACCTAGGAGGTGTCAGGCATGAATTGTGAATGATAAAGGACCAGGGCATTAAGGCACTCCCTTAACGTGCCTGGCCCTTGCTTCCCCTATCACTTCGGACTATCACTGCCTGACAGCCTAGTACATCTGTAGCTGGATCATGGCCCAAAGGGAGATGATACCAGAACTTGCAGATCTAGCAAGTTCTGGACTTGCACAACTGGTGGAAATTACTGGAATATTCCATTATCTGAGTTGGGCTGGAGTGGAAAAATACCCGATGAAAGTCAATTATCTCTGACCCTGTAAGTAGTGATTCTAGTGAGATCCTTTGAGCAATCCTGGATCACAGCGGGCTGTGACCAGCAGCTCCCCTGAGTTGGGATGCCACTCAGGCAAACGCCTTGAAGACTGGAAGGCCAGGGTGAGTCAACTCCACGTCAAGTCCCAGTTATCACGTGCTGAGGAATTCTGATGCATTGTGAGTATTTGGTCTAAATCCGAAGAGGGAAATTTTAACTATAAGCTAATCTCTCTTTCATCCACTTCTATATAAACATTAGCTCTTATAAGTGTGGATGTTCTTATATTTTACTAGATCCAAATATTTGTCCATGCATGTGTAAAAGAGGGACCCGTTGACTCGCTGGAGTTGCCCATTGTGAAGGGATCTTTTGTCCTCGTCGTTAAAAACTCAAGTGTAGATGTGTGTGTGACCCCTCAAGTGTTGTGTGTTTGTATGTTTGTGCTTACATGTATTGATTTAGGATACCTTATAGTAAGTTAGTGTGAATCTTGCCATCATTGAATCTGTAATTAAGTTGCTGTTCAATTATTTTGTTAAATCATCTTGTAAATCCTTAAATCGGTTAATGATTAAGTGCTGCTAAAACTTAAGTCTTGATCTACCTCGAATCATTAATAAATTTTAAATTGCTACTAAATCATAACTGTGTCAAATATTTCCATCCATGACACAATGCTGGGAACCTTTGAGGTTACCTCAGCTTACCCATTTTTGTTTGTGTGTTGTGAATCCATTGGAGGCTTGAGATAATTATGCCCTCCTTACCGTGTCTTGTGCCATATCAGTATCTCTCAAAGATGTCTGATGACTTCTCAAGGGAATTTTTCTGGGTGTGGAACTTCTTCCTGTCTAGAAGGCAACAGAGAGCTTACCCAGTTATCTGGAATGACGTATTATTGATATGGCGGTGTTATCTTATGCTAGTAGCAACTACAGCAGTATGTGATTAGTCTGGTTCTCAAGTATAATGTGAAGGTTTCTTAAGTTGAGAAATAAGTGAAGAAGAGAGCTGCAGTTACCATTAGCTCTTATACAAGACTGGATAAAGATATACCTAAGGAATATGCATTCCCAGCCCCTGCTGTCAATGGACAGATGTTAATAACCATTTTCTACAACACTGAGTTCTGTCACCCTTCCTGCTGGCCAAAAAAAGGCACTGGCATCAAGGATGTGCTATGTCTAGTACTTGTTTTTGAATCTAAGTGCCGAGAAGCCTGTCTGGCACTGTATTATATAATATGCTGTTCCAGACTACAGTCCACACAATGTGTATATTGTACTAAAGATCCTTGAAAGCATATGTGTGGGTTTTCTTTTTAAATATCACCTACAGGTATATGCTGTTTCTGGAGCCATGCTTCTATATCGGGGCATAGAGCAGTGCTGCGCTGTACAATACTATGTTGTTTTCTCCATGACAGTATAGGGTCATTCTTGCTACCCTGCGTATGGTTGAGCTGATTGCTTGATTAGAGATCAGAAGGGGATTTTGGCAAGGATGTAATGGCAGAAATCTGAAGAAAGCTTGCCTTTTTGAGGCTTAGCTTTAGGTGAACTCTAACTGTTCTTTATCGGTCTTTTTGGACCTTGTTCTTTCTATGCATTTATCTAACAACAACAAAAAACTTTTGTGATGTCCTCTATTCTGAGTCAGTCAATGTCATACAAGGGACTCTGCTGTTACCCATATATAGAATTTATGGTCACTTTGACATACAATTATAGAGTGCTAATGAATTGAGTGATGATTAAGAGAGATGTGGTTGCAAAGAGGAGGCAGACAAAAATTAAAGGTTATTTCTTAATTCTGCCTACCCTCTCTATTCCCCACTCTGGTTTGCTGAATGGTTCCATTTGATCTGATGTCTTTAATGCTTACAGCCCAAAGGTGGGTTTTTTTGTTTTGGGTTTTTTTTTTTTGGTTTTTTTTTTATCCTAAAGGAAGAAAATTGGTTCCTTATGTTCTCTACATTAAGCTTCCTTAACATTTTTTTCAACATGCATAAAATTACAGCTCTCTAGAGAGAATGAAATACCACATTGCACATTGTAATACCGCACCCAGTTGCTTGCTTCTCCTGTGTGCTGCCAAACCTTCCAAAAATCATAACATAACATTAATACATTTACGGGCACTGGTTTTCCATGCTTGATACAAAGCAAAAATATAACTGAGTAACCAGGCATAAAAATAAGTGTCAGTTTGTGGTGGATAAATACAATTCTGGGGAATAAAAACGTACCTTTGCCTTAAATCTGCTGCCTACAAAGAGTCAGAGTGAAGGAGAGATTTGGTGTGTGAGGACTGATTTTAACAGTGCCATCCCGTGTGTGGCTATGGAACTACACTGTAGGTTATAGACAGTGAACTAGCACCCCTGAGAGAATCGAGAAGATAACATCAAATTTGATAGTTGGAGCAGACTTTATGATAGTAAATGGTGCCTAATATAAACCAAAAGATAGACAAAGATATTATTCCTAGGTCATCACTCTGTACTGTAAACTTGAAGCAAGATACTGTGTTTGGATATATGAATGTTTGCAAACCAGTGAGAAACACAACAGTCTGTAAACCTGATGTTCTGTTTTTCACTTTTCGTTTGATTTGCATTGTTAAAGCAAAATGCCTTTTCTGAGTGCCAGTTGTGGAGCAGACTACACAATTCATCTCTTTTTTCTCCATTGCTCTGGCATAGAAGCAGCACGGTGATTTGCTTTCTCCCTGACAAGCTGTTCCCAAGGAAGCAGGGACGTGGTTGTGGAGCTTGTCTCCAGCTACATCTCTGAGATGAGGTGCTCCATGTATTAAAATGATGTTATTGTGCTTTGTGGCTCAGCAAGACAGATCCCAGCTCTGCTCTGAATAAGTCATTTACTCTGTTATTGCACCCTCCCACTATATTATTCATACTGTTTTTTCCACTCCCATTTTAACATTTTTTTCTTTCTAACATTTTCCATTCCTCAAGCCCTCTCTCCATCCCTGCTAACCTGCACATCATATCCTACCCTGCATGTATCTCTTGCTGGCAATCCTGAGCTCCAGTTTAGCTCCTCTTCTCTCTTACCGCTCCAGGACTTTGCTTTTTCCTGTTGTGTCTATGCCCCTCTCCTCATCCCTTCCTTGTGTTATTTCCTCTCTCTACCTTCACTTTGCATGGACTATGTGATGTCAGCTAGCTGGGAGTGGGCGTGGAACACTTGAGAAAACCACAATAAGGTAGAGGAAGGTAAGGGAAAGAAGTCTGTGGATGGTTCTTTAAAAAGGGACTTGTGTTTCCAATACTTGGGAGGAAGACTGCGGGAGTAAGGTATTGAGAGCTCTGTTCTGGTGAGCTCCTGTTCATTTTGAATCCTGTCAGCAGGGGACCTTGCTACAATAACAAGAAGTCATTAGCTGCCTTGTTTTGTATTCTTTGAATATGATACAATTTTTACAGGAAAATCTGTTGTGACTTCTCCTTTCTCTCCTCTCTCCCTTTTCCACAAAGCAATTTGGAGAAGGGATGGGATACTGAATATTTAAGAAGCCATTTAAAAAGTGCTTTTTTGTTCTTTTCATCAACTTTTTCCCTGTCCTTTTGCCAGCATGTGCAGTAAGTTCCCGTCCCTGAGAGTTTGCACCAAAACCACAGTTTGAACAAGGCTGTACATAATGGGCGTCTCTGTTAGTTCCCGCCAACTGAAGCTCCCAGCAGTAGATGGAAAATTAGACATACACCACGGCACAATAAATCTTATTGTAATTCACCCAGCTAGCATCACCGCGAACAGGCCTTGAAAAATGTGTCGTGTGTGCTTGAAATCATACTTGTGCTCCTGCCATTAAAGAATGAAAAAAAAAAAAAACCCTCGTAAAAAAAGTTTCATTTACTTTTTTGTTATAAAATACTTTTTACTGGTGCCAGCTGGAAGGAAAATGACCCAGTTAGATCTCAAAATTATGATGTAGCTTTAAGTGCTATGTTTAGATTAACTGCCAAAATGTTAGTATAAAGTGGTAGGTGTTTGTGCTGCAGATAATAACTAATGTACTGTTGGTCAAGATAGGCCACTGTTCTGTTATTATTGTATGGATCTTATGACTAAACATTGGAGCGAGCCTAGTGGAACAACAATATTTTACTGTGCCTGGAATACTAGCTTGTCAGAACTTAATTGGGGTGCCAAAAGTCTAATGAATCAGATGGGGAAGGTGTCTTTTTTTCTGTGTGCTGATACTTCTGATTTGTATTCCTTTCTGTAAAGTGAACTGTATTTGTTTTATGTATTTCCTGGCAAGTATTGTCTCAAATACAATCAGATCCCCCTGATTGTCAGATGATTATGGTCGTCCAAAGACAGTGAAAATGTTTTGGGGTTGTTTTTTTTCCCCTATGCTTATGAGACTGGGTTAAATGTGTTGTATATTTTAAAGGACCTGGCTTACAAGGAAAAATCAAGGTTAAAAGCACTTCAGAACTCAAGTTGTGCTGATGTGTATGACCTTTGGGCCCAGAATTAGCTATTTTTACTCTGTTGATATAAAACATTAACCTCAGTCAAATGCTTCTTGCAAGAAATGAAAACAAAACCGTGATGTTTAAATACACAATCTAGATGTACCTACATCAGTCGCCATGAAAAAGTCAACATTTGCTAACAGACACCACATGGTGGATTCTGTGGTACTGCAGCTATTTCTTTGAATAGGAGGGGAAGTACCTGTGGGAGAGGAAAAATCTGAAATATCTTGAATCTACATGAGCTCCTAACCAATCTTGTGTTGTCATCAGTCTGTGCTTCTGATTTCCCCAGCTCCCTTCTCTCCCCTATTTTGCTGTATCCCAGGTAATAACCATTACTAGATATATGTTTATTAATATTAGGTACCTGTCTTCTTGCCCCTGCCTCCTGTGTTGCTGCTGTGTAGAAAGACTTGGTAAATTATACCAGCTGCAATAATGACCAATGTATTGGACTTTTTTTTTTTTATAAGGGAGAGATTAGATTGAACCAAAATGGGAAATACTTGTACGTGTTTCTTGGTCTAGTTCGGTCTCAGAACTGAGCTGATCTCAATGTTGTGTTTGGTCTTGCTTTTCATAGCTGATAGGACTTCTAAATATAACTTGGGACTATTTTCAGAAAAGGGATGTTCAGAATAACCTCTAACTCTTGACTAGTCCGAGGCTAATGGATGGAAATGCTATTTTCACCTTGCTTTGAGAAACAGCAAATTTCCAGGGGATGTGCAAATAGCAATGCTGAATAGCAACTTGCTGAAAACTGCTATATTTCCATTTTCTTGGACACCATTTTAAAGGAAAAGGATATCACCAACAACATAACTAGGATAAATTTTTATATTCAGAACGTACACTAAACTTGCATTGTTCTTCCAAAACTAACTTTCAAATGATTTTTCTGTTGTGTGTGTAAAATCCAGTATAAAAGTTCTGCAGCTATGGTATACAATTGAGAGAGGTGATTGGCGGGTTAAAATTTATGCTTGACTTCTACTGAAGTTAATAAGATACTTGCTGTTTTAATGTTTGTGGTTTCAGGAATGGATAGGGAATAACTGGCGATGCTTCAAATAGAGGAAATAGTGGAGTTCAAATAATGCTATTACATTGATCTTTTTACAGTAATGTTTTCCTTAACATTCAGAATGACTGAAAATTTATGCAAAATCCTTTGGCCGCCAAATTAAAAGAACAGCAGAACCCTTCCCAGAGTTGTACTACTGTATATTTGGAAGAAGGCTATATGACTACAGCATGATGTAAAATAGTTATGAGTAAAAATACAGGTTAAAACTCTTTCACATCTACATTCCTATTCAGGATGTCTATCATGTGGACTACTTTGCTTTGTTGGAGTACTAATGTTTTTAGACTTAGTAAGTTTTGAGTCTTCTGAATTGGGAATGCTGTAGACAGTGGTGTTTTGAATTCACTAAGACCTATAATATTTATCTAATGTGTTTTCCTAATCCACTCAATCTAATGTTAAATACACTTCAAGTTTTATTGCAAGTTCTCCTGCTTAAATTCATCGAATGAGAACTTAACATCTTAGCCTTTATCGTACCAGGAAGTGATCAGTGGAATGCTTTAGAAAGCAAACGCTGTTTATTTTAATTTGCTACTCCAATTAAAATGTTCAATAAGAAAATACTTTTAATTAAAATATAGATGCTAAAAATATGACGTTACTCTTTTTTGAACTGTTTAAAATAGTACTTTGGAAATAAAAATTTCTACTACTTTTTCTGAAAGATGTGGTAGAAATACTTGCATACGTGTGCAGTAATGAGTAACAGGGACAGTGCCACTCAGCTGGCACAGGGGACTCAATGGTCAGAGTAAAATGGCTTTTTTCTGCAGAGTTTTATAGCAGGAGAGGACCTGATGAATCGACCAACACAGGACTTCTAAATACACCTTTGAACTACTTCCAGAAACATGATAGAATGCGAATCCCAGTCTAGCAAGCTGCGATAGAAAGGATGCAGTCTGAAAATTAACCTTTGGATTTTCAGGTTGGCTGCTGAAGTCCTGATTCCCAGACTGTGAAGCCTTGTATCCTCCTTGTTTCTACTGGCATCACCTCTCAGAAGTGGTTCTGAATTGATGCTAGCATACTTCTATCACTATGCTGGGTTTTTTGGTATGTGGTTTAAGATGGCTGAACAACAGAGCTTTTGTTCAATCTTACCTGAGGATTAACTTCTTAACTGAAAAATTGAGATTTTGTGTGTGTGTGTGTTTATGTTTGCTGTGTAGGAGCTATAAGATGAAACCTCAACAATCAAAGTTCAATGCTGTTTGGTATTTACTTGTTTTTCTTAGTAATGTAAACCTTTCTGAGGAATTAAAAAGATTAGATTTTGGAGGTTTTTGTTGGGTGGGTCTGTTTGGTTTTTTTTGACATAGGGCATTTAAGTGGTAGTCTCTGTACTTTATTTGTCTGACAGTTATTGTAGTTTGATACTGTATTTTTTTCCTAAGTGTTGCAGAAGTTGCCAGGCCAAAACCTTGACTATTAATAGCTCTAGGTTTGTTGAGATGGGAATGGTATCCAGTCCGGCTGAGAAACAGCTGAGTATCTGGGAGTTTGAGACACATACCCATTTTTCTTTTCCTTAATGAATGTGTAGTATCCAAAAGGAAGAGTGGGGGTTAAGAATTACATGAGTACAGGTACCTCTGTTGGTAAGATTTATGCTCTGGTAAACGCCACATATTCTGCAAAACTCCCCTGTAGACAACACACAATGTTTCCATTAACTGTAGCGGTCTTAAAATCTGTACCATAAATAACAACACTGTGAATTCATCTCATGTGTTCAGAGCATATAGGATGACCATGGGGGGGGTGGAAATCATTAAGGAAATACTATGTAGAGTGATAGCTACAGAAAGCTACAGTTATAACTGCATTTCTTTATAGTCTAGGGACAGAACATGTAGTTATATTCTACCAAAAGTGAAGTTACTTCCTAATTATGTCAGAGTTTGTCTTTATTTCTGGGCAGAAAAGCAATCCAAGACAAAACATTGTATCTGAAAAATCTTCAGCTTTAGGATTATTTAAAATCCAAACTTGGTTTGTATCTGAAATGCTTTCAGATCCTAATTGTGTGGAGTTGAACCCCTTTCTAACTCTTACGTTTAGCTTGCTAGTATGTAAATTGTAATGATAATTTACCTCAGTTGCTGACATGCTTTCTATCTTCAAATATTCCCCCTAATTTCCCTGGGATAATGAAATCATGTTCTGGATGTCCAATGATGCTATCTCAGGTGTCCTTAAATACCGAAAGTTGGATTTATCTATGTACTGCCCATGGATGAGTAAAGGGATGTTGTGGTCACAGTGACCAGTATTACTGATGAGGGCGCTGCTTGGTTTAGCACTGAAAGAAGCTGTCTGTTGCCTGACTACTCCAGCTACCAGACACTTGAAACTTTACAGCCTGAATCATACACCTCACAAAAGCACAAGGTTGCTGCTGGAACTGGACATCTTAATTGTTCTTTTACAGGCCTAAGAGCCTGCTTTGAATCTCCTGCACTAGATGTTTTACTTGGAGTCGTATACTGGGGATTCTGTTAGGTCCTACCATTAGTTTCAGTTTTAGGTGCTGCATGTTGTCCTGAGTTGCATGCTGTGCTGATTAAGCTGCATACTTCACTAATCAAGCTGCAAAGTTAAGTAGGTGAAATTTAATACACTCTACTAATCAAGGTGCATTCTTTGTTGAGCAAGCTGAATATTTTAAATGTAGAGGTTTTTTATGTACTCTGGTAACTGGCTTGGAGGCCTCTTATTGCCTACATACATGGCTAGCAAAAAGCCACCAGCAGCTATTCCATTACTGACAATGGAAGGAATGTGAACTTTCACTTTGATACTTGTTCCAGTAGAGCTTAGGGAAGAAGTAATCAAAACTAGCCCTAGTGAGCAAATGACACTATTTCTCTTTGGTAAGTCTCATTGGATTACACTGGAGCACATTCCTACCATAGCAGGTCCTACCAATAGCAAGGATGCATCTAACTTTTGCACCTCAATTTGGTCTGCAGGATTCTCATAGAAGTAACTGATCTTTAGAGCCCTCTCATGATGATTATTGTCCTCATTCAGATAATCTTAATTCGGTTTAATTCTGAACTCTTCCTTAAGTTTGTCTCAGTCATGTCTCTAAACTACTTGACAAAGGTAGAAGAATGGCAGTTTTGTCTCTTCCTCTCTTGCCGATAACAGACAGAACATATTGGGAAACATGTGAAGCCACAGAGGAAAAAACAGTTGCTGCAGAAAGCTTCATAGCAGCATTATTCAGCACTAGGACTGAACAAGTTACACGGAGCCAACGTAACAAGAAACAATGCATTCTAACTAGTTTAGAGAATAATGGTAAAGCGTGCAATTAAGGATACCGAGATGTCTTACTTTTTTTAAAGAGGGCAAAGTGAAGTGAAATTGAAGGTGGAAGGGAGGAGAAAGAGAACAAATACTGAAAACTCAAATAATTCCACAAATTTCTACTCTGCATCTGCATGTGGTGATAAGGGCCAGTAGATATCCTGTCTGTGTTGCAAGTTCCCATATTATAGCTTTGGTGGTCTTCTAGGTCTAATTCAGGGGTAAATTCTTCCTCTGTTTGCAAAATGCTGATGGACTCGTTTGCATGTATTGTAGGGAAGAATTGATTCCTTCGGTCTGAGTCAAGCCTCTTTCTGCCATTTTTTTTGCTTCACTCTGGATTTTAACACAGGGACACCTGTGGTCAACAGTATGCCGTGGCATCCTTCACCGAGGAACAACTTCAGTTTGTCTTTTTCAGCAGCTTAAAAAATGGCTTAAGAGGAATATTGGCTGTTTGAAAGAATGCTTGTGATTGCCGCTCTCCATATGGAAACAAGGTGTGTAAAGTAACATCCCAGTCAAGAAAGACTTTCTGAGCTTTAAAAAACAACAAAAAAACCCCAACAACCAAACAAACAAAAAAAAACAACCCCCAAAAAAACAACCAAGAACTAAATTGGTGTCAAAACAGACCTTCTTCCAGGTAACTTCAATGTAGAGCGCTATTAGAAAGCAAGCAGTTGTATAGAAGGGTTGGGTGTTTAGTTTTATAAAATCATAGAATGGTTTAGGTTGGAAGGGGCCTTAAAGATCACTTAGTTCCAACTCTTTTGCCATGGGCAAGGACACCTCCCACTAGACCTGGTTGCTCAAAGGTTCATAGTTTCAACTCTTTGGAAATGTCTTTCACTTTTTTCAGTCTGCATGGAGTACAACCTACTTGGCTTCAATTCAGCAGCTTGTTTTATACCATTATGTTTATGCCTGTTAGTTTTTGAATTATACCCTTTGCATCTAACCATTGGCATAGTTTGATCTTAAGGCCATTGGTAATTGAGCAAGTTGTTGACTTTTTTTCTGGTTGCTCATTGTGGAGCAGTAAGAACTGTCTCAAGGGGCATAGCATTTTCATACTCTTTGGCTCGGTACAGAACACTGTCGTCTTGTCATCTTTAATCTTTATCCTTTTGTTGGGGTATGTGCAAGGAGAGATGAGGGATATGTGATTGTAAGGAAGGTATAGCTGCAGCTTCTAAATACTTAGTTAATGTCTGCTGTCAAACTGCTGACTTTCCAAGCTGTCAACATAACACTTTTCACACACAGAAAACATTGTAGTTTGTTGGTTAAATGAATTATTGAGATGTCCTCTACCTTTACAGTGAATCAGTAAAATACTGTATTACACTTAGTAAGAACAACCAGGTGCCATAAATTATTAAAATTAAATTGGACTACTCAACAATAATAAACAGAACACAGCACAATGCAATGACTGTGGTGTGTTGTGCGGTTTTGTTTTTTTTCTTTGTTCACCAATTGATTTGCTCAAATTAGGATTCCATGTTAGTGAGAAATAATCAGTTCTACTGTATCTTTAAAATTTTGAGTAGTGACCAATGCTGAATGTAATGTGCGGCCAGCTCTGTAGAGCAGGGACTTCTTGTTGGATATGTACAGCATAGGTGTACATGGTGTACACAGTAGAGATCTGATCCAAAACTTAATTCCCAAATGTTCAACAGGTATTAGTACAAGTGGCCAGTTGCATAAGAAAGCTAGACACAGATTTAACTTGCTCTTTCTCTTTAGGCTTTCAAAGTAGGAATTTCTGTTGTGTGAATTTATTTATCTTTAAAGTACCAAATGCCTATGGGAATTTTATTTGAAAGTTGTTGGAAATTAAGTTAGATTCCTAGGATGCTTCACAAATTTAAACTGCAAAGGATGAAAATGTCCATTGCGTACCACACAGTGTCAGTGTAAAGCCTGAAAGAGTAAGTAAATTCCACAAGATGTAAATTCCACTCAGTAGTGTGCAAGTTGATTACGGCTCAACATTTACATAGGCTCTTTAATTAAGAGTAAAGGTCAATAGGTTAAATAAGTAACTTAATCAGAAAATTATGCAGAAGTGCCACAAATCAAACACATTATACAACCCTTGAGATCGATACGGTATGCAAATCGATCACTAAAGTATATACAGTATGGCTTCAAGTACTGAAACATGCAGCGTGATATTGCAAACACAATAGTTTATAGAGTTTGTCTCGGTTGACAGCTCAACATTTATTTATTTTTCAATCCCAGCTTTCCTTTGTTATGCATAGTGTTCGATTCCCAAGTAACTGTTTTAGCTCATCTTGAGTGTTGTACAAAGCTATGAGCAAAGCTGGATGAGTGAGTAAAGCAGAGATTTCAAAGCATGCGTGGTGATGTATAATCATCAAGGTTGCATAAGGGGCAGGAAAGACAACAAGGCTTCTTTAACTAGTAAATTAGGGTGTAAGCCCTATAGAATATCAAAGGAGCAGAGTCCAGATTCTCTTTTCTGCTGTGGTTTGCTTGGCACAAGGAAGGAGGAGGGGACGGATTTATGGCTCCCTCATTCTCCTAGTTTATCTGTGCCAGCCCTGACCACACCATAGGATAGGGAACTGCTTTCTCTTATGAGAATTGAGGCAAGCCAAAGTGCAGTATGTTCCAACCACAAGCCTTCCCTGTCCCCATTTGTTTGGCAGGACACGAGGAGTTAGGACCAGATGTTCAGAATGTGGAGGTGGGTGTAATTCCTGGTACCTCTGTGGACCTATGCTCAGATCCAGCCACCTTTCTTTTCTCTTGGGCTTACTTTGCTGTTTGTTGGAGTTTTGTTCTGCCCCTGTTCTGTACCAGGTGACTGTTGTATGTAAGATGTCAGATGACTGGTTTTGGTGCCATGTTGCAGTAGGAGGCCATTGACAGCAGTTTTGAAGGTTGTCCAGGTTCAGAAAAACCTATGCTGTTCTGAAGGACTGGAGTCGCATTCCATAATCACATACTTGTAAGCGCTACTTTTTCAACCGATGGGAGAAATTTTCGTCACCTGGTGGGATGCAGTAGGTTTTTAGTGTATACCAATCTGTTATCAAGTCAGAAATGCATTGAGGTCAGAAGTTCTCCACCTCTTTAGATCAGCAGGAAAGGCAGGGATACAGCATTTCTGGGGAGGGAAAAAAAAAAAAAAAAACAAACCCCAAACAACCAAAAAAACAGGTGCTTTCAACACTTGTTTTCAAAGTGTAATGGACTTCATCCAAACCTACTCATAGCGGTCAACTTCAGAATCCTTCTCCTTGCATCTCTTCTCTGTATAAAAGCTTCAAGGTAAACTCTTGTGTAAGGTTTACTATGTTTTTGTCATAAACTTGTTGCCTGACTATTGGCTGTGCTAGTTAAGAGGAATGAGGGGGGAGGAGAACATTGCTTTAATGTCTTAGCATATGATGCTTACTGCTCTGAGGGCCTCAGAAATGACTAACGAAGGAGCATAACCCTCCTAAGCTCCTCCTCTGTGCATGTGCACAAGCTCATACAGCTAGTGAATTTGCACCTGTGTGATGCTTTATTTACATAAAATGCTTTCATTCTTTGTATAAGCCCATTTTTCACTTCAGTTTCTCTAGTTGATTTTTAACATACAAATCTTTAATGTTTATTGCATAGCCACATTTTAAAGTCATAATCTTCTTGCTTTGCTGTAGGTTCTATAGAATGAATTGCTTTGGTTTTCATTACCAATAGAAACTAGAATCAATAAACCTCTCTGTCATCCAGTCTACGTATAATTTTATTAGAAAGGGCTGCGTGGAAGGAACTGCATCTCCAGGCTGAAAATGTTCTATTTAAAAGGTTGCACTGGGACAATGAGTAAAACTAATATTTTAATGGATGACATCTATATTGTTTAACCAGTGTAACTCATGTTTCTGTTACTAATCTAAATTCTGAAGCCCACCAGAAGAATGCAAGTGTGTTGCATTATGTAAATGATGTATAGGGTTCATATTGTCAAGGAAAAACCCCCAATAGATATCGAATTGCTAACCTCAAGGCAAGGATCACCAGCTGTCCTTTAGTTCCATAAAGTAGTTGCTAACAGGAGCAGTTCACATGATTTTTTGCGCTACTATCACTTCTTAACTCTTCCAGTGCATGAATCCCTTATTGAACAGAAATAAAAATACTTAAGTTAGCATTTCAAAGCCTGCGTTTCTTTTAAAAATGAAAGAAAGTAGCACATTTTTGTAAATCTGTGGGGTTTTTATGGTTATTAAGCTAATACACTTTAGGCTATTTGGTCACATTAGTAACTGAAAAATGCAGTAAGAACATGAATGTGTTATCACAGCTGATCTGTAATACTTCAGGTGCGTGAGATACAGTATATCTCATTATTATTTAGCCCCCTGAGGTATACTAGGGTCTTCACAGAAGACACAATCCTTGATAAATAGCAAGCGATTATCATCTCAAGCTCTGGTCCTGCAATTTACTATAGGAGCACTACTTCCATCTGTGCAGAGCCTTATCTGCTTCAAGGATTCAGTCATATAAAGAGCTCTGTGCAGGAGGACGCCTGGCTTCAATAGTTCCTTGTACTCGTGTAGATCCCTATCTTGGTAGAGCTTCTTCTGTGCTCAGGGCCTGTGACTAAGTCATGACACAATTGGCAAACATTGTTCTGTAAAGGGATCTGGGAGTTGCTTCAGGGAGATGGGCACATGTATGTTCTGGTAGTTGTGTTTGTGCATCCTCCCTTGCTGCAAAAAGAAATAGTGGAGTGTTTTCTCACATCAGCTTGAGTTCCGTTTTTTTAAGAAATAGTGTACTGTATTTAATGAGGACCCATGTAATCAGGACACCTGTGTTCCCGGTGTGTTGCCCGGGGAACCAATTTACCCTAATGACAGTGAATGACATTTACTGCTGCTTAGACTAGTGCTTAATTTAAACAATAGTGCATTAGCAATATTTAACTTAATGGGGTTGTATTGGGTTTATGCCAGTGGGTTAAGTAATGTTTAACTAGGTGTTAAATAGGTAATAATAGAATAATACCTTGACTTATGTAGTGCCAATGCATTCTGCCTGAGAATCTCCAAGTGTTAAAGGAATGTTAAGGTACCATACCTCAGAGTATCTGTTTTGAAAGGGGAAGTCGTCTTCCTCATTTTCCAGAGCTGCACAGAGAAGCTAAGTCTGTCCAGTCTGTCCTCAGTTTGACATCTAGATGGTAATACTATGATACTAGCTGTGGATGAACTTGTGAGTAAAGTACGCCATTCCTCCAGAGTCTGTGCCTGGGATAGATTTTGGCCCCTTGCTTAAATTTCCTAGCTCTCTCTTCACTTAGTTACACTTAAAATTAAAAAAAAAAACTCCTGAGATGGTGTAAATCTATAACATGACACTGTTCTCTGCAAGCAGTGAGATCCAGCTGAACGTTTTAAAATGTTTGTATAATGTGCTATTACAGAATGAGTTATTTGGCTTTTCTTAACTTCCAACTTTATAAAGGAAACCTCGGAGTCCAATGGCAGTGGGCCCCAGGCCGATAAGGGAAGCCGGTTTAGAAGTCAGAGACATGATTTATCGTTGTGTTACCTCATTGTAATCCCTGGATATAACTGTACCAAACATGCCATCATGAAAGCTGCTGTGTATAACAAGAAGCTGATTTCACAATGTTGACATCTAGATTGCTGCAAAATTCTGTACTGTTTTATACCGGAGACTTGGATTTGTCAGAGATGTGTAGTGCCCTGTCTGCAGCTCCTGCTGTAAGCTTCCCTTCATGTGTGGTTTGAGTTGCCTGCGTACCAAGGATTCAAGGCCCAGCTCTGATATAGCATAGCTGCTTAAGCTGGACTGCAGCTGGTAAAGAAGCCCTGTGATGAAAATCTGTAAAGAGAGAAGAAAGGTAAAAAATACAGGCAGACACACGATTGTTGAGAGAGGGTCATTAGCAGCTCAAGTGTTCTAGAGGGGAAGAAACCAGCAAGGAAAGGTGTAGATCCTGAAAGTAAAATGGGAGTCAGCGAACAGGGGGCAGTCTGTGTCGACAGAGCTGGTAGAAGGTGGCAACTCAGCCATGCTGAGAATGCCTTCCAGGGATCTCTGGAGGCAGATCATTGCCTGCCTGGCCTGGGAACACTGTGCAGCTGCCTTAGCGGGATGGTGAGCAGTGACGCTTGGCTTCATAGCTTGTTAAATCCTGGAACTGGGGTTCTCGCTATAACAGTCTTCATTCTATTCTTTCTACTGATATTAATCAGTTTGTATTGAAAGATAATATCCTGCCTAAACCACGATCAGAAGGGATTTGGCTGCTACATCTTCTTTCTATTTAATCATGATACGAATGATTTTGATAGATAGATATAAATAAAATATTTATGCCATGTAAATGTGGCATATTTACGTATAAAGATATAAAAATAATTTAATATATAAAATACCTAAACATAAAGAAATATGAATGGAAATATATAGGTACTTAAAACTCTGTTTTCACCAAGAATATAGGCATGCTAACCTCTTGCAATGTTAAAACACAGCCAACTTGGAATATTGTAGCAAATGTAATACCTGGATGGTTTGCTTTCTAAAGAGCGTGGCATGTCAGCCAGGGTGTGGCATGGCAGCTTGCACGGCAGTTTGTGCAGAAGGGCGCACACGAAAGGCGTAGTCACCCTACCAGCTCAAGAGGTCCCTGCTGTAGTGGTGGGCACTCACCTCAGAGTTAAAACCGGTGTTTCTACAGAGAAAGCTCCTGAGACGCGTGACACTTCCACCCAGACGTAACTGGTAAGGAAGGAGACTTCAGTACAGATAGCAGATTGCCTTGGACAAGTGCCCAGACCCTTCTCCTGGAGAAAAGGTAAGTACCTGCAAAAGATGTGCACAGGCTGATAATCTGTTGCGTTAGGTGGCTGAGTTGCAGGAAACAGTTAAAAGGCTGCACAGTATTAAAGGGGCCAAGGTGGAGATAGGTAAGTAGTTTCAGAACCATGCTCCTGTGGCGGACACCACACAGAATGAGGTTCCTTGGACACTGGTGACCCACAAAAGCAGGACTCTGCTTCAGTCCCCACCCTCCACCATTGCAACGAAAAACAGATATAAAGCTTTAACATCTGTAGACACCCATGAGCAAGGTCTGCAAAGAGAAAATGTACCAGCAGTACACAGCAGACACCGCAAAAAGAAACGAGTGCTTGTAATTGGTGACTCTCAGTTAAGGGCACTGAGGCACCCATCTGCTGGCCTGACAGGGACGTGCAAGAGCTATGCTGCCTTCTGGGAGCTAAGGTCTGAGATATTGCCAAGAGGGTGCCACAACCTGTCAAGAGCACAAACTGCTATCCCTTGCTACTCTTTCATGTGGGCACAAATGACACTGCAAATCGGAACCTGGGCAGAATGAAGGAAGACTATGAAGCCCTGGGGGTGCATGCAAAAAGTATCGGTGCCCAAGTTATCTTTTCTTCCATTTTATCAGTTAGAGGAAAGGGTGCAGCCAAAAATAGACGTATGATGCAAATCAACTTCTGGCTTCATGGCTGGTGCCTTTGTGAGGGTTTTGTCTTTTATGACAATGAGACATTCTTAAGGGACTATAGCCTGCTAGGGAGGCATGCGGCCTGGGGAACAAACAGGAGGAACTGGAGCTCCGTGCCCAGTCAGAAAGTTATGATATCATAGGAATAACTGAAATGTGGGACAAATCACATGACTGGAGGATCATGACGGATGGCTATAGGCTGTTTTGTAAAGACAGACAGGGAAGAAGTGGAGGAGGAGTTGTGCTCTATGTTAAGGAAAGCCTTGAATGTATAGAAGTCAACTATGGTGATTGTGGAAGCCCTATCGAATGCCTCTGTGTCAAGATCAAAGGGGTTGTCTCCAAGAAGCATCTTACAGTAGGCATCTGCTACTGACCTCTGAACCAAGACGATAAGGCCAATGAAGCAATATTCAAGTCAACAGAACCTGGTTCTTACGGGTGACTTCAACTACCCAGACATTTGTTGGAAGAAAAATACAGCAGCTCACACATCATCCATCAAGTTCCTGGAATGCATAAAGGACTGTTTCCTCATACAAATGTTAGATGTGCCAACCAGGAAGGAGACACTGCTGGACTTGCTACTCATAAACCAAGAAAATCTGCTTTGTACTGTCTTGGTTAGTGATAGCTTTGGCTGCAGTGATCACAATATTGTGGAGCTGGGATCCTGCTGATCACGCTGAAGGTTAGTACTAGGACAAAGCGAGCAAACTTCAGCTCGCTCAGAGCTCAGTTGGGAGGGATATTGTGGAAGGCTGCCATGGATGATAAGGGAGTTAGTGAAACCTGGAGTTTTTCAAGAACACTTTCCTGGAAACGGAAACAGTTCACCCTCTTTAAATGTAAGGGAAGTAGGTGGAGCAAGAGCCATTGGAATAATCTCCCCAGAGAAGTGATAGATTCCCCAGCACCAGACACTTTTTAGATTCAGCTAGACAGGGTACTGGGCCATCTTGTCTGGACTGTGCTTTTGCCAAGAAAGGTTGGACCAGGTTATCCTTGAGGTCCCTTCCACACCTGGTATTCTATGATCCTATGATAAATTATCAGGCTATCTCTGCCTTAATTTTGGGAAGCAGACTGCTTGGTTGTTAGTAGACTGGTAGGAGATTTGTTAGATAAACCTATTGCAGGTATTTGCAGTGAAACGGGATTTGGACTATTAGTATATCACATTCAATAATAACTATGAAAAATAAGTAATCTTCTAAAGTCTTTGTAAAGTGGGTATTTATTACAATGTAGGAGCAGTTAACAAAAGTGTATTGTATTATGAAGAAAGTTTTGGAAATGTGAACAATAAAATTTTGTACCTTTAGTGGAAGCAAAGTGTGCCTGAAAACTTAGCCTTACTATGTTTGTCAGTTTTTAATGTGATTCTCCCCCTGCCCCCTCCCCACCCCCTCTATCATGGGAGGATGAGAGGAGTTTCATCATTTGCTTCCTGAAGATTTTAGTTGTATTACTAGTTTTGTTGGGGGTTTTTTTGTTTGGTTTTTTTTTTTGTCTTAGTAAACAGCTTTAGGGAATGTGCTTACAGATAGTTCATATTTTGCAAATGGTGGCTTGTTATTACAGCTAATGTGTTTTGTTGTGTTTTGGAGCCTAAATTGATAAGGCATTTTGCCAGGATTGGTTGCTTTCTTCTACCTTTTTTTAAAAAAAAAAAAAAAAAAAGCCTTGAAGTGGTGGCAGGAAATGTTTACTCTCAAAGTGAAAGGACTGAACTTCTCCTGGGCAAGAATCCCGTTGACTTCAGTGAGAGGAAGCTAAATCACCAGACTTCAAAAATTTATTTACTTTACATTGAGTTCCGTCTATGCCCAAGCAAACATGGTCTGTATAGGGAAATCTGATGGAAATCAGCAGAAAAGGAATTCTTCCCTCTACAAGCTAAAAACCTGTCAGAAGATGAGCTAGTTAAACGACTTACGATCTGATATAGTGTGTTCCTTAAATGAAAGGATAACAGTGAGAACCATACTTCCTTGCAGTGATGGATCCAAGGCTGTTTCCTCAGTGCCTTCTGTTGTATATCAATTCCCATGAATCAACTAGTGGTTACCAGAGTCCTTGTTCTTCCATGGGAAGCAGAGTAGGAGCTCATGCTGGGATGCTTATCAATGACTTCAAAACAGAAATTTGGGTGGAAACAGTTATTGCAGCTGAATATGACTGGTTGAAGTACAAAAGAAACAGAGCTTAATCTATATGGAGCATAAGCGCAGTGATAGCCATTTTACACAATTTTACATAAAGATCAGTTAAGGCCAGTGGGGTTGGGTTTTTGTAACTGAACAGGATATGAAGACATCAGTTGCACCTTTTAACTAAAGTGATGTGTGTGCCTCTAGAGGAAAGTAGGCTGTGTTAAGGTCCTGACTGAACTTGATATAAGCATCTCTAGTGTGCTTTGGTTCATGACATTGTATCTGTAGGTATACATACATACCCAATGTTTAATAGATAATATAAATATTATATACACATGCATAATATGTTTAATATGATATACAATAATAATAGAATAGTAGAATGGTTAGAGTTGGAAGGGACCTTAAAGGTTGTATAATATATACTATATTAATTTATATAATAATATAAATATTATATATTAAACATTGTGTGTATGTATAGAAAATATTCATGAGAAATTAACAGATCAACTTTTTTGTACTTATTCATAAAATAAGCTTTTACAGTGAAAATCTTTAAATTAAAATAAGACATTTTTGAGGATTACTTTCTACGTAAATAACTCAAAATGGCTTTGTTGAAAGCAATAATTGTAGCCATACCGGGAAACAGCTTTGCAGCCTGTCTGAGTGAATATGATAGCACTGAATGTGACTGTTCCCTTACTAATTAAAAGGATTTCTTCATTTGTCCAGAAGTAGCACTTCATAGCCTCCTCCAAAAGTTCTATTAATACTCCGTTTTAAGGCTTGACATATGAGGAGTTTACTGGGGAGATGTTTGTTATATCAAATTGTCCATCAGAGCTCAGTGAGGTTAAGAGTGCATGAAATCAATCACTATTCTACTTGATGACAGGACAGGTATGTTTATGATTTCATGATACCTTTCTATTCCTTTGGATGAAAAGCCCTTTGGAGGGCTATGGCTCACCTCGTTGATTAATAGTATTTTTTTCTGGGGGACAGAAGTCAGTGATTAGTGCTGTAGAGGGTTAGAGATCTATTGTATTTTCTTTTCACAGTATTTAATCTGAAAACTGTATTTGCAGATGGTGAAAAGAAGAAAGCCTAGTTGTATTACAGGACATAATTTAATAAGCTGTAGCGTATCTTTGATTCATGAAAATGGGTGTTCTGCGAAAATCAACAGCAAGATTCCCATTGCCAGCACAGGATATCATGTTCAGGCCTTTGTACTGTTTTATAATAGGAAGAGGACTTGACAAGTGTTAGCCTGTAGTTCTAGTGAATTTGTACTGGTTACATGGGGGAACCGTAAGACGTGCAGTGTTTGTGCTAATAACAGGAACAAGTGGAAAGAGGAGCTGATGAGGGGGGGAAATAAACACGTAGCTAAGCAGTGGGATCCTGTTCTTTCCTATTTTTCTTGAGGTGAAGAATCAAGAAAGAAAAGATGAAAATTAATAAGGGGATGATGTTTGCTCTGTTTATGCTAAGTATATTGCTCAAACATGCATGATAATGTCCTGAATCTTAACAGGGAGAAAGGCTGTTGTCCTTCTGTCTCAGCTTCATGAGGTCTTAGGAAATGTCTTCCTCCTGGCATAATTTTCTTTATGGCAGCATGTCCCACATCTTTTCCAACAGTTTATAGACAAGTTAAGACAAAAGATGTAACTCTCATTCACAATGATGGTGAATAGGGATTTCTTCTGCTGTTGTGTGCCACAGATAATCTTCATTCTTGGTCTTCTGCTTGGATTTCTGGAGTTCACTCAGCCCCGAATCTGTAGGCATAGTTAGAAGCACTGCTTGTTGCCTCTGCTTTGCAGTAACTCCTTCAGCAACACAGCTTCATTTGAAATAAAATTAAAAAAAAGGAATTGCTTGTAAAGGTTGAGAAAGGAAAGGAATCGTAATGTTTATCATAAATATTAAAAACAGAAGCCCACTACTTCAAGGAAAAGTGAGGAAATAATTTTTAATTTGCAATTAAAAATCCAGGTAGTTATTTCCAGTTTGAGGCATACATAATTGAATGTAATTTTAAGGAACACAATTGAATGAATTTCTAAATCTAAAATCAGTCTAAAACTTAGGGTAGAATTCCCCCCTCTCCAAATCCTGGGAAAAGAGTAGTCATGTTCTGAGACTTCATGCCAGAATTTTGATGCAGTTCGGTTTCCAGGGTCAATTTGTTCTAGGATAGGACTGCCTTGTTTGCCCCTCCTGCCCAGCTAGCATGTACACGTGCTCTTTGATTTATTTGTTATTTTATTTATTTAATTAACTTATTTTATTTTTATTTTGTATTTTTTATATTGATATCCTCTTTGCTTTAACTCTGTAATAGTCAGATAATTTCTTTTGGGCCACATGGGGAAGATCCTGATGAAAACTTTAAATAAAAAACAAAACAAAAAATAAACAAAAATAACCAAACACCACGTTTTTTAAAATAATACATGTGATTATTCTGCAGAAGAGCCAGAAGAGTCTCAGTTGTCTGTGAACTGACCACTGTAACAGTGACACCTAAGATGTGGTTTCAGGTGTTTACAAGTTTCTTCATTACACGGTGTTTCTGGTTTTGTGAATGCCTAACCATTTTTGGTGCTTGTCTCAATAGAGAAGCTGACATCTTGGCTTCAACAAGTTCCTTTTGCTAAAATTTGAACTAAATTTATCATAGGTGTTCCTAAGATGGTTATGATTGCAGCCACACACAAGTGCTGCATATAGTTACAGGCTGCTTACCTGGGAAGAAATTCAGTTCCTCTTCCTCTTCTAGCACAAGCAGAAGAGACTTTATCATAGACCAGGGCAGAATCGCTCTGCTTGGCTCCACAGCTGTTGTGAGCAGATCTGCCACAACATGTACCTTAAACAGTTAATTCGATGACTCAATAATACTTTTCACAGCCACTGTGTTTTCAAAGAAGGAATTACAATATTTAGCAAAATAAATGAAACTACTTATGTGGTGTGAGGACTTGGAAGAACTTGACAAAAGTTGTTTAAGTTGTTTTTCCAACACCCCCTGCCTTGTCTTTGGTTCCAAGTTCTTGAGAGGAATACAGAGGGATGTCTCCAGCTGTACAATGTCCATTCTTTTTTCCTTGGTAGATTTATAATTTTTTTTTAATGTCGGACTGTCCTGCTAAATATTTTTGCAAAAATAACTGTTTTGAAAGTGATAAGAGCATACTTCTGCCAGGTTCAATTCTGTCCACCCCTTTTCCTCACCCTTTCTTGGAATGGATGCCCTCATTATAATAAGGCTGTGAAATGAATTTCAAATATGGGCCCGATCCACAGTGTTCTGAAGTAAAAAATATTCTTTTCATTGAGATTTGTGGGCTTTGGACTGAAGTGAAAAGGAAGAAAGAATATTCATGAAACTTTAAGATTATTTTTTTCAATGCCAAGCACAGCTGTGTTAATGTAATTGAGACCTTTCTGATAGTGCAGGGGGAGGGGGAAAGCAGTAATCTAATAGGCATACAAAGACCACTTACTCTACAAGTAAACCTTGACAGAAGAGATGGGGGAGGAGGAAGAGTAGGAAAAGGAATAAAGCTGAATATATCGTATGAGGAAAAATAATTTTCTTCATGAAAAGTTGAACATAAAGGAACTTGCAGCTAGTATTCATGGTAGAGAATTTTTTGGTTAAAAAGATTGACATTTTAATAAACTGATCTTAATTAATGCTACTTTGAAATTCTGAGTTGTAAGCTCCCTATCTCAAAACACTAGAACCAGTGGCTTTTTAAATAATTTGCTGCTTGTGGGTGATCTCTTTTTGAAACAAATCCAGACCCTCCAGTCACAATTTATTTTTTATTTCAAAAATGATTTTTACTAGCAAATTTTGCTTTGGTTCAAGAGAATTATAAATCATTATTACACAGCCAGACACTTCAAACATTTTGTAAGAGCTTTGTGCCCAATGAAGCATCAAAGGCAATGCTGAAATTCATGATTACAGCATGGGTGCACGTCCATTCATTAATACATTAAAGTTCAGGACTCTAATGTTATTAATAGGATTTCTAGATCGTCGTGCATTTCTCTCTTAGAAAAGGTGGCTCTTCCTGCCAGACAAAGCAAGAGGATTGTTCTTCATTAATGCCAATTTATGGAAACTGGTTTTTTGTAGGCAATTTATGGCTGCAGAACTCAGACTGAGATTTCTTAGGAGCTTTTTGCTATTATTTATTCACCAAAGACGGGTTTAGCTTTTGTTTCTCCTTCCCTCTCCCACATGCTGTATTGTTGGTAGGCAAGGAGGGAAGACAGGCAATTATCCATAGATACTTTTCTTGACCTCTTCATTTCTGACACTAAATTATACTGTGTGATCATGAATCTTTATTTAGCTCTCACTGTAATAAGCTCTGGGAGACATACGTAACATGGAACAATACACTTTTGAATGTACTTCAAACATGAGATAGCTCTTAAAGGCCCTGCTGTGTTTGGTTCTCTATTGTATTAGACACTACACTAATTCATAAGAGATGGCCCCTGCCCTTCAGCATTTACAACCTATGTAAATGAAACAACAGAATAAATGAACCACTGCCCGGTTTTTACTGCCGGGGAACTAAGACTCAGAAATATTACATGATTTATTTAAAGTGTACATTGAATCTGTGCCAGAACTGGGAAGTGACTCCCTTTCTCCTGAGATCCCACCTAGTTATTTCTTTCTTGTCAAAAGAAATGTCCAAAAATGTGAAAAGAAATGATTGACGTGCACCAAAATTCAAGGCATGCTATTACCCTATTTTGAGTTTTTGGTGTTATGTGGCATTTGAGTAGATGTAATAAGAGATGCACTAATTTTGTGCCAGCACAAAACTGTTGTTATCAGTGGCTTTCCCAGGGACCTGGGCAGGTTTTGAAAGTTGGGAAGTGCTCTCTCAACAGAATTCAGTGTTCTGTTCTCCTTTTGCAGTATTGCTTAATGGGTGCAGGCAGAAACTCCCCTCCTCCTAAGCAGAGGAAGTTTCTTAAATAATCTCAGTTAATCACTTTCTTTCATCTTCTTTTCTTTCTTGCTTCTGACTAACGTCCAAAAAGGTATTTCCAAATCAACTTTTTTGTGTTCCTTTTGTGGTTATCCTATTGTGGTACTACTTCTGTCTCCCTGGAAAGAGATCAAACCTCAGTAGCCACTGCAGCTCTGTCCTGCATACAGAGCAAATATTCTACAGATACCTGTTAAGAAATGAGGGACAAAGTTATGTGAATAGGAAAGATAAAGATGGTGCAGGAAAATGTCATATGACTTTTTGAGTTAGGTGGGTTCATCATGGTCCTCAGCCTGCCCTCCTTGCTGTAGAGATGTTATCTAGTGCTGGCCTGGAAGCTCTTATATCCGTGTTGGTGCAGCCCTGTGCCAGATTGCCTTGCTGAGGATCTCGACCTCAGGAGAATGGCTGTGGTAGCTAAGGCACTGCCCTGTGCTAACATGACTGCTTGGGTTCTGGGCAACTCAGAGTTTAGGAAGAGAAACTCGAGTCAAATGTATTTGTCTATGTTGACAGGCCCTTTTTAGATCAGCTGAGTATTGAACGTAGAACTCCTCCATTGTGGGCGGTCCCTTAGCAACAGGATGACTCTTTTCCAGCGAAATGGCAGTGATTGGAAAGAGCTGTGACTTGAAACCAATGTGTTGGAACAAATGTTTAGCATGATCAATAAGTCTGAGATCAAAAGGGCTTTGGCAAATATCAGGTTGGCTGATGTTCATTTTAGCAAGGAGAGAGCTCAGGAGATTGTGTTTAATCTGGGGTCATTTATCTCTTTAAGTATAGTTTTCACATGCAAAAGGTAGCTGAAGATAGCTTGAATGTTTGTTGTATTCCTGGTACCATTTTCCCCTGTTGTGGAGGCAGGAGAAAGGCCCTGTGTAGGCTGTTTTGCTCCATTTCTGAAGCAGTTCCCTGCAAATTAGTGAAAAGCTTGTTGTGAGACCATGTGCTTTATGCTAACTGAAATATACAACGGGTTCTAATACTTTTCCTTTGAGTCCTACAGAAGGCTTGAAATTTACTTGCAGAGGAAGAGGCTTTGATCCACATATTTTCATAAGTATTCATACAGAGACAGAATTAGAAGCTCCCCTTTATTCCCCTTTTCATGTATGCTGGTTTTAAAACACATTTGAAGCTGTGGAACTGATCGAACTTCTGGTGAAGCTTCTTTCCACAGACAGGCTAGAGTAAAATGCAGGGATATCACAGGAAGCAAAAATACCTTATGGAATGCTATTCCTCTCCACACTCAACCGGAGCAGTGGACTACAGGGGGATGTTGATATTTACAGACCCCATAATTGCTTTCTTAAACTGCCTACATAAGCACTAGACCTTTCATATAAGTGTTTCAGTGGCCTTGAAATAGCCTCTTCCTGCTAATCTGCAAGTGACCAAGGGACTGACACTGGTTTCTAACCTGTGTGGAATTTATGCTTTTGCAAAGAGGTGATAAAATAAGACATCGCTCACTGATTGTGTTTTCAGACTGTTTAACATGATTTTTTCATACATGCAAAGAAGATAGCAAACCAGGGCTTTAACTGTAGGTTACAAGTTCTCTATTTAGATTTAATAACAAAGTCTGTACCTGTGGAACAGATGTTGTTGATTTTATGAGATATCAGATTCTTCAATGTTTTTGGTTTTTTTCCTATTCAGTTTACAGAGCTAGTCAAAAAGCATTTGAAAACAGATCACCTAAAATACATCATACCTTTTCGGCTAGCTCTATTTCTAGTCTCTATAACTTACTTAGAACAGCAGTTGTTATTGGAAATAGTTCAAATCTTGGAATAGGCAGTTTTAAGTCTAGTACCTAGATTCAAGGAGGTTTCAAGTCTCAAGCAGACAAATGCACAGAAAGGAGGGAGGAATGTCATAATGACAAAGGAACTCTGACCACATCAGTGTAGAATTGTGAATGTTATCTGACTGTGCTGACTTGGTTCCTTAAAGTAGAATGAATGGGGTATTCTGTGTCTACGCTTTTCCTTCAAATATTCTGTTTACTGTGCTGTACATCTGCTGTTTTATCCTCCTTTTGATATTATTTCTGGGATTAATATCAGTTGTATTAAACAGATGCAACAAAATATGCTGTACTTCAAAACGTTAGTATCTTCTATGTGAGATCCTTAGAGCTTTGCCAGAAATTTCTGGTTTCAGCCTCAGTAGATCATTCAGCCTCTGAATGCGTTGGTTCCTTTCTGTTAAATGAGAAGAATATATTCTGAATCTCACAGGGTTGTTGTGGAGATGAATATAATAGAAAGCGAATGTCGAGATTCTGAGGACCATGCAAGTACTTTAAATAGGAGTCAGGGCTTTCCTGAGAGTTATTGCCATTTTCCTGTATCTCTCTTTCTGTATAGGTAACTAAACGGAAAATGAGGCACTATTAAATGTCATATGTAATTAATCTGTAGTATGGTTAATGGCACATCTCCTGACTTTGGCCCAGTATCTTTATCCTTTCAGGGTCTCTTTCCGCTTGCAGAAGCACAACAGACTCTCTTGTTTACATGTTTGTTTTCTTTTCTTTTGTTTTTGCCTGAACCAATAAAATATTTAAACACAGTAAAAAATGTTTATTAGAGGCAAGCAGCGCAGTAACTATGTTTAAAAAAGAAATGCACAAAACCACAGTGAACAAATCTTACTCCCAGGTGTTTCCTTGATGCCAACCATGAAAGCTGGAAAAGTATTCGTTATAAACTATCAGTTCTGTCAAGATCAAGGATAGATTCCTGGAGTGAGCAGCACAAAAGGCAAAATGAAAGGATCTCCTCCTCTGTTACAGATAGTTCTACATATACATATGTATATGCTGTGCATGTATGTTTGTGCATATGCATGTGTAGGTTTATACAGAGTCTATATAAATCAGTAGCGCTATCATCTTCTATTGAAAATATTCAGGAAAGTGTGCTCTTTGAAATGTGAATAACAAAAGAATGTCTTCCTCCATTGCGGGGTTCCCAGAATAAAACAACTGTAGGGAGAATTTGACCAACCCACCCAAGTTAGTGCCTGTTTGAACATGCAGCCTTTAATCTCCACTAAATATACCAAGCCTTTGGTTACTATTCAGGTTCTATTTCTCAAATAATGTGATGGAGGAACATGTGAGGGAATTGTGTGTTATGGAGGGGCTGGAAAATATCTCACACACACACACACACCCAGCCAAGAAATTCAGTGTGTCATCACTAAGGTGCACTTGGAAACAGCTCCTGGAATTAGTGGTCAGGGCCTAAATATTAAGTACTTGGTATGAGGGCGTTTGATTTTATACCTTTCAGTTCTGACCACGCAGTCTTTAATCTTCATTCCAAGACCTAGCAAAGCAGAAATTTACCACATGAGATAAAGCAGCAGTTTCTAATTTTGTTAATAAACAGGCTTTGTCTTCAACAGCAAAGACAAAAGAAAGAATGGGATAAAGGGTCATGCTTTGGAGACATGACAGGTAGGATAATGGAGCAGGAGAGGCAAGAGGCTAATGGAGGAAACGTGAGTTTGGGTACATAATGCTAAGGAGCTTGGGGTTGTGGTGTGGCGAGGCAGTCAAGGGACATAATTAATAGATCCTCAAGGTATGAGGCTGGTAAATTCACTTTCTTAAAGAATAGTTTAGGGCTTCATCTGTTTACTCATTAGGAACTGGGATTGCCTGCAAGAATGTTTTTGTCATTTGCTGTATTTCTGTTTTCAAGAAAATTCATTCCTCTGTGCTCTAGTTCCCTATCTATACTTTGGAGGACACATTCATTGAGTAGATTAGGGTCCTGCTATTAGTTACACTGTCAAATTAGTGAATGGGCTAAAGTGTAGTGTTCTGGGTGTTTTGATGTAGTGTGGTGATAAGTGCTAAGTGAATAGATTTTATAAAAATGCAATGTTCTGTTTTTCTTAGTGTCCAAAATGCTCCTACATCCTTTTAGCCTCTCCTTAGGGTATGTAGAAAGTGTAGTTCCTTGATGGGCTTGCTTCAGGGTCAAAACAGACTTAAATTCATGCCCTGCCATTGCTGAATGCTGCCATCTTACTTGTGTCTATGCATCTCTGTGTGACCACGCTGTAAGCTGGATTGGTGAACTCTCCTCAGTTAAAGAAAGAAACAAAGCAAGTGTCCCACCTCCATCTCGACCCAGCTACTCTAAGCCAGATCTTTCCAGTGAACTAGTTCACTAAGCAGTTGTAATGATACCACTGATAAGGTGGTGACTGGTAACTGAGAGTGAGGGAAGAGGGATTTAAGTGTATGGGTTTTTTTGTTTTGTTTTTTGTCAGCTCTGAAACAAATGTGATGCAGAACTATTTACTTAGTGCCACGTAGGCAGTGTGATCTCCCTATGGAGTGTATTTTAGTACCAGACTAGCTCCAGATGCTTTTGTTAATGAAAGTGGTGTTTAAAAGCAGGAAGACTGATTTCTCTGTGCCTTGCTTACATGTTTTCACATGGGCTACAAAGTGGTTGCACAGCAGTGCCATTCTTATCTGAGCTAAAAAAAGAGTTGGCTTCCCATTAAGTGTCACAGAGCGTCATGCCCCTAAAACTTTCATAAGATTAAAAAGGCAGCAACAATTCTGATTTTAAAATGAGGAAAATATTTGTGACAAGCAGACCAGTTCTTCACCTTATATTGTTCAGTTTATATTGTTTGCCTTATGATATGTTGTATAGCACCTGCTTCATTTGCTTGCTTTCTAGGCTCTTTGATGTTACTCAGTGTAATAACTCATAGCCATTTGTTCATATTCAGAATTCAGTAGTTTCAGTCTAAGTCAAGATGGGACAGCTCTTTCACCGAGCCAGGGTGAATTATCACGCAGGAGGACAGAATCCTCAGTAACTTTGTGCTGTTGATCACAAGCATTTAGCAGTTTGTGTAGAGCCATGAGGTTCTCAGAACTGTCACTTGCATTGCAGCTTTCAGTGGAGAAACCAGGATTTGAAAACATGGGAGGATAAACAGCAGGTGAGAGTAGCATAGAGGAGTTTGTCTTGCCCCCGCCCACATGCTATACGTTCTGTGGTTTAAACAGGATTTCAAACTACTGTACATCTTTGAAATATTAATTGCTATGAAGAAACATATTCTTATACAACTATCTAAGTATATTAAGAATGTATTTCTAAAAAAGTCACTGAACGATAACATCTGTATTTCAGAACCCGTGAAAACATGATCAATTGGTTAAACTCTAATCTGAGCTAATAAAAATGCAATAGGAAGTAATTAGAGTATCCTGAGTGAAGAGTGAACAAAAGGTTTAAAAAAAAAAAAAAAAAAGAGTAAATTTTATGGTTAGCTGATGTTTATTATCATTAGTTCCCAAGGCAGTCTGTCCTCTCTGGTCTAATCTCACAAATGCAGTTCTTTTTTGATTGTACTCTAGTAGACACAGAAGTATCCTTCCCTGGTATGCTTTATTCCGCAGCTGGGTGTAGGGTGTACAGTGCCTCCTGCATGTATCCCTGTAGGTTTCTTCTAATGAAAAGCCTCATATCTGTGCAGTATTCCCTTTCCTTTCTCTACTCACATGCTTCATCACGTGACACAAATATACCTGGCTTAGCAGGAGCATCCATGTCAGTGAAGAAGACGTAAAGGGGAGTCCAGCTCTGTTCTCATGACTCATCGGAGGGGAGGAGTATGCACTGAATTCCTCATATCAGGCAGAAATTCTTTCTGATGAAAAAGCTTGAGTGCTACGGCTGCAGCAATTTGTCTGGCTTTTTACCTGATCTGCTGAAATGTTAGATGTGATCTGAATGAGACTGTCCTTCCTGATTACAGCTCTTAAACTTGAGGCTGTTGTGTCCAGTTTCTTGTTCTAAAATAATTTTTGGGACTTCTGTGCATACTTGTGGGAGGAGATTGGTTTCGTTTAAACATTGTCAGTTAGTGGTGCTGCAGAAATAAAATACAGTGCTGAGCATAGGGGAGCTTAAATCAAAGTTTGGGATCTCAGAGTGAAATAAGTAATGATAAAATAAAGCAACAGAAATTGTGTAATCTACCATCTCCTGTGACCGCCTCATTTTCCGTGGAGCACTGCTGAATGTGTTAATTTTCATCCTGAGCTGGCAGTCTCTCATACCTGTTAATAAACGTCAAAGCCTTGAATATATTGGCTAGGTTGTTTGTTTGTTTGTTTAAGATACGGCTGGCTGTGTTTGTGCTCTGGGACACGGGCATTCCCAGCTCAAGTGGGAGTCAGAATGGAATATAACGCACAGTCTCCCTGTGCACCTGGATCCTCTGCAAAGGAAATGTGGTGCACGAGGATGGAGGAAGCCACACTGTGTTCTGGTAGGTCCATTGGGACAAAAATAGGTCTGGACGGTTCGGAAGACTAGGCCTGAGCACAGGCACAGGCATGTGCCCCTTGGTCTCATCTTGCAAGCAGAAACACTTCTGTTAATCTAGTCCCATTGTTTGCTGTGTATGCCAATTTACAGCTGAAAATTTGACATATTTCTGTTATTTGTGTAAAACACACATGAGAACTGTAAGTGCTTTTAGGGTAATGGAAATTGGGGTCCAGCACTGGTTTGCAACAAATAGGGGTAGAAATTTAGAGAACAGGGAGAGGCAAGTAATTGGGCTTTTGCGACTTAAGGAGTTGCTGCTAATTGCTTGTCTAAATGCTTCTAACCTACTGTAATTCCAAGGTAAGAGGTATTACGTATTAGAATGTCATGATTCAAACAACTGGTTTAAAGTAATCTACTTCCCTTTGCAATAGCAGTGAATCAGAAGTGTGCTGTGGTCAATTAATACAGCTCATCTAGTAAATGGGAAGTTGTAATCTGTCCTAAGTGTAGTTTGCCGTCATCTATCTATCTATACCTTACTTTGGCGCTGCTTTGGGCGCTTGTTCTTTCCATCATGTTTCCTCTCATCATTCCCTACAAGGAAGCGCTCATTTAAGAAACATTTTAAGAAAGGAGTTTCTAGGCTTGATTTCAGGCAGTTGCACTATTAATCAGCACTGGACATTTCAGTACAGAAGAGCTGGCTGGCAGCATAGTGTAGTAACAGCACAATTCAAACAGATGATTATTACAGTTAAAGTGTGATGATAGCATCTGTGAAAATGTAACCAACCCATCAAAGAACATGCAGAATTGAAGTGAACAGTTGCATTGGCAAAAGAGGCTAGTGATCATAAATCATCTAGCAGCCTAAGTATAGACGAAGCTGAGGATCTGAAAAGCATCCCAAGTGCATGTGGGAGTCTTCGTTTTCCCTTTCTGCTCTCCTGTCACCTTCTCCATTATTGGCTGCCGAGAAAGTAGAATTCTTCCTCTGGGTTTGTTGTGACAACATCTCAGAGAGTTTACAAAATGATTTTTGGTGTGAATCTTGTCACCTTGCTTGACAATTTTCTTGCCTCTTTATAATGTTCTGTGGGGTAACATAAACTACATTTGAGTGGTTCTCACTTTGGAGAACATGTGCCTCAAGGGGTATGTAAAGGCAGGAGATGAAAAAAACATACATTTAAATGAAAGGTGCAGCAGCCTGACCAGGAGAGGTGGGTGGGAGGGGAGGCTGCATTACTTTCCTAAACTGTCTGAGTATAGGTGTGGCCTGGGAGCTGCTGAACGCTGGCAAATGCATCATTAATGACAGCATGTGAAAGAAAAGTCATTTTTTTTCTGCAAACCAATTTCTTTTAATAATTCTGTCTAATTTTACTACACTACATTGGCTGAAGGATGCAATGGAAGGGAATTGCAGGACAACGCAAGTTTTCTCAGTTATCATAGTAATTATGGGGAATGGTGGCAACGCCATGTATTTGAGTTGTTCATGTTTAAACCTATAGCTTCGCTCTCCCTGAGCCACAGTTTTCCTTCATTAAGAGAATTTTTTGGTAATCTCTTCTTATGCCAGAGCCATCAACATTGTTTGAGGCTGCTCTACTGTGGAGATAAACTACACAAGAGAAGGAGAGTGGATACCTAAGCTCACATTCTGACGCCATGCTGTCCTAGGTGCAAATTACTTTGAATGGGGGTTTTCCTCCGTAACAATATGTGGGTCTGAGGAGGAATTTGCATCTCGTTATTGCAGTCAAGAGTTGAGGAAGGCATTTGAGAGATGGAGATTTTGAAAGGAGTTACTTTGTGAAGGGGCACTGATGGTTCTGCCAGAAGGACCCAGTGAATACAGATTATAAATCTCTTCGAGTAAAAGGGACTTGTGAACATAGTGTAAGTAGACAAATTAAGAAAAAATTCTGAATCTGCATGGTGGGTTGTTTTTTCTCAGGAAACTGGTTAACAAAATTTGAAAATCTGCATCTGTTATGATGGTTTAAAAAACTTATGAAAATCTAAATCCTGAAACTCACCAGCACAGAATATCTCTTTATTTTCTGACTAGCATGAGAGTGGGTTGACTTGTACAGTAATACAGAACTCAATATGAATAAAATGGATGGAAGGTATCCAGTGAAATAAGCCCCTTGAATGAAATGAGACTTCATAGCCATAAAATTAAGTGGTTAGATTTTCATCTGCTCACTCTGCAATGTTTCTAAAATCAACACATGTCTGTGAAGTTCTATTTACTAGTGTATCTTTGAAGAAATTTAAACAAATACCTAAAAGTTTATTTGTTTTGAACTGAAGAATGCTGTGTTTGGCTACACCCACAATTTTGCAGTAAGAGCTGTGGCTAAAGCCTTTGCCTACAGCTGGTAGACAATGGATACCTTTTTTAATTGATGTAAGTTACAGGCTACCTCCCAAAGGCTGGGACTCTGAACATCCTTCATATATATATATTTACAAACAAAATAGATGTGAGCTCAATTAAATTGTTTGTAATACTTCTGTTCTTCCCCCAAATTCTTGTTCACGTCTGGCATGTTGAAAATGTTGTCTCAGCCATTGTTTTATGTCTATTTGAAGTCTCTTTGCCTTTCCTTGTTCATTTTCTTTGCTTCAGTCTATCTAAAGTCATATAGCCAGGATCTTCATAGCTTTAGCACAACGCTCTGGAAACGTGCACGAAGTGGAAAGGATTCATTAGTACCTATGGATGGAGTAACTGTATGGAAGGCAAGACGCACATCCTGGAGCAGAAGAGTTTCTTACCTGGGACATTTTTCATCCTGGTCCCTTTTCTCTCCACTGTAAGTTCCACTTCTAAGTACAGTTTGAATACCCTTAACTAAGACATCAATAAATGGGCCATTTTTAAGACGAGAACTATACTAGTTGTGTAATTAGCTTCAGTGTAGTCCAAGCCCTGTATCCTTTAAGAGAAGGAGAGGGACAAATGAGCATTTCTGGAGAAACACAATGCACGCATTCTGAGCCCTGGTATCACCTATGAAAATCCAAACAAAACTCAATTTTGGGGAAGCTGACAGGTAGTTCAGTAGTGCTCTTTCTCTCCTTCAAATTCATTGATGCTGCTGTGCTAGATTTATAGTTGTCTAGTAGAGGAGATGTACCAGAACAAAGAGGAGGGAAGTAAATAAAATGTAGTGGTATACTCCTCCGCACCAGAAGAAATTTCCTTGTGGTAGATCATACCATCCAAAAATCTCACTGCAAAACAGTGTTTCTGCCTTGCCTGCATACATGAATTTCTCAGAAGATATTTGCAGCAGTGTAGAGACACTACATTTTTGTGTTGCTTGCCCGCTTTCTCCACTTTTCCCCCCCCATAATCCTGTGGAGTTTCTTGGTGGATCTCAGGATACACATTAAGTTTTTAAATACTGAGATTCACCTTAAATATTAGGAAGAGTAGGATATAAGGTTATTCTAAAAGAACAGAAGGATGAAAACTGTAATTTTTCCTGTGTATGGAAATATGTGGGAGTACTTATATGCTCTGTACCTTTTTTTCAGAGGGGAACACATTTCTCAATACCCTTCTTCTTGCTTTTAAAGAGTTGCTTTCATGAGCAAGAGTACAGACCTAGCTATCTTATCTTTCAGAGAGGCAAATACACTGCTTTTGTTGTTATTAAGGAAAAGAGAGCCAAAGATACTCAAGTAACTGGGTAAAAATGAAATAACTCCTGGGAAACAAAATGCATAGTTAAAAATAAATTCATTGTGAAAAGTTCTCCAAAAGGATCTTTTTAAGTTTATGGCAGAGAATGAATCTGTATCCTAAAAAAGAATAAAGTCAGCAATTGTACGCACTTTTCATGACTCTCATGTAAAACCTGGCAAACAGATTATTTGTTGGCTTAGTAGATTAGACATGAGGGCTTCTGTAAATTAAAAACAAAAGCAGCTTTGGAATGTATTTCACTGTCTCAGTTGGAAAACAAAGATCTCTTTCCCTCCACCCCTTCTTTTCCTTAGGATAATTAAAAATAAAAAAGTGTGCAGAGCCATATAAATAAAACAAGGGCTGGGATGAAAAAAAAAAAAAAGGGGAAAATCTTCCTTCAAAGAGATGTCAGCAATCACAGTTTTCATTTGTCTGTGCCAAGAAATGTGCTTATATGTAGGTCTGAATGTAGTTTATTCTTGACTATTTATGGAAGTTATGCTCTTAGAGACCTTAATATGTAATAAAAAAAAGGAAAATCCTTAATTACAATCTGTTTTAAATGATGCTTAACTTAAAAGCTTTCAAATATCCCTCTAAGCATTACACAATGTTCCACTGTCTTTTCTAACATTTCTTACCGGTACAAATACATTAAAGTTTATGCTCTAATTATATAGGATTTTGTTGTAATTTACTTGAAGAAAGTGTGAATATATTCTTCATGGGCAAAATATGTTACTTTGAATTTCTGAAAAAACCCTTTGGCTATACAACTTCTCCTCAAGTTCGCAACCTAAAAGAGAGCACAGTAAAGAACATAGAATACATTTAAAATACAGCTTACTGCTAAAAATCATTCAAGAAAGAGGCAAAACATACAGTCCGGGAGTGTGAGTTCCTAAGGACAGCCCAGAATTGTGCCTTGACATGTTATACAATTATTTACTTTTCTATTAAGTGAGAAGTCTAGAAATTGCCATAACTTACAAAATATGTATTCTGACCAGGAGCTACAGAATAACTCCTTAGCAGATGCTTGCTTAACACACAAGTTTCTGATTGTACCAAATACTTCTGTCAATATTTATTCTTTCCCTTTTATTTTGTGGTATCTTCTTTCTGTGTTTCTCCACCTCTTTGCTTCTCTTCTGATATTTAATTTTGGGCTGAGTCTTGTCAGACTTGGGTGGTGGGAGGATGACAAGTCAAAGGAAATAGAAGGTTCCCAGGGAGCAGTCTTTGCTCAGTCATAGAAGAAGCTCAAAGATACATTCCTTTTCCAGAAATTGCAGAATTTCCTCTGGTGCCCCATTCTGCTAGGCTATGTTCAGCTTCAGAAGAGAATGAGGAGGAAAGAAGAGTAACTGAAGAGTGATACTGTCCCCCTGGAAGCTATTATCTGTGGTATAGCCATATCCTAGCCCATGTTTCCATCTTGTAAGCAGTGATGACTGAACATGTGTGCTTTCCTTAATAGTCTTTGAAAGGATGCTTCTGCAGAACATCAGATGCAGTGCATTGCTATACTGCTTTTGTTACCTGGTGATTTGCAGAATTTATTTATAGTTCTCAAGATAATTCAAATTAGTTTGAAACACGTTTACTGCTTGTGGCAAAGTGGAACGCCAAATGGGGAAAATGAAGTCCTCAAAAGGCATGTGGAAATCTAGTGGACACAAATGAATAGTTTGCTGGCATCTATACTGTTTTTATGTGTAGCACCGTTCTTTCCTCCCACTCTTTCAGAACTTCTTGGAGAGTGCAACAAAAAAATCAACACTTTAGGATGTTGTATGAGGAATGCAGAATCAGTTTTCAAATCAGCAGTTGGGAAATATCTTAGGCAGTTTTGGCTAATAGAATTATCTGGCCAGTTATCAGGCATGTTCCATTCAAGACAGTAATTCTCAAGGATATTCTTGGTTTTGAGTGAATGTTTTTTTTAATCTGTGAACACTACAGTCTTTATGTCAAAACTAATATTCATTTTCAGTTCTGGGCCAACTGGCAGATCCAAATACAAATATTACTAATTGGCTGCTCATAAGCCTTTCTAGCAATTAATTCAGTTATAAATGATTCAGACCTTTCTGTAACCCAAATAAGATTCATGCTTGGTTTATTTTTCACAGAATTATGTCATGCTAGACAAGGATGTGTAATAAACCATTACTGGGTGGGGGGGGAATCAGATGTTTTATTTGACAGTCCTCCTTACCTCTGCTGCAGTGTGGCAGACAAATAAAGTGTAACCTTTATTGTAAAGCTGTTTTTTGATTTTTAACAAAAATACAGTTAATTTCCAACTTTTGCATGGAATATTCTGTCAGCAGCTTTGAAACTCAAAGAAAGTGTACGGAAAGGTTACCTAGGGAAGAGATAAGATTTTAACCCTGACTATTTGTATAATGATAAATCAAATCTTTAGTAAAAATCAGTTGTTTCACTTAAGATCATGCATCCATATGTTTGTGCATTGTTACTAGTTTTCCAGGTAAATGTTTTGTTATGTGTCGGTACAGGGACCGGTACCAGTTAACATCTTTGTTGGTGACATGGATGTAGGGACTGAGTGCACCCTCAGTAAGTTTACCACTGACATCAAGCTGTGTGGAACAGCTGACACACTGGAGGGAAGGGATGCCATCCAGAGGGACCTGGACAGGCTTCAGAGATGGGCACATGCCAATGTCATTAAGTTCAACCAGGCCAAGTGCAAGGTCCTGCGTGTGGGTCAGGGCAATCCCATGCACAAATACAGGCTGCGCAGAGAGTGGATTAAGAGCAGCTCTGAGGAGAGGGACTTGGGGGTGTTGGTAGATGAGAAGCTCAACATGAGCTGGCAATGTGCTCTCGCAGCCCAGAAGGCCAACTGCATCCTGGGCTGCATCAAAAGAAGCGTGGCCAGCAGGTTGAGGGAGGTGATTCTGCCCCTCTGCTCTGCTCTGGTGAGACCCCACCTGGAATACTGTGTCCAGCTCTGGAGCCCCCAGCATAAGAAGGGCATGGACCTGTTGGAGCAGGTCCAGAGGAGGGTCATGAGGATGATTAGAAGGCTGGAGAACGTCTGCTATGAGGACAGGCTGAGAGAGTTGGGGTTGTTCAGCCTGGAGAAGAGAAGGCCCAGGGGAGACCTTATAGCAGCCTTCCAGTATCTGAAAGGGGCCTACAAGAAAGCTGGAGATGGACTTTTTACAAGGGCATGTAGTGACAGGATGAGGGATAATGGCTTCAAAGTGGATGAGGGTAGATTTAGATTAGACCTCAGGAAGATATTTTTCACTATGAGGGTAAGGCAGCACTGGAACAGGTTGCCCAGGGAAGTTGTGGATGCCCCATCCCTGGAAGTGTTGAAGGCCAGGTTGGATGAGGGTTTAAGCAATCTGGTCTAGTGGGAGGTGTCCTTGCCCACAGCAAGGGGTTCAGAACTAGATGATCTTTAAAGTCGTTTCCAACCTAAACCATTCTATGATTCTGTGATCTAAATCACTGAAATGAATGGTTGCAAGTAGTAACGTGTGCGTTTCTTCACTGCGTTTCTATATGGTGATGAACACATGTGAACCAGGGCCTCTAGTGGAACACTGTCCGTGTGGATCCTGTGGCATTCTTTGCAAACACTGAGGTATTTCATCCTGGTATTCCAGCCAGATTTACAAGTGATTACATTTGCTTGTCTAAACTGCCCTGCAGTCGCTGTTGGCCCAGTGTTCTTTCTCTTTTCCAGTTTTAAGCTGTTCTCTGTTGAATTAGTCAGCTGCATTCTAACACTGTGACATCTACATTTTGGGGATGGTTAGGCTCTGATCCATACAGGGACCACCAGTTCCTCTTTTGTGTCTGAATGATATTTGTCACCTATTTGGCTTCTATCTCAAAATTCCTCTTTAGCGTCTGTAGCATTGTGTTGTTGGTTGCTATTTGTTCCTACTCTTTATTATAGTTCATAGAGGCTGAATGAAATTCAGAGCCCGTAAATACTGGGATCACAATAAACACACATTCTTTGGTTATAAAATTTTTAATGATTGTCCGAAATTGCAGGGCTGGCTGGATATACTATCAACTGCTTAGAATTACAATAAGACTGGGTGAAGCTGAAAAGGACTAGCATCTGTAGGCTGGGAGAAAGATTCAAGCCAGCAAGTCTGTGAACCAGTGGAAGTCACACAGGCATATGTGCTGTCCTGTCATGTGAAAAGGCACAGAATAATGACGACAATGAAAGCAAAGATTCCCATTTTCTTTAGCTGTGCTTCTTGCTGTAATTTTGATGAAGATACAGCAGGGTCTTTTCTAGCAGCTCCTAGAAAGTTCAAGGGTTGCCCACATCAGTCATTACTAAAAGAGGAATTAATTCTGCATCCAATTTGCAAAGAAAATGCTTGGAAATGTTCTCTGTTTCCTTCTGTGGGAATTTCAGAACCTGCAGGACTTCTTGTTGCTCTTCTAAAGAACATAAATGAAGTTCAGTTGTTTATAGGCATAGCAGTTGGAGATGAAGTGGAGATATCTTAGAGCATCTGTTCCTCACCTCTTTCCTACATATGCTTTCACCTTGTGTTTGTGTTTTCTGAAAGTGTAACACATTGGTCTAGGTATGTCTTTCTAGTCAACCCAGAGCATCTTTTGTCCTCTTACATCCTCTGTGTTGTTTTGCTTCACCCTTCTGTGGCTGAAGGGGAAAAGCAGCTTCTGACAAACAGACTTAATCTCTCAAGGTGCCAAATAACATGGCTCTATACAGCACAGTGTGTAATAGATGATCTTACGAATGTGAATGGGTTCACTGATTTCAAAGGCCTTTCCCCAAATCCCAAGATCCTATACATTAAGAACAGTGACATGACAAGCAGAGTGTCAGGGACTTATGTTCCCTTGTCTAATAATTAATTTTCCTCTCAGCTGTGAATGAAGGAAGTGGATGAAGGGGCATACTTTATGGAGAGGACAGAGTTAGGGAGATCTCTTGCACAAGTGGCCTGCTCTATAACCTACGTTACCTTCATCATTAGAGGTAACTTAGTAAGTCATCCAGTAGACACAGGTTTCTGTGCCTGCCATTTCTTCCACAAGATTGTATCCATTAAGTTCACTGGGCATTGGATCTCACTCTTGCTGTTTATTTAGTGTTATACCTGGGTCAAACTAGTGTGAAAACCAAATCAAGGTCACATGCAGTAAATTTACAGTTAAATCGTTGCCGCTTACTTCCTTGTATTTATTTATTTCAAGGATCTTTACAAGATCAGCTTATTCAATTTATATTTGGCTCAGAACTTATGCTGTCATGAACAGTAGGTCAAACCTTACTTGATCTACTAAATTCTGAGACAGAATACCTAGGTTTGATAGAGTGGAAACGGGTGTCCATGCACATCTCTGCACAGGCAGTTTAAAAAAAAAAAAAAAAAGTCATTTTTGAGAGTAATAAATTACTATGTCTACCCTGGGTTGTGAAATCCCCCTGGAAGATTTGAGAGGAAAATGTTACTACGATTATAGAAATCTCAGTAGCTTAACTAGACCGTTTGCTTCTCTTTGGAAATGCTAACAGATAGTAGAACAGACTATGGACTAATGTCTTGCCAAGGGCCTTTTTTCATGCCAGAGCTACTTTTTTTTTTTCCAAGATAAAAATCTTTAAAAGCTTTTCAATGCAACAAACTTCTTTTTCTCTTCAGACACGCATAACTGAACAGTTTGTGTGTGTGTTTTTCCAGAAATGGTGAAAGAGATAAGATCTCAAGATAGAGCTTAGTCTCAGGTTAGAGACAATGTTTATGGCTCTATTGTAAGTCTCTGGCTCATGACTGTTTGAAAAGTAAATGCTGGCATAACCCTACTATATAACAGCAAAGTAATCATTCCCTGTTTAAACCCAATTGTGCCTATGTTGTCAGTCCTTTTATGGGTAAAGTAAAGGTGTTTTCAGACTTATGACTGATTCTCAATGGCAACTTTTGCTCACTTAAATCAGAACAGTATACATCTGCACAAGTTTTTAATATATTTTTTTTTTCTACAAAGCACAAGCACAGCCTCCCTGGCTTATATATGAAAGAGCTCTGGCACAATTTTGCACCTCTCATTCAAACATTGTTTTACGGGCTGAACTCTAAAATTCTCATTGTCTAAATTGTCAGGATAGTTAAGGTGATTAGCAAGCTGCTTAGATTGAAAAGTGGCCTATTTTAGGTACACTTGTTCTCTGCCAAAGTTTTGTTTTTCTTGGTTGTTTTTTTTTTTCCTATTTCTTCATTATTCTCTGAAGGGACCGCTACATTTTCCTCTGATGGTGATTAAGACTATGTCAAATTGCACATGGCTGCCCAAATGTTTTGGAATTGATTATTAATACAGTTTTGGAACAAATAAAACTGAGTTAATTAGTTCATCTGTAATCAACGATAATCAGCTCTATTCATCTATAACAAACAACTTTGCCTGATCACACTATAATGTAAAATAAAAGTGGCAACAGTTGTATATTAACACAACTGACATGAGCTCTGGTTTTGCATACATTCAGAACTCGATGTGATGTATTTGACTTGCTTCATGTGTTTAATCATGTTTCATCATCCGTCTATCTACAAGGTTTGTTGGGTACACACTCTATTGTAATTTTAACTGCTGTGGTAGAGCATCTACTATAAATCAGTGGTGGGTTTATTGGTCTAAACCATGGCTCAGATAGATCTCTGTCTCATAGAAATCAGCATATCTCTATCAAACTTATTCATGTGGCTGCATCTTCTGATGTTTCACTTTCTTTTCTGTATGTATTTCTATCATATAAAAATATTTATCTAAATAAATTATATGGTCTATCATCACAGAACATGGTACCAAAATACTACCTGTGTCCTAGGTTCTTTGTAAGATATCCAGCTGCCATGTATGTGTGTGTGTTACTAAATATCTCATAAAGAATTCAAAAGAGTCTGACCATCATGTGAAGGTAATTCTTTTTGGTGATGACTAAAACTCAAAAGTTGCAGAGCCAAGACTGGATGTCCAACACAGGGTTAGGAAACTTGCAAGACATTATCATAAGAATGACAGCACTGATGAAGGCCAAGGATCTATCTAGCCTAGTATCTTTTATTCAACAGTGGTAATAAGCCCAAGTATAGAATAAGAACAGGAAAAACATATATATTATTTCTAACCCAGCTTCCTCCTAGCCTCTATTTTTCAGCTTGAGTTGTGTGTTTGTTTAGTAACTTGCAGTATAAGGTGCAGGTGTGCCCTTGAAAAACATTCAACTGGTCTGCCATCCATTGTATGAAGAACCACTTTTTGGTTTGCTTCAGTTTTTTTAACTTGGTTTTTCTAGCTTTGTTTGCTAGTCCCTCATATTTGTATTAGGAAAAAGTGAACAAATTATTCTTATCCACTTTTTTTCATGCCACTCATGATGTTATAACTTTATCATACTACCTTGTAAACACTCTGTCTTTCAGGTTGAAGAGTCCTAATGTAATCAGCCACTTTCTAAATAGAAGGAACTATTTCTAGTTCTAAAATACTATTTTTGAGATTGGGAGCCAAACAGTATACTGTAATTGAGGAATAAGTAAATAATGAATTTATATGGTGGAGTAATGATATTTTTAATGTGGTCACTTGTCTTTTCCTGCTAGTTCATATAATTACAGAAAAACTTAGGTTGGAAGGGACATGTAGAGTCATCCAATCCAGCCTCCTGCTCAACGCTTGGCTAACTTCAAACTTAGATCAGGTTGTTCAGGACCTCATTCAGCTGAGTTCTGAAAATTTTGTGAGATAGAGATCCCACAGGCACTCTGGGTGCCTGTTCCAGTGCTTAAACGCAAGCACTGCATTATTTTTTTTTTCTTCATATCTAACATTAATTTCCATTATTGCAACTTGTAACTCTTGCATCTCATCCTTTTGCTCTGGGAAGGGTTTGATTCCATCTTCTGTATGACCTTTTTTTAGGGTAAAGGAAGATTGCAATTAGATCCCTTCTCTTCTGGCTAACTACTGTTCCTTCTGCCTCTTCTATATTGTTTGCTCCACCTCCTAACTGTATTAGGGCCCTTCTTCTGGACTCTGAGGAGTTTGTTAATCTCTCTGGACACAGTACTCCAGGTGTAGCCTCTCAAGTGTTGAGCACCTTCCCTTGACCTGCTGGCTACATTCTTGCTAATGCACACTAATAAGTGGTTGGCCTTCTTTGCCACAGGAACTCATTTAAACTTGACCCGCAATTCCCTGTCTGCAGAGCTGATTTCTAGTCAAATGTTTCCCAGCCTTTATTTTTGCATGGGGTGTTTCTTACAGAATTTCCATTGTCTTTCAATTTCATGAGGCCCATGTTAGCTCATTCCTTGAGATTTTTGAGGTGTCCCTGAATGGCAGCCCTGCCTTCCAGCATATCAGCTGCTCCCTACAGTGTGGTGTCATTTGTGAAGCTTGCAAGGGTGAGCTTTGTTTTAGAGTTAGTCACTGATGAAGATGCTAAACAATATTGCCCAGGTAGTAGCCCCTGAGGAACGTTTCTTGTAACCAGCTGCAATTAGTTTTTGAAGTATTGACCACTACTTTTTCAGCTCCAACATTCCTAACCTTTCATTTCCTTTTTTGACAGCTACTGAGCTAATGCTTATGTAAATCTATTCACTGTAACTTCTCAGACTTCCAGTTGAGTACTTGTAGTCAGCTCACAGTCCTGCATTTTACATTTGGCTGCCAGCCTAACCTGGAATGCTTTTGAGTTTTTAATGTTTTGGAACTTTGAAAACTTCTTACATTCAGTTTGATAAGTTAAAAATTTTTTCAATAGTTTGCAATATAAAAAATTTCTAAGCAATTGAAGAGGAAAGCTGGTTCAATGTGGGGATTTATTTTGGGTTTCTGTGGCTTAAATGTTAGATTGGATTTGACATTGGATGTATTTGTGAATGATGGAAGGAAACATTTGAATCTATGTAGGATCTCCCAGTTGGTTTTTTTATACTCCTAAAATACTGCTGTGTATACAAGTGTAGAACCAGCCTTGGATCCTGACAGATTTTCTAGGGGGACTGCTACTGAGCAATGTCCTCAGTATCACAGTATGCAACATCAGCTATTTCTGTCTTTCAGTCAACTACCAGATGAGTAAACTTTGAACTGAGGTGCAACAGAAAAATATTTCTGATTAGTTAACTACCTACCTATTTGCTTGGTTTTGTAGTTATTTTCTTTAAATTGTACTGGGGAGATGCCAAAACATCTGTAGAGCTTTATTTTAAATTTAAAAGCTTTATTACTTTGGTGTCAAGGACCTTATGTGCTCGCTTTTCTCCAGCGCTCAAGCCACTGAGCACTGGTCATGTGAATCCTGATAGAAAGCAAATGTTAACTTTTCATGCTTGAGTACCTACTGACAGCCAACGTTAAACTTGTAAGCACATGTATTTGCACTGGAAGTAGTATCTGCTGTATGAGAGGGAGCACTGCTTAACACTGTAAGGTAATGTTCCTCAGATCTCCTTGCCAGAATGTAAGAATGGAGACTATTAAATAAGATCTGAAAAATGTCTTCTTAGCCATGACTACTCACATACGTAGATAGTGTGATGACTGTGATTGTGACAGAAAATTACAGACTAATACATGCAGCGTTCTCTGTGTGTGTATATATAACATATATAAAACATGAATGAAGCAAAGAGACAGTTTCCCTAAAGCCTTCTGCCAGACTCCCAGTACGGAAGCTGTTGACACGATCTGTCAACTGGAACAGCCTTTCACCAGCCTAAGAACTGAGCCCTGTTATCCCTGTGTTCCGTTCCAAGCAGAGCCTATTCTGGAACCATGAATTAGACCAGATCTTATTTATTCCACTCCAGTTTATAGGAATTCAGTTCAACACCCCCTGAAATAGCAAAACCAGTATCTTCCCAGAAAGTTTAGAGACTTTGTCATGGTCGAACATTGTGATTACTTTTCAATGGGACATCACCTTCCAGAAGAATAGCCTGGCTGCTTTAAAGTGTTGCAGCAAACTGTCAAAATACACACTCTGGTAAGATTTTTCTTTTTCCTTGTAAGATATTTTTTTTTCTATTTTACTACCAGGGTAATAGAGTTGCCATTACTGCCAAGCCAAATCCCATTCTAATCAGTTTATTTACTGGATTTTTAGTTCTGCTTGGGGGTTACCATAGATTTTGTACAAAATGCATTCAGTCTTGGCATTCAATCCTGTTCCATGGGAAATCCTATAGGCTGCCTTAGACAGCTTGATGACATCACACTGTCTTTCTGGCATGGTGTTTGCTATTGTTTTTTCTTGTCCATACTCTACCTTTTTGAAGAACAGGATTTCCACCTTTGACGTCTGACTTCAAAGCTCAGAGATAAAAACCCACAGACTTAACAAATTCCTGCACGTTTTGTTCTGCTTATCCAGAGGCCAGTGTCTAGATTTTCATCTAGTCAGCTATCTTCTCAGTTAAGAACAGACTTCTTTATCATGAAGATCCTTAAAATGGAGAAGGTGGATCTCTCCTTTTGTGAAAGGAGTTATTTTCTAACTTTCAGGGTTTTTTTTTTTTTCCATCAAGTATTTGTACTTTTTTTAGTCAGGTAGTAAACATGTTAGTGTGACCTGATATTTCTTTCCTTGATATGCTTTGTGGGATTTACTTATGAGATAAACTTTTGCACAGATCAGTCCTCTGAGATTATCAGCTTTGTAATTAAATATAACATAGCTGATTCTGCTAATCCTCTCTTCTGAAACACAAAATAGCATATAAAACCTTATACATGTGTGTTGGAAAATTGTTGTGGAAGAGGTTGTGGCTGACATTCATAATGTTTTGGGTTTTCAACACAGTTAAAGAACAGAGGATCTTTGTTAATAATGTAATTTGGTAATGGCATAAAATCCTATGTATACCACAGAATTAACATGCTGACTTCACATTAAGTATTTAATGGTACAAATATACTCTATTTTAATCAAGACAGTAACAGTAAAGCTGTAACAAGATTCATCTCTGTATACAACTAAATAATCTTATACTGTATTCTAGTAAAAACCCACACCTCTCTGCTGTATTCTAAGCAACTAAGAACATTATTAATACATGTTGCCTAGAGTGTCCCAGAATGTAGTGACTTGAGCACAGTTATGCGATGTGATAGCTGTAGGCAGGTGATGTCTGATACATAGATGTACTCATGCAAAACGTAACCAGAGAACTACTGCGGTTATGACAAATTTGCTGGATGGTGTAGTTTCTTGTGGTATTGGCAGTCTAAGCTTCACCCACCTGAATCACAGAGGAACGTGTTCTGTTGGCAGGTGACGCTCAAAAAGACAAAAGATCTTGTGGTGATTTTCTTACTGTTTGCAGCAAAGCTGTTTCATGTCTCTGCTAGTACCTTACAAAATTCTTTTAGGTAACATTTTGCAGAATGTAATTAATGGCTGCATAATTATCAGAAATTCCTACAATAGTGTAATCTAACATTATACCCTGTTTAGGACTGGATTTATCAAGTTGTGAATGATAACAAGTAGAAGGAAGCTGTTTAATACAGAGATAAAGGCAAAATAACCAGGGAATAACAGTATGGAAATCAACTTAACCAAGATGGAACTAAAATTGAATTTGCTTAGACTGGAGGAACTAGGTATTCTTCAGTGTAGAACAGTGAAAGAAATAAAGCTGCAGATCTTGTTTCAAGGGCTTTTAATGCACATGCAAATGGCACCAGGTGGCTGGAGAATAACAAACAGTGTTTAAGACGTGGTGAAAGTCTTTGAAGCATGTACAGACCTCTAAGTCTGCTATGCTGGTATGCACAAATTTTTAAGGAAAGGTTCGTTAGCAATATTAGTAGAAAATTGGATGGCAACGGGCTAACCTTGCATTTTTCTTTGGGGATTTAACTGATTTCCCAGACTAAAAAACCCAACACTGGTAGATCTAATCTTGTTGGAGTTAGTATTTGATATGGTGCAAGATGGAGAGGTATTATAGAAGATGTGATTGTATATCACAATTATGTGACCAGTAGACACTATGTGAAATAATAGAAAATACTAATTTATATGAAAGCTAGAACTACCGGTTCGGGCAACAACCTTACCGACTATATCCTTTGGCCAGAACATTGGCCCAAGGTGTGTCAGCAGTAGTTTATCAATGAATCTGGTCCATATACTTTGTCAAGGGGCAACTGAGCAGATATCCCAATGGTCTATCAACTCAGTGCTCTAGGTTGGTGCCCTAAAGTACATTAAAAGTTAGTTATATTTCCAGTTTGCTTTGGCTGTCACTCTGTAGTTGAAGGGTCTTCGCAGGGGACAAAATCGAGTAGCTGGGAAGATTGATTTCCTCTCCCATTCTACCACCACTGTCCCCTTAAGGGTGGGTGCTGAGTCACAGGCAAAGGAAAGGACAGATCTCTGGACACTTGATCTTTCTGGACACATGTGAGTTCCTGTTCCCTGTGCCTTAGTTGCCAGGGAAAGGCAATTCAGGAGCACAATCCACAAAGAATCAGACCTGGACCTGCCTCCTAACATGTTCCTGCTGTTTATTTCTAGGGCAGTCTTTATTCTCAGTCCAGATCCATAGTTTGTGTTGTATCCTGAAAAAATTAAGCTTCTTACTAGGCTACATGATAGTAATTTTCTGTTCTTGAATTGCTAACATGGAAAATATGGAGAGTTTATTTCTAATCCTGGTATATCAGCAGATCATTTACGTTTATTACAAAGTTATCTATTGCCTCAGAAGAGTACCTTGGGTAGTCTCTTTAGATCACTAGAACAGTGCAAAGGACAGTAGTGTGAGCCCAAGTCTTCCTTTTTGAAACTCTTTTTCTTTACTTCTCCTGACCGGTGCCACAAAAGCATTTTGCATACATTTTGCTCTGGTAATAGGTTTCACAGATAATTGCATAGCATTTGCTCTGGTGTTTCTAAAAGCTTGGTGGCCAAAGGCTTTTCCAGCTGTCACTCAACTGACACTGGGACCATGTGTCAATGGCTTCATAAATGCAACTGTTCTGAACTCAGCTGCCCTCATCGTGCCTGTTGAGTCACAGTCTTATTATTTGGCCATTTTCTGAATACTGCCAAATTTCATTTGGTACTTTCACAGTGGCATTAAGTTTGCTGTTGTCATTTCTTGATGGAGTACAGCCCTGTCTTTGGATTTAAAGCTGTAAAAAAAATCTACTGCTGAATGTAAAATATTGCTTCCTAAATCCAAGTGTAGCCAAGTGCACTGTTAAGATATTTAGAATGCTCTTAAATTATTTCCTCCTTAAAAATACTTTTATGTATTCTATTTTGTTAACTTTTTAGGTTAATACAAAATTGCTTTCCTGGCTTGACATTGACATAAATGCTCTCTTTTTCTGCCTCTTTACAGAGGACAGTTAATTTGGTTGCTTGATACTTAGAACAGATACTCACTTTGAATAGGACATTGTTTCCCAGCCAGATCAGTAGCTACCTCATGGGGTTTTTTCAGTATTACTTCAGGACTGGCAACAATACAGCAGTAAAAGAAGTAAAAGTTTGAGTATGCTCAGAGATTGTTTAGATTTAATCCAACAGCAAACATTGTTAATTTCCTCTTTGTAAGGTTTCCCCTCCCTCTCCTACAACTATTTGTAGCTGTCAGCCTCTAACCTTATTTTAATGAGAATGGCAGCTCTAAATCCCTTCTGATTGCTTTTATTTCTTACTGGTTCTAAATAAGGATATTCCAAGTGTGTATTAATCTCACTTGGAGATGTTTAAACAACTGATCTCAAAGTGGCTGAGTCCTCCTATGCTGCCTGCTATCGCTTTGGTTCTTCTGCATTGCTAAGGTCAACTGTGTTAGAATATCCACTGTCTGCACTAGTTCAAACCAAGAAAATTTCAAATTCAGGCTCATAAGACTAGTGAGTTTCCTTCTTTTCTTTTTGTTGAATGCTGCCGAAGAGGGGAATAAAAGGAGCAAATAGGTCATTTATATATTCATTTACGACAAATGAGGCAAACATTTTGATTTCTTTGTTCCCCTCCATTTTTTTCATTCTCAAAATGTTTTGCTATTTTTCTATTTTCTTTCCGCTCTCCTTTACCTCTATCTTCTTTTTTCTTGTCTCTTTTTCTTTTTCTTTTTTTCTTTTCCTTTTTTCTTTTTTTTTTCTTTTTCTTCTTGTTTAAGCTGCCAGGCCAAATGAGGAAACAATTACAGGATGTTGGCTTTAAAAGTGTCTGGCTTTGCCAAATAAGTTTATCTTTTTTTTCATTGTGGCTTAAAACATGCTAAACTCAAAGCCAAGTTACTAACCTAAAACTCATGGTAACTTCAGTGTTTTGCATTAGGCTTACAATAAACTTGGATAGTTTTTCCACAGTCTCTTTGCCAGTGATTAGTTTGGAAGATAGTATGTTTTGAATTTGCTGAGAGATCTACTGCTCTTAGCTTAGTTTTAGTACTTTTAAAAAGCAATCAATAATGCCCGTTTTGTAATAAGCAAAATTTATGAACTGACAAGCAAAATGTAATTATAGTGGGTATTCCGTACAAGAAAAAAGAGGTGATCTTAAAGCCATCTCAGCATTCTGTTTGCACTCATTTTCATTCATATAAATGATTAAGTGGTTCTGTGCTGAAATGTTTCTCTCTCAAGGCTTAACATGAGTCTGGAAAAGTTGTTGCCAAAGAGTTCTATAATTAAGTCAATGACCATTTGTATTAACTTTTCATTGTTGCCTACAGACTAAATTTTTCATAGTATTATTTTTATGACTAAGGCCCTAACTTGGCAGCAACTTAGACACCTTTTATTTTTGTTCTCAGGGGACTGTACTCCATAAATGTGCAAATTCATGACAAAAGTGAAGCCTGTATCAAAGACTTAAGTTGATGTTGCAGTTAATGAAACTGTTTCCCTTGTCTTCTGCTCTGTTAAAAAATGGCTTCTTCCTGAATGAACCACCGAAATATCATTCAAAAACTATGATGTAGTGAAGAAGAAAAAGAAGAAAACTTCATCTTATAGGGCCTGATCTATAACTCGGGTTTGTGAAAAAACACCTACTGAATTCAGAAGGCTTTGGATCAAACTAAAGCTATGCTTTGCCCATGCTGTTTAGCAGTAAGTGTTGAAATAATATGAAGTTAAATAAACATTCTGTCTGTTAATAATCAGATGTTGCAGTGGATTTTAGTACAACCTAAGCAGTTCAGGCAGTTTAGGTAAAGCCTACCTAGTTTTGAAATGAACACATTTAGACATGCCTTAGTTGCTCTTGGAAATCAGCTTATGAGTCAACCTTCCTACTTTGCTTTCTGATCATATGTTTTTCTGCATCACCAGTTTTGGCTGCACAAACTCTTGCCAAAGGATCTCCTATACTAGGTATTGAAAAGAAACAAACCAAAAAGCCTTCAAGTCTTTGAGTCTTAATGTCTTCATGTATTTAAAGAAATACACATCTAACCACAGTAGATCAGATCATCAGATGGGGCCTCCAGCTGTGCCCAATATGTAATGTTGCTGATTAAACTTGTATGGACTATTGCTACAGCAGCAACAATTCCATAATGCATCCTGTCAACTCTGCAACAACAGGCATAGAGGACATTTCTTACGGTGCTGGTCATTTTATACCTGACATTTAAGAATAAATTAATTTCTGCCAGGCCTGAAGTTGTAGTTAGTGAAAACCTGTAAGTCTGACTGCTAAACTTACTGGAAAACATGGACCAGCTCTGGTAGAGGAGAAAAACCCTCACTATGGCCTTCTTCAGTAATAAACTCAAACTGCGGAGATATGTGCACATAAAGCTCTACGGACCTCTGTGGGACTTTATATGAGTGTGAAGAGATCAGTCAGCACAAATCTTTCCTCGGGATTGGGGCCTGAGACTTAGAGTTGGAGAGGATGGAAGGAGAAGATGAAAGGAGATCTCTAAGCTTCCTTCAGATACGCTTCTCAGTGAGGCAGAGCAGCACAATGATAGCTATTGTTATATTAGATGTAGATTTCATGTACAAACATTACATTGGTTTTCTTACAGATTAAAAAAAACCCCTTCCAAATACCCATATTTCATTTGTGGGAAGTAAAGTAATGATGCTGTCAGCTACTGGCCAGAAGATAATTTATATACTGTGTGTGAAACTTAGTTTTCATTAAATCAGGCCTAGAGATGCTTATGTGGATTTAACTTGTGAGATTAGCAAATAGCATATATTATATAGACTTATATCAGAGCACAATATAAATGTTTTAATGACTGCTTTGCAACCAAGTAGATTATCTGAAATTCGTACTAGTCATCAGGTCTTGTGTTAGGTTTATTCAGCTTTTTTGCGAAAGGGAGGGGAAAAAAAAAAAGCCAGAACCAAACCCTGACCCTTAGTCAAGGTTCCGCAGGCTTGTCTTGAGTTTCTTGGTGAAACGTTATGGCAAGATGACCTGCGTGCCACTCTCGGTTCAGTAAAAATATTTGGTCATTTAAGCCTTTTCTTCTGTATTGGGTTTGCGTGGCAAGGTTTTGGTAGCAGTGGGGAGCTACAGGGATGGCTTCTGTGAGAAGCTGCTAGAAGCTATCCCTATGTCTGATAGAGCCAATGCCAGCTGGCTCCAAGACAGACCCGCTGTTGGCCAAGGCCAAGCCGATCAGCACTGGTGGTAGCACCTCTGTGATAACATATTTAAGAAGGGGAAAAAGTTGCTGTGCAATAGCAATTGCAGCTGGAGAGAGGAGTGAGAATATGTGAGAGAAACAACCCTGCGGACACCAAGGTCAGTGAAGAAGGAGGAGGAGGAGGAGGTGCTCCAGGAGCCAGAGCAGAGATTCCCCTGCAGCCTGTGGTGAAGATCATGGTGAGGCAGGCTGTCCCCCTGCAGCCCGTGGAAGTTAATGATCAAGCAGATATCCACCTGCAGCCCGTGGAGGACTCCACGCCAGAGCAGGTGGATTCACCCAAGGAAGGCTGTGACACCATGGGAAGCCTGTGTGGGAGCAGGCTCCTGGCAGGACCTGTGAACCTGTGGAGAGAGGAGCCCACGCTGGAGCAGATTTGCTGGCAGGACTTGTGACCCTGTGGGGGACCAACACTTGAGCACTCTGTTTCTGAAGGACTGCACCCCATGGAAAGGACCCACGCTGTGCAGTTAGTGAAGAACTGTAGGCTGTGGGAAGGACTCACATTGGAGAAGTTCATGGAGGACTATCTCCTTTGGGAGGGTCCCCATGATGGAGCAGGGGAAGAGTGGCATGTGAGGAGTCCTCCCCCTGAGGAGGAAGGAGTGGCAGAAATGATGTGTGATTAAACTGAAGCAACCCCCATTCCCCATCTTCCCGTTGTGCTGGGGGAGGGACGAGGTAGAGAAATCGGGAATGAAGTTGAGCCCAGGAAGAAAGGAAAGGTGGGGAGGAAGGTGGTTTAAAATTTGTTTTTATTTCTCATTACCCTACTCGGATTTGATTCGTAATAAATTAAACCAATTTACCCAAGCCAAGTCAGTTTTGCCAATGATGGTAATTGCTGAATGATCTCCCTGTCCTTATCTCGATCCATGACCCTTTTGTTATATTTTGTCTCCCCTGTCCAGCTGAGGAGGGGAGTGATAGGAAGACTTTGGTAGGCACCTGGCACCCAGCCAGGGTCAACACACCACGTCTTTGTATGGGAATGTGGCCGTTGATTTCCATTATCCATATATTAGCATGGACAGCAAATCTGGTTGCCTGAGCCTGGAAAGATGTTCTAGATATTTGAGCCTTGCTCTCTTTATGGTACATCTAACAAGAGAGGCTCAAGTATCTTCAAAACAGACTGATTGGCAACTTTGCAAACCTTATTTTCTTGTCACAGAAATAACCAATATTTGGAAACCTACCTATTTTAAAACACTGGGAATAATCCATGTGCTTGTTAGCTTCTTTCAGTCTCTAAGTTCTCCCAGGGATATGAACCAAACCAGGCATGTATATCCTGCAGTGAAGCTCTGAGGTTTTTGAAGGCGTCACTGTCTTGCCTGCTGGCATTGGCCTGTGTCAGTATGAAGTTAATGCAGAAAGATTTTAACTCATGAGACTTATGCTGAGGTACTGCTGCAACTTCAGCCCCTTTTCAGGCTATGTAGTCTCTTTGTGTCAGTGCCAGAGGAGTGATAGTAATGGTAGTAATAGGCACTTTAGAAATACAAGACAGACCCACAAATAAGCATTCATGCTAGAAAGTGTTTTGTCTGGTGGAAAGGGCAGGGTAATCAGTGTTTCCAAAGAGCCCAATTTCCACTCTGGAAATCTGAATTTCACTCTTTGTGTCTTGCAGCTCATATTTTCTTAGTTAGAAACCTCTGTTTGGTTCTGTGTTACTAAACTTTGTGACATGACAGCAATTAGAAGACACTTGACTGAGATAAAGGAAACAGTATGCCATCGAAACCTTTTTTTTAAAAAAAGAAAGAAAAAGGACAATTTTCAATATTTAAGTGATTAGAACCTGTCATTTCATGTTGTTGTTTGCAGGCTGACACAAATGACAGGACAAAGGAGCATACATGGAAAGAAGATGAAAATTCAGAACAGATGTCAGGAAGCATTTTTCATGCTGAATGTGTACAGTGGCCAACCAGGTAAGGCAAAAGCATTTTCCCATTTAGGAAATAATTAGATGGCCCGTCATGGACAAAATGGCTTTCTCAATTTCCTTTTTCTCTAATTTTCTTACGTTCTTATTATACTCCGGCTGCTACTCGCTTTTCTCTGACTGGAAGCTTTATCATCATCCGGACATGAACCTAGTTCTTATAGAAATGAATGAACTATTAACTGCTAAGTGAACAGCTACTTAGCTAGATATTATCCTGTTGATATTATATCATGCTGTTTTGTTCAAGGTCTAGCAATGCATACATATTTGAAGTTCAGAGTTTCTGGAAGTTTTTATCACAGTTACAAAATTGAGTCTAGGAGAAAATCAGAGTGACAGAAAACATGCTGTTTCTATTATCTTAAAGAGTTTGAATATTTTAAGTGATAAAAATGTTACACAAAAATGAGTCTAGGAGATAACTTGGGAAAAACACAAATTAAATGGACAAATGCACACACACACACACACACCCCCAAGATGAACATATTTCTGGAATCTTCGGTTTAGTTGAGGCTTTGCTCACAAACCTGACACAGACTTCTTCCTGTGTAATCTTGCTGCCAGTCTTTTGTAACCTCATGCCTCATCTTTCGTGTTCATAGAATAGAATAATTTTATTTTCTCAGGTGAATATGAGTGTGAAGCTGTAATTATTTGGGGCACTGACATTCGATGTCTCCAAGTATCACTCAGCACTAAGTTAATTTATTACGGTTGTGATCGTCATTTTAGTAAAGTGTTGGCCCATTACAAGTTCATATATTAAAGCTGTTTGAGAGTGATAGATAGATAATGCCCACTGAGGACAATGTTAAGACTTAGATATAGGAACTGAAAGTCTTTAGTTTGTAATAGGTTTTTCCAGGAACTGTTTAAAAGACTTACCGAACAAATCACTACAACATCAGGCCGTGTTTCCAAGCTTATGATTTCCACCAGGTAAAAAGTAGAGCTGTCTGCCCCAACCCCTACCACAAGCTCCCATAGTTTCAGTGCTAAATGATGTCACCAATGTTTTCAATTTAAAGTCATTTATGTGATAATTAAATAGAAGAATTTGATTTTCATTTTTGTGGAAATTGCTCGGTGAGGTTGATTCTGGCTTGCTTCTTAGATATGAATTCCAGCATTAGTAATAAATATTGAAAATGTCTTGATTAACAATGACCAATTTAGACATGTAATTATGGATATTTAAAAAAGCCAATGGTTCTGAAAGATAGTAGATCTGAGAAGTGTTGTTCACTGTAGATGTACTGAAGAGAATGATCATTTTGATTTTTCAAGGAATTCAGCCTTCAATCAAATAAAATGCCCAAAGAAATAAAGCTAATTTTTAATGACATATGGAGGCAATGTCAGTCACAGCACAAAGCAAGTGCAATTTTGTTGACTTTGGAATTGGTACAGGACTTCCTTAAGTTAAAGATAGCTAGGGAGCTAAAATTTAAGGATGATACTCTGTTCTCATTTCTGGCTTTTTTTCCCACTGTAATCCCCTCAACATCACAGTGCACACAGTGATATGAATTAACGCTGGAACATTAATCTTGATTTGGAATTTTGTGAGTTTCTGTTGATGTATGTGACTCCCATACTCTCTTCTCCAGGATTAATTCTTTGGGGTGGTAAGTGAATAAAAAGTGTCCAACAACTCAAAAGTGGCTGTATACTGGTGCCAACAAACCTTCCCCATCTTAAAAATTCAGTCACTCCTTTTTATATGGATGGGGAAAAATTGACTTAGAACTGAAGTTTTTCTGAAGTAAAAGAATCTTTGTGTGTGGGCATTTTCAGGAATTCAAAGGCAGGTGTGTGTGTATATATATATATAAAAAAATAAAAATACAGTCTCTAATACCGTATAATATATGTGGTGTGTGTGTATATATATGTTTGTAAAATATATGTTTGGTGTAAGTATTTGTGAGTGAGTGCATCTTCTGGACATTAGCTTTTTCATTATGCCTTTTCTTTTGGTGGAAGATTTAAAGGTGCCCTTCTGCTTCAGGTCATTAACCACGTTGACTACCACAGTCTGACCATAGAAGGAAAAGGCTACTGTTTTATTCTTAATGTCTAGTATTAGATGTGAAGGAATATGAACAAATCTCTGCAGATTCAGTAACTGAGTCCCAGTGTCCTCTGACATCATATTTAAATGGAAACCATCACAATTCTGCCTAACACATTGTGGATAAGGACAAAATCTGTATGCTGCGTTGTGATGTAGCAGACGAAATTCATTGCAGAGTGGTTGTTCCACCAACAGTCTAACTGAGCTTTGCAGCCAGTTTTGTAGGGAGGAAGAACATTGGTTCATAGAAATAGGATTTTTACTCTGTTTTTCCTCCCTTCCTGCATGTGTAACAGGGTCCAGAAGGAAGTCTTTACACCACACACATCCATACTAATTTTAAAATTACTTTGCACTATCTTGAAGTTTTTAGAGAATCTCATGCTACTGTAGGGAGAGAAAACCTTTTAGTTCTTTCACCTCTGTACTACTGAAAATATCCATTTTCTGCTGTCCTGCTCGATACTTTTTAGCCTGTGCTGTCATACTCAAGGCTATTCTTCACCTGCCTTGCACAGCTTTGACATTATTAGCAGTTAACAGATTTGAAATAAGATTTAGCATTCCAGGTATTTGATTTCAAGTGCCAGAAGTCATAGCATGAGCTTAGAATTACGTACTTTTATTTAAATGATTTATTTGCGTTCCTCTCTATATGCTTTCTTCATTCTGTGCTGGTTAACTGACATTTGGTCATGTTTTCAAGACCTTTTTTCATAAGCATAAGGCTATAAACTTTATATTCTTCTAAAAAAAAAAATAGAAGAAAGGATTCTTGTGAAATGATGTGATAAAGAAACTGTATTTTTAAAGGAAAAGATTGGTGGAGTTCATCTTACTTGACAGGACTTATGTTAAATTAAATAACTAGTCTAATTGAACTCTACAATTGATGGAGGCTGAAAAATCAACAGTGAGTGCCATATTCCATAGCAATGTGGGCTGAATGGACCATTAGCAGAATCTAAGCAGTTTCATTTTGGTTGTCTACAGCTAGGCCACACTATCTCTCTTCAGAGGCAGTAAAGATCTACCTAAAATTGAGATGTGGCAGTGTTGTTTACTGAAATTAATTGAAAGCTGTATTTGCATGTGTTGTTTTCAATTTGCAGCTTATATTTTCTGGTTTAGAAATTCTAAGTGTTTTAACTTCTCTGATTCAGTTTAGGAGAAGGCCTTATTCTTAAACTAAAATAATAGGTCAAAATCTTTCCTGTTGTCCTTACTGTGATTTCATGACACTACACTACAATATAAAAAGGTTCGTTTTGGCATGCATATTTCTCAGTGTCTCTATCTGACAAGAGTCTGTAAATGTCATGGGATAACTCTACAATCAAGCCATATTAGCATTACAGTTAATGCAATATATCATATGAAGTATTCCACGAACACCAAGATCCTGTAAAATCAAAGAACAAATAAAAAAACCTTTCAAACCAAGTACCAAAAATATAGTTTAGTACTATAATTTAATTTGCAGTCAGTAAGCAAGCAAGCAATTTCAAAACAACTTTTCTGTGGTATTAAGGAAGACAAAATATCCCCTTAATAAGCCTGTGTTTACCTTTAAGATACAAAATACATGGACTTATTCATATAGCTAAGGCTAACCTTCTGGATATCTGTCTGTAGGAAAGGGATATTAATTTGGTAATAATCCGTACTGCAGGAGAAAATCCTTTGTTGGGGAGAAGGGGCTTGGTGAGGGATAAAATGCATTGCATGAAGCAGGCAATTACAAGACCAATTGTTGACTAAGAGCTTTTGTAGAAGAGGTTTTTGACTAGCTAGAAAATGAGAGCCGCATGAAAATCCAGGTTCTGTCATAGATAATTTCTTGGTGTTCGCAGAGAGTCTAGCATTTCTCTACCTTGCTTTTTTTGCCTCCAAGGAAATGGTAAGGTTAAATTTGTAAAGGTATTTTCAAATTCTGAGAGGAAACGTGCTACATACGTGCAAAGTATTATTAATGATAAGATTGCTATACTGTGTCAATTGGCGTAGTTGTGTCCTGGAAAATAGTTCTCATATCATTATTAGCTATGACTATTCCAAGAGGAAATGTTAAGTACAATACTACAAAATGGATCTCTTCTGAGCATATTTTCTTTATGTTTATGTGCCGCTGAAAGTAATAACTGACCCTCTTAAAATATAAGGCATTATTTCCTTTTCAGTTTCCAGTGCTGAAAGCACTGAATAATAATAATAATAATAAAAAAAGATTGTGTGGATCATTCCTCTTTTCTTCCACATAATTTGTTAATGTATACAGCGATGGAGAACCTTAGATTCTTTTGATGCGATGTAAGAACAAATTATCTTAATTCAGTTCAATTTATACATGAGAATAACTGACTCAAAACAGTCCTGTGATCAATGGGGCTCTGACTACTTTAAATACATTCACTGAGTATTATCCCTATAGAAAATAGCCCTGTAGGATTGTTGTATGACTTTTTTTTTTTTTTAAAGAATTAATTTTAAAAGGTCAAAATTTAAAAATGATACTGTTATTTAAACGTAGTGTGAAGGTTTAAGTGCAAATCACTCTAAGGTAACTTTTTTTTAAGAGCGGACTAATGCAGTATTATGTTTTATAGTGCAATAAAATTATGTGCTAAAATTATGCTCATAAATGCAGGCAAATGTAAACCAAGCTATTAGTTATGTTTTCTCAGATAAAAGTGATTAGCATAGCTATCAAACTCTTCTCCCATTTGAATAACAGAATTATGCCTGAAATCTAAGGCTTGTTTGTAAAAGCTGAGTCTTAAAAAGAAATGTAAATCCAGCTATCAATGTTGTATTTGAAAGTGAATGCAATGGTCTGCTCATCATTCTGCTAACAACTAAGAGCAGAGGAACATGACCCAAATTGCAGCAAAACATGTCAATATGAAATGTGCCTCAAATACTATTTTAGAAGTCATTCTTAGCACTTTATCATAGTCTCCTTACTGCTGATCAGACTCATTTAAAAACTATTGTGGTTTGTTTAAACATAAGAGTGATGAAAGAGTCTTTTAGCAACAGCCACCGTGAGACAAAGTTCCATGTATAATTCATGAAGTATGTGGTCATCTACTAGCAAATTAATTTCTATCTGACAGCTATACTTCTGGTAGTGTCCTCTCAGTAAGGCGCATGGTATATAATTAAAATCTGAACAGAACAAATTAAATGCTGATTACTTCATAAAAAATTTCAGGGCTTGAATATTGTTACCTGTCTTTATAGGATCAAACCAAGATATTTTGACAATGTATAGATGAATGGATGTATTTTCTCAACCCTGTATCCAATTGTTTTCTAATGCCTAAGGGTTGAGGTTAAAATTACTGCTGGAAAATCCAACTGTGAAAAAAGAAGTAAAAAGCAAACTCTCACTTCAAAACTGCAAGGAGCAAATAAAAACTGTCTCTACCTGTAGGTGGCTTTCCTGTAATGTTAATATTGGTTGGTCACAGCAACATTTAATATTTTAGATGCAAACCACTGCTCAGACAGGTGCAGTGTTTCCTTTGCATTCTCCCTGCCTCCCTCCTTTCTCTCCTTAAATTTGTTTAATCAATGTCATTTGAAGCATTTAATGGGTGTTTGTCACACTGATAAGAGAAAGACTATAGATGACCAACTCTGGTGATTATAAAGGGTTTCTTATTGTTTGCAATGAAAACTATTACAATAAAAGATAAAATATTAAATAAAATATTACGAAGGTTTTCAAGCAGTCATGGAATGAAGAATGCTGCAGGGAAAGTTCACATATGATCTTACTGAACAGGAATATTTTTTTAAGGTTTGTACTGTGTTTTGCACTTGCATGCAATGTGAGGTTTAGCTTGTGCTGGCAACTGCAGTGCAAAGTCTTAAGGATGTGTTAGCATATGCTGGAGTCTGTCACCGCCTTCGCTCTCCTTTTGCCTATGCTACTTAGATTAAGTTAACAGAGATGCACTACCATGTCCTGAGATTAACCTTTTTAGGCACAAGTTTTTTGCCTGTTGTTGCAATACTGGATGGACAGCTAGACTTCTGTTTTTGATACAAGGACATTTTCTGTACGATGGCACAACGTCACTTATCAATGAAATTATACCATCCCTCCATGATCTTTTTCTGGAGAGATTGTAGGTGCAATGTATACTAAATGTGCAGTAACAGATTCCTGTACAGCGTAGCAATAGTAATAGCCTTTCAGTAATGCAGGCCAAGACAGTTTATTGAGAAAGAAAATTTCTTTAATTTAAAGAGAATTTGAAAAGGTGACAAGAGTAAACCTAAAAGGATTCAGATGATAAACGTGTGCACACATGGATGGTGTATACGATGTTATAACATTGATGCGTATGAGTATTTTGTAAAGATAAGACTAGTGAGTCAAATGGGGACTTACATTGACCCTCAGGTAATGGGATGGAAGATTTGTCTACAGCACTGGCATTTATTAGTAGGCAAAGCAGCTGGTACTATCTGTTCACAGTCGCTGTAGTGCTCAGTCATGAATGAACAGCTCTTCTCCTACACTCCTTACTGCCACTTTTTCTACAAAGGTTTCCATGTCAAAAGATTGTACATAGAAAAGTACTGGTAGTACGGTCACTTTATCCTCGTCCCCTCCTTTTCCTCAGAAGCTCTGCAGGGTAAGGGTTGACTCTTCATTTAACCTCAATAATAAGTGTTCTGGCTCATGCATCTGTGCTTACGTCAGGCTCTTCTTACCTAACTTCACAAAGTAAATGAGATCTTGCTGTGGCTATAATCACAAATTCATGATTAGAGATACAGTTTAAGGTATTAGGTAGGTTATAGTTAATGAATAGAATCATAGAAAAATTTCAGTGGAAGGGACCTCCTGAGGTCAGCTAGTCTGCACTGTCTTCTGCTTTCTGTTCAAAGCAGGGCCAACTGGAGTTAGATCATGGTGGTGCAGATCACGCCTAGTCAAGTTTTGAAGGAAGAGTTATGAGCAAGCTGTCAGTAGAAATTGTCTGCCATTGGATTTGTTTGTCTTTATACCAATGACAAAAGTATCTAAAATTAGCTGATGGCAGAATACTGGATTGGATAGTTCAAACAATTCTTCCAGTTTGAATGTTATGAAGAGGAAAATTATTTTGTAGTATCAGTGCTGGGATGTACTGAACGCTGTTTTGTATGACATTCTTACCTTTTCACAGTTATATCAATGAGAAGTTGTTTTCTGATCTCGAAGGACAGGCCGGTGATGGGACAGGGAAGAGAACTGAGTTCTGAAAATGTGAGGAAAGGTACAAAAAGAGTAATTGAAGCTCTCCAGAAATGATATGAACTAAGCTGTAAGCTAAAGCAATAGGGAGTGTAAAGATACAGGGAGAACATCCAGGTTTAACACGAGTAAAAAATGAGTGAAGACTGCTTGAGGGTGAGAACATCACCACTGAGATTAATGGTGAGCAGTGGCAGCAGCTGCCACGTCAATACTGTATTAAGTTTGGAAATGTTTTAAGTATAAAAATTCTATAAAGGAACACATTCCATGTGGTAAATATGAGTTCATGCCATCTTCAATTTTGTAAGACCCACTGGACAACAATTATACCTCGTAAATATTATCAGATGGCCAAAACATGAGACATGATGTTACATGTGCTGAAAAATCTGTCATGCTGCAATGTCTGTTAAACACAAGCTGAAAGAACAGTATAAACTGCCAGTAAATATGAAATGAAATGAAAACAAACACTGCAGTGCATGACTTCCTGTGGGATTTGATATTAATCCCCACTTATGAGGAGTAGTCTGTACAACATATTTTCCCTAGGGGACTTGTGAGTTATCCAGCTAATCCTTATTCAAGGCATATGATTTGTATCCGGCAAGAAATCACACAGAATTTTTTCAATCAGCTCCAAATATACAGTACTGATAATAAAGTCTGTGTAATTGGATTTTAAAAAAAAAAAAAAAGTCCTTGGAAAACAAGTTTAATGTGCACATTTCATTATGCAGTGGTCAGCGCTATAACTTCTAGACAAAGGTTCAATTTTAAACATCTGATTATCTTCTTTGTAAGGTCTGTTTGTATTCAATTTGTCTCTGTTATGCTTTCAATAATTTCTTATCCTGTTATTACCTATATTTTTATTGGATACAAATCACAGATTAATCATCCCCATTGGTTCTTTTTTTACATCCTAGTGATGGATACGCTATCTGTGCTGGTTTTGAAGTCTCTTGTGTTTACCATGTGAACATAGATTTTCCAGATTCAGGTTCTTCTGCCTGATGTGTTCTTACTTCGCTCCCTGGTGACAGCATCTGTACCTACCCCATCCTATAGAAGAGAAAAAATCAAACGCTTAGAAGAAGGTAGTTTGCAGGATGTCGTATTAAAGACACTCTGGCATAGCACCTTCATCATCTTTTTCAAGTCCAGGCACTGTTAGGTCAAGACTATATAAAATATGTTTGTTCCTTTCTTCTTTGAATAGAATGATATTTAACAGCAACTAAAACTAACTTAATTCTGTTAGTATCGATACTGGAACTGTTGGATAGGCCTGTAAGAAACAAAACATTTCTGTCCCCTGCGAGCAAAAAGAAGTGAAGTCCTATGTTCTAATGGCTTGCTGCCACAAGGTACATCAGACAGGCTTGGCTGAAATATTAGCTGGGGTTCAGTGCTTTCAAAAAAGTTCTGTGTTCGTGAGATGGGAGAATGGCCTGTGTTAGCGATTAGATCATTTCCTAAACTAAGCCTAGATGTACTACTACTTGGCATTGTACATTTTTAGTTTGTGCAAAAATACCTCATTTACGTTTCATGTTTCGAGACTGGAACACAAAAACACCAGATGTTACATATTTGTTACTTCTTGTAGTAACATGTATGTGGTACGTATGCAGCAAATATTCCAAAGACTAAATCTTGGCATGAGGCTACTAGTATGCTAAGAATAGGAATTACATTGTTCAGACTTTTATTTTAAGAGTTCAAATTTGGTATGCTGCTGCTCATTTAAATACACGTAAGGAGGTGGAAAGGATATAGGGATATTTAAAGTTTTCCCAAAATGATATTTCTTTAAGCAAGGTTTTCTATGCCGCTGGCAGCTCTTTAGTTCCAGTGAGATGAGAACACTCACAAGAAAATGTTTCCTTGCTAATGAAACATAGGCTGAGTTTGTCCATTTATTTGAAATAAACAGATTACCAATTTACATTTTTTACTGAATGGTTTTAACACAGTAAGCATAGATAAGTGCTGAATGACTTCAGAAATGGTGAACACTTTTGCCTTCTTGTGAACACAGAGGTACTCAAGACCTTTCATGAATCTCGTGAGACTGTTTAAAATTTAGCAGTGTATTGCAGTTGTTAGGTGTTTAGAGTTATAGCCTCAGCTCTGAGAAGAACTTACTGTATGTTTGGGTGACTTGATCTGCATATCTGTTAGTTTCTACATATATGTGAAGAATAATATGGGGTTTATGTCTTTGATTTATTGGATAGGAGCATAGTTTCTTCTATGTGCGTTTCTGCAGTGCTGGAAAGAGAATATTTTGACACTGTAACCTATGATTTTCTCATACTTGTTTAAGATGTGGGTTTGTGTTTTGTTCTTTGCATATCTCTTACAAGTAGCAGAATTTCAGATCCTGAAACCAGTGATTTCCCCAGTTAATTTTGGGAAGATGCCACAGAAGCTATAGAGTCCATAAAGTTCACTTTCTAACTGTTCACAAGACTGAACTACTGTAATAGGTTTGTCTGTTAGCACTGTGTTTCAACTTCAGCTCAACATTTCCTGAGTCAAAAGGAGAAGTACTATCTGCTTCATCCTTCCAGCTGCTGCATTACAACAGTCAGTTCATAGTGATCTCAGTTAGTTATTGTCCATACCTTCCAAAAGAAATATGCAAAGACATTGACATGATCCTAACTTCCCATTGTTAAATAGGTCAAGTTGTAACTGGGCAGTAAAATCCATTTATAGTATGCATCAGACATTTATTAACTTGGGTAGAATATCAATTCAGTGTTAGGTCTGTAAAATGTTCCAAGCCTTTAGCAGTTCTGTAAACAAAAAAATTCTTAGTTGGCTCAGGAAGGCCATAAATTGAATAAAAATGAGGAAAGTATGTGTGTGCCTACCAGTTGGGTTACTATTAGTTGATGGGTTTGTTCCCTGACTGCTGGAAATAGTGTCGTGAAATGATCTTTGTCTCTGTCCAGGTGCTCAACTTGTATATTGCACTTTGTTGTAGAAACATCTCACCTTCTCTAAGTCATCTTTACATGTTTGGTGAAGGTAGAAGGACAAGATGAGGAAGTAAAAGGAAAGACATTTGCTGTCAATTCTGAGTAATAAACTGCTACTTGGGGTCTGGTGCCAAAACTGGAAATTTTGGTGCAGGTAATGAGTTCATCAGTGGCATTAGCAATGGTGTTTGCTTTTCCAAGTACATACAGTACTTCACTAAGAAATGTTTCTTGTATGTTATGCACCACAGTCTTCGTCCCAAATACTTTTAAAACACTTAATTCCTCTGATGATTTAACAACCTATACAACAGTCTGAATGTCTAGAAAGAGAACCCATTTGTTCTCCACACACCATCTCTCTAATGAAATAAAAACTAGTAGATGGAAATTCTGAGAACACAAGATTCTTGCCAATATGAGGTTGGACTCATGCTGATGGTTAACTTGCTGAACACCAGGAACATAAGAAGTGCCAAGACTATTTCCTGTCTTATACTGCATAGTAAAACTCCATCAGAAACTTCAAGGAGCACCTTTCGAATACTTAAACTTTCTTGTGATCAACAGGTAATCTTATATGATCCAAAGGACTTTTCACCCTTATAGGTCGAGTTGCCAAATGTAAGCTGAAAAAGAGAATGACTTCTGTGGTATTGCTGTCTTATATACGAAATTTAAGCTACTTGGAAACAAGCATAAAGATTGTAGTGTTAAATTTTTTTGTCACTTACTGATTTGACTACTAATGGGCAAGTTCAGCCTAATGTCTTACTATAAGTTTCAGGAGCCAGAACTGTACTTAAAAATCAACTTAATATATGGTTCCCTAAGGTACAGCTATTGTCATAATCTCTCCTTACTCCATCAGTAGGAACTTGAGCTCAGTTAAGTGTTTACTGTGTGTAAGCCATGTAATAAACACTAATATATATGGGAGCCACCTAATGGACCCAAATTTAAGAAGCCATATGGGTAACGGATTGTAAAGCAGATAGCTCTGTACCTCTGCCTGGTCCCAGTGCGTACTGAAATAAGGCTGCAGAAAGAGTTCTGTTGGCACAGTTTTGTCAAAGTAATGCTGACCACTCTAGTGGAATCCTAACAAATTGAAATCATCTGGATACAGTGGCAGAAGCCAAAAAACTGACTTTATACTGCTTTTTCCAACAGAGCAACCAGACCACAACACTGGACCATGTGGGTGGCCTCACCCACTTACATGTATGACACTTCAGGAAGTGTAATGGCTATGAAATCACTAACTGATTTACCCTATGTATTGAACAGCTAGTTTGTCTTGGTGACTTAATAGGCTACGATGAGCCATCTTTATGGCTAAAGTTCTCAAATTCAAGACAAGGAAAATTTGACAATTGCACAATTACTTTTCTTCATGTGCAGAGCTAAGTATTGGAAGACTTCACTTACAAAGCATTTGGATACAGGCTGTGTATAGAGATGTTAATGTGTATACTTCTTAATGGCTAACTAGGATACTTGAACTGTGTTTTCCAGAAAAGTCATTTTTACTTGTATTCTAGGTACAAGTTATTTGAAGAATTAGGGTAATCAGTTAGGTAAGCTGAGTAAATCTGTCTTTGCAGCTTTTCAAGCTGTGTAATTATCCCTGTCACAAAGAAAGGAATAAAGCCATATCTCTTATTTTTCATTAGTATAAATACAGACCCTTTAAATTCATGTTAAGATCACTGGAAATGGAATTTGTCCCGTTGTCTTAGTTTACCGCTTAAAATATAAAAAAGAAATACTTTAAAGAATACCTGAGAGTTGAGTGAGCATGATTCTGTAGTTGTCTGAGAGGTACGCAAATTGGTCTTAGAATTCATCAGGGAGTTGACTTGCCTGTTCCCTGAGCTCTGATGGTTTGGATAAAATGGAAACTAGATCTTGCCAAAAAGCAGCCTGTGGTGTCTGAATACCTCTAATGAGAAAGAATTAAATCCTTCACTGAATTCAGTAACAAAACTCTCATCGACAGGGAATTGAGGGGGGTGAGCAGTGACAAGGTTTCACTAGGATTACTTAGTATATGCTTTGAAGACTATGTGATGAGTTAGAGCATCAATTCATAGTGAATGCTTTTAAAAGGCAATTGTTCAAGCAGAAAAGAAATTTTGTGGGTGTTAAAAGCAGTGGATAAAATTAGAAAGATATTCCTCTTCCTGAGAAATTCTAAATAACTTGTATTATAGTATTGTAATTGTAATAACATGGAATATTATAATAACATGGAATGACTCCAATGAGGTAAAGCAACCTGAAACCCACTGAATATTCAGTAGTACATAATGAAATCTTGTTTTTTGTTCTTTGGCCCTTCATAGTATAAATTGCCAACTCTATGTGCTATCATTTCTGACAAAATGTTCCTCTGATGACCATGGATTTTACGGAAGTTTGTATTAATGATTTGTTAGAGCTTCTTTCTAATACTTTTTCTGCATTGTTTGGCCTTAAGAATTGATGTTTTCATGCATTTGTCCTGCAGCTGCAACACTGTGCTTCTATCTATTGGAATTTGCGTGCAAAATGTGCAGCAAGAAATTGATGGATGCCACGTGTGCCCAATAACGGCAAAAAAGGAGGGGGAAAAAGTACGATAAAACAAACTTCTCCACCCTAATAGAAGATTTAAATCATAACTGCCTCAGGAGAGAATTGTTTCCTCCTTCAGTAGCAGTCTAAACTCTTGATCGTAGTGCAGCCAAGACATATTCCCAGAAACGCATTGACTGAGCGCTGAACAGTGTTACATCTCTTTTATGAAAAACATTCTCTGAGAAGCTTGCATAAACAAGAAGCACACATGTTCATCGAAACTATTTTTTGGCGCTCTCACAGTATTTGTAGACTCATTTGGATTTTTGCATGTGTGTAACTCTTTAACTTCCACAGTCCTTACACTGTAGGCAGGTTTTGATTTTTCTTTCTCAGTCATCTATGGTTCATGAATTTCCAGAATGAGTGTATACAAAAGCTATTTTTCAGTGGTTGCCATTAAAACATTAATGCATGCTAGCTGTTTTTGCAATATTTTCATAATTTTGTTAAAAGCTAAATTTTAACAATAGTTACTCTACATTAATATGTATGCTATGATTATTACTATCATGCATTAATATGTATTAGCAATGATAAAATTATTTTTTGTATTATCAGGGCTGAGATTATGACTCAGATTTAACATTGAGCCCTTTATACACTTAAAGCAGGAATGAAATGTCCTTGTTTTCTATTGAAAAAAATGGGTACAGTTGTGAATGTTTTGAGTGTTTCTAATGAAAACATAATTTCTCTATATGGTCATATCAAGCATCTCTCATTAACTATATGAGCTTTTCCCTTTTTTTTTTTTTTTTTTAAAGAACCCAAACACCCCCCCTCCCAAACACCCATTGTTTGCCAGATGTCAACAACAGCAGCAGACAAGGATTCAGGAAACCTAGAGCCTGTTCCCAGAAGTGCCAGTCATCTGATGTACAGCTTGGTCTAGTTCCTTCTCTCACTTTTGGTTTCCTTGCTATCTTTTGCTTTGTTTGGCTTGCCACTGAAATTTCTTCAGAGTGGAGTTTCTTTCCATGATGTGTTCAGACAGCACATATTACAGCTGGGTCCCGACCTTCATTTGGGCCTATAAACTCTACTGCTTCAAGTCTGTTTCTCAAATGGCTTTGTGCGTGTATTTTCAGGAAGAGAGGAATAGTAGGAATGAGACCGTTGCCCCTCCATCATTTCTGCTTTAGAAGTCCTTCTGTGAGCTGAAAAGTAGGCATAGACTGTATTTCAAAGAGTTCCAAGTAAAGTAAGTAGAAGCTCAATAAAGCCTTCCAGGATTAGATACCTAATGAAAAGGCATTTGGTGGGGGTGAGGGTCTTCCAGTTGCTGAAGTCTGTTTTTAAGTACTAATTTGGTTTTTGAATTTCCCTATGACAAGCGGTTGCCTAATTTCAAGGTGCTGTTATGCTCATGCATGAGTAGCCCATCACTGTGGTTATGATCAGTAGTAAATGACAATTTTTTTTCCATAGATCAACCACTTTGAAATATTGGGCATCTAAGGTATATAGATATATCCCACAGAATTTATTATGTATTTTAATATTTAGACTTCCTGCCTTGTATTCTAGGTGTGGTAGTTCAAGGTATTCAGTAGATTTTAGTAGAGTGCAAGGATAAAAGGAAGTTTTCTTGGTTATAGCACAGGATTGTTGTCTTTTAGCATAGCATTTTCATCAAATCTCAATCAAGATATGCTTTTAAGGAGTCATTATTTGTCTGTCTTCTTTTTCGGGGGTCTAACTTTAGACATGGTGCTTTCATCCGCTGAAGTATGCGTAGTTGCAAACGATTGAGTGATATATAATGCTAAATAGTCTAAATAGGTACTTTGAACCTCATATTTAGAACTGAAGTAGGGTAGATACCTTTAATCTCTGTGCCATAGTTTCTCATCTTTAAGAGCTGATAATATTTCTTCAATTCATGGAGACGTATAAATGTGAAACCCTGGAATACTGTAATGGTAAGTATCACCAAAGGTCCATAATGGAATTAATAGCTTTTTTTCAAAACATAACTTGGACAATACTCTATATAGTCAGAGGCAGTACATTGAACAACAAGGAGAAAAGAAAATTCTGCTGCACCAGTAATCTTTTGTATTCTTTGATGTAGGATCTTGTAGAAAATTGACAAGTGAAGTCTTAAGTAAGGAGGCTGAATTAAGTTTGTGCAGGCAACTTCATTCTGTTATTTATAGCTTTGAGGTTTTGAATTTTCACCCCTAGTGATACTCTTTTAACACAGCTACTTAGAATAAATACACAAATGATATGAAATTCTCTGATTATTATCTGCAGAAAGTTGTTAAATGTATGTATTCCTGAAGAAAGAGACCAAGTATATTTGAGATAATCTAGATGATTTGGTTTTAAAGACTGCTATTTCTGTTGCTGTTTATACGTTCAATTTGCCCAGAGGATGTATATAAGTAGAAAAGAATGTCAAAGCCTAAAGTGGCAATTCCAAATAAGAATAGCTTTTTCAACTCTACTGTACTGTTGATGCATCTGAAGGTCTAAATCTCTATGGATTCAGTGATGCCTTAGGCAACCTTGTATCTCAAATGTACCAGTCTGCCACACATGCAGACAAAATGTTTGAGTACCTGCTCTAAATATCTCTTAGGCTGCAAGTTCATGATCCAGTGCCATACACTGTTGTGAGACTTGGCATGTTGAATGCAAGAAGAGCTGGAGCTAAATATCCTGCACTTCATAGGCAGTAAACACTACAGAAGGAGTGGCGTGACTGGGGTAGGGATCAGTGTCCCAGTCATGCAGCCCTACAGATGACCTGATGGACTTTCTGTCTGTCCTCCCAGTTTCCAGGGCAAACAGTGGTCCTAGATTCATTCCAGCAGTGGCCAGGAGAGAAAAGTTCCATTCTGCTTACTTGTTAGTCCTAAATTTGTTCAAACAGGATGTTTACTGAAATTAAGGTAGATCAGATTATGAATATGAAAATACTGTACAAGATGAAATTGATATGAATTGGTTATGAATACATTTAGACTAAGTTCTGAAAGAGCTTTCAACAAGTAGGAAGCAAAGCTGTTTTAAAATTATGGAAGAGTTTTTATGAGAAATAGCAACTTTTCATCAGAAGTATTTTGCTCTCGTTGCATTTAAAAAAACATAATTTATAATAACTCTTTGGCTTGTTTTGCGTTGTTTTATTTAAGTAGCTCATTGATATTCTTTTTTGCATATGAATGTGTGGGAAATACAAAGAATGTGAATCGTGTAATGGTTGTCACTAGTCCGGAGTGACTAGTTATTTGTGTACATGTACGTTTTGGCATCCTGCATAAAGAAATCAGAAACAAGTATTTGACAAATATTCCATACAAGCTAATATCTTGCAGGTTCCTGTTTTTCTGACCAGATTAAAGAAGTTTTATGGGTAGGAATAAATACCTGAAACTGAATTTAAAATAATTCTTCACTTGGTCAACTTGAAAATAGAGACAGCACAATTGTGTTGTTACTTGAAAAAGCTTTTCCTTTGCTTACACACACACCAAAGCAAACATTTTCCATAGTTCTTTAAAAGAACACTGCAAATAGATGCTCTAGCACTGTTCCACATTTCACTGCTGGTGGCTTCACATCAGTTAACTGTAACTAATGTCATTAGAGCTATTTTGAACTGATTTACACTGACTGAAGAAAAGAACCTGCTCTCTCCCGCAAAGTAGATACACATAATACCTATGAAAAAGAATACTGCTCTGCTCCATCTAATAAACTGACATGAGTTAGATTTCAAAATTACAGTCCTGTTCCTGCAAACTCTCCTCTTTCCTGTCTCTCATCTCCTCAGACCATGCTGCAGCTCTCCAGAATAAGGACTGAGACCTAAGTGTCCATGTGCATTCCTGACATGTCCAGCACAGCTACTGCTTTCAAGAGCAGGTCAATGTCTCTTTAGATTCTTCTGACAGAGTGCCCTAGGGATGCAACTTTTTATTAGCTACAGGCAGTTTTCTTAAGCACTTTGATTAAAAGATGACTAAAGAAGTATTCCGGCAATTTTGCTTTTGTTTCTATTTAACCAGGAAAAAACGGAAGGGAAAAAAATGTTTTGCTGAATTGCATGACCTCATGGACCATATTTCATGTTCCTCATTGAAATGTGGTTAAAATAATCTTGTATTTAACCAGTTCCAAACCTTCAAACAGCAACATGTTTGTTTTTTTTGAAATGTCAACTTAAAAGACAGGCTGGCTTTTTTTCTTTGGCTGTATTTATCAAACACTTACATATACAAAACATTCATCATTAATTAATTTGAGCACTGTAATTCATAAAAAAACAATTATAGCATTTAGAGTTTGTAGAGGAGCTACTATTGCTGCCTTAGCCCTTTTAAAAAAAATATACTCCCTAAAGGAAAAAAAATGTGATCTATTAATATGTATGTATTATTTCTTTTTGGTACCTCTAAGACTGCTGATGTCTGTGAATATGGAAGCATTTATAGGTTATAGACGGTCTGTTAGTTGACTTGCAGTTTTAAGTGCGGTATTCTCTAAAACTAAAAAGCAATATTAATTACGCTCTGTCTGTAGTAGAGAGTATAGTATATTTTCTTCTGGAGATTTCACATTTCCTGTGATCCTGCAATAGCAACACTTGAACTTGTTAGGATATTTAGAATAATTGGCAACACAGGGTTAAAAATTTCTGGTTGACTGCTAATTGCACAAATTAATAAAAATAATTCTTCTTACATCACTCCAGCATTTAAGCAGCTTTCTTTTTTAGAATCCAGCAGTTTTGAGATAATACATTCCCAGCAGAAGGTGTTTACCCTCTTGTGTTGCAACTGAAGGGTAGAATCTTCATGCGCAAAGGATTGTAAAAGGAAAAATTGAGCTAATTCAATAATGCATACATTCCTCCCAAATAAAATGAGGTATTTTTAATTTATTTTCTATTCTATACTTTATTCAGTCTTATTCAAAAGTATCTTGTGTCCTAGCTTTTTAACGGGGTTGATATAAAAGGTTTGTTACGCAGGTCTGGAACTGCAGGGAAATGATTGGCTCCTTTTAAATGTATTAAGTGTAGTCAGTTTGCTTTTTATAAATGAAATAAAAGAACTACTTAAAAAATTTTCAATTCTTCTCCATGATCAGTCTATTGTCACATGCATTTGGCATTCATTATATGTTAGCCCCAGGCGCCTCCAGTCTTGTACTCAGGCCAGCAGTAATTTGGTTTATAGAGATCATATGGCAGGGAAACAGACCTTGAAAGACAGAACTCTAAGAAGCATATTTGATGAATTTCCTATGATTTGAGTCTGGGTTTATTCTTTCCTGTTGTGGAGCAGACACCCTACAGCACACGCGCTGAGACCCGATGCGCCCGAGCAAGGGGCCAATTAAATGACAATATGCGCACTGTTTTTTCGCACATCTCGGGTTGCATTTCCTATCAGAGAAAGGGAAGGGATGATGGGAGGGGGAGGAGAGGAAGAAAAAGGGGGGCCTTGTAAAGGATCCAAATATGGGCAGGAAACCACACAGAGTGAAGGTTGCCTTTGTCATTAACAATTAATGTAACCATGAACACTGGAAAAAAAATACGCTGCGGCTGCTAGTGGCAGTGGTGTAGCCAGCACAGCATGTCTCCTGTCTGCCCTTCTTCCCAGTGAGGCTGGCATCCTGGTGCAGCCAGCTCCAAGGCCTCCTCTGCTCTAGCAGATGAACCAGCAACTGTTTAACCCTTATACCCAGATGGATCCCAATACTTATTTGAGCATGTCGAACAGGTTGTAGAAGTGGCAGAAATGGATCTCAGAAATTTCTATAGCCAAATGGGTTTTTGCCATTAGCTCCTACCCTTTTGATCTGCACGTTAGTCCCTTGTGCCTTTATAGGCTATAATGTGACCTAATGCTCTTGGATACCATGGGAGATGTTTTCATATAAGTCACTGAATGCCAAATTAGGTCTGAGCTGAGTGGGACTAAACTAGTGAGGCTGGATTTTGATACCCTTTCAGCAACACATTGGTCACTAGTATCGATGGGATGCCTTAAGTAGGAAGCTACTAACCACTGTGAGTGAACAGATATAAATGTAGACCTAAACAGGCAGTTACACTTCCTTCTCAGGGGTCCCTGGGCGCTGCCTTTACACCCAAGAAAAAGCACAGACACGTGCACACATGTAGGGAAAATTTCACTCTGGGTTTTATTTCATTTTAAGGTCCTAATTTCTTTGATGATGTCCAGAGACTGTCCAGGTCCCTTTGGGGTTTTGGTTTTTTTGATTGATTTTAATTCCTTTTCCCCTCCTCACTTCTCTTTTCCTCTCTCTTTCCTTTCTCTTCCCCCAACCCCCACCATTTTGTAGTAGTTTATAAACGCCACTTTTCATTAATGTGACCAAAATGTCATCAAGTAGTTTAATGCTCTTTAATGTCCTTGTATCGTTTACGTTTTTTGAACAGTGTGGAAATGAATCCCATCTGTGGGTTTGCTAACATCAAAAAAGTTTGACAGGCTATTTAGACGTGCTACTTCACATTGCATTAGCTTGTACAATGTCAGAGAGGCAGGAGCCAGAGCGAGGCCATACCGCGCCACCTCACTCCTGACCCCTCCTATAACTGCTCTGAAAGTGACAGATCACTTACCTCAGAAAATCAAAGTCAATTGTGAAGTATCTTGGCCTGGACAGGAGCCCAGAGGCCCCAGGAAAAGTGTGAAGCCTAAATAAAAAAAGGCAAAATCATTCTGTTAAAAAAAAAAAAAAAAAAGAAAACCAAATCAAACCCATCCTCTCTTCCTTGCTAGTGCCAAGAGATCCTTATAATACCAGTTGAGCAAGTGGATATGCTCTGATGTTGTCTGATGGTTCATTTTTATTTGTAATGGGATTTTGTGTTTTTCTTATGGATGGTTAAACACTTCCAAAGTCATCTGGTTACATTTTTCAGATTTATTTTTTTTTAATTTGTTTATTCTTACATATTAGCCAACCAAAAAAATGTTGCTTCTAAAATAGGTGATACCATGCCATCTTATTAATGCCCATCCTCGCCCTTGGAAGGGCTTATCATGCTCTTTTTTGAACATTCAGACTTTTGAGGTGATATTTAAAGCATATATGTACCTCCTCTGCAATAACCTATGCAAGTTAATAGATATAAGGAAAGTATAATTTCATATTTTTTCAACCCATATTTGTATTAATGTCTCATAAACAAGGCTCATGGATTTTACTTGCTCTTTAGTATGTCATGGGTGTATTTTAAATTTCTCTGGCTTTGTGCCATGAGAGTGACATGCCCCCCCTTTTAAGGCATTTACTGTAAAAAGAGATGTGGCTTTTTATTTCATGAAAACAAAAGCTTCTGTTCTTCCTGAGACACAGGGAACAGCAGAGAGTGCATTTTAACTGTTAATCATTATGGATAAATGGATAATAATTTCCACCTCTGAGTGCACTAGGATTTACTTGCCAGTTTTTTAAACCCTCCCCCATAGTGCATTTGCATACACAAATATAATTTAATTTTAAGTAGGAATGTAAATAAATAACCTTGTATAGTGGCATCAAGTTTTCAAAGCCAAGGTAATCTTTTATAACCATGAAATAAAAATGCCTTTAAGGCAATTACTATAAGTGCACAAGTCCTTTAGTCTTTAAGAATCGGGTTTGTGTGAGGTAACATAAAATTCTGTTGATAGTTGCGTCGCACTGAAAGAGTAAAACACAAAGTATGGAAATAGTAAATAGTGCACCTTATTTTACTCTTAAATTGGTAGGATCGTGATAATTTCACTAAAGGCAGGATGAAATTGGCACCATTTCATGCCTTGATCTAAGCACTGTTTACACAGAGTTAGGATCCAAACATAAAGGAGGAGACAATCAAGGTTACATTTAAATTCATTTAGAAAACACATGCATTTGAGATGCAATTCTAATTGTTTGATCTTGTGGTTTTTATGCTAAATGTGCATAAGCAGGATGGACTCTCTTACATTTTTCAAATGAATTTCAGGCAAAAGAAGCACATAGATTTTCCTTAAATGTTTCATAGGAGACAAGAAAAGAAACCCTAAAGTTTATTTTAGAAGCATTTTCTAAGTAGCAAAATCCAGTCTTTTCATTCATGATAGCTCGCCTTCTCTTGCTGTTTTGAAATCTGAAACATAGCTTCATTTGTTCAATCCAGGAAGAATAAACCAAGCTGCACTTCTATAAGAAAGCTGTGAGGCTTCACTGAAAATGTAGAATTGTAGAATCATGGAATGGTTTAGGTTGGAAGGGACTTTAAGGATCATCTAGTTCCAACCTCCCTGCCATGGGCACGGACACTAGACCAGGTTGCTCAAAGCCCCATTCAATCTGGCCTTGAACACTTCCAGGGATGGGGCATCTACAGCCTCTATGGGCAGCCTGTTCCAGCGTCGCACCACCGTCAGAGTGAAGAATTTCTTCCTAATATCTAATCTAAATCTACCCTCTTTCCGTTTAAAACCATTACCGTTACCCCTCATCCTATCACTACACCCTGATAGAGTCCCTCCCCATCTTTCCTGTAGGTCCCCTTGAGGTACTGGAAGGGTCTATAAGGTCTCCCCGGAGCCTTCTCTTCTCCAGGCTGAACAACCCCAACTCTTTCAGCCTGTCGTCATAGGGGAGGTGCTCCAGCCCTCTGATCATCTTCGTAGCTCTCCTCTGGACTAGCTCCAACAGGTCCATGTCCTTCTTACATTGAGAGCCCCAGAGCTGGATACAGTATTCCAGGTGGGGTCTCACCAGAGCTGAGTAGAGGGGCACAATCACACAATTGCCTCCCTCAACCTGCCAGCCGTGATTCTTTTCAGGCAGCCCAACATATGGTTGACTTTCTGGGCTGCGAGCGCACATTGCTGGGTCTTTCTGAGCTTTGCATCAACCAACACCCCAAGTCCCTCTCCTCAGGGCTGCTCTCAATCCATCCTCCGCCCAGCCTGTATTTGAGCTTGGGATTTCTCTGACCCACGTGCAGGACCTTGCACTTGGCCTTGTTGAACTTCATGAGGTTTGCATGGGCCTACCTCTCAAGCCTGTCCAGGTCCCTCTGGATGGCATCCCTTCCCTCCAGCATGTCAACCGCTCCACACAGCTTGGTGTTGTTGGCAGACTTGCTGAGGGTGCACTCAATCCCACTGTCCATGTCGCCAACAAAGATGTTAAACAGCACCGGTCCCGATACTGATCCCTGAGGAAATCCACTCGTCACTGGTCTCCACTTGAACATCGAGCCATTGACCACAACTCTTTGAGTGCAACCATCCAGCCACTTCTGTGGCAGATGACAAGGAACAGAATAAGTGTTAAAATCAATTTTAATACTATCTTCTAGCAATATTGGAGATCGTATGGGGAAGTGGCAAGAGAATGGGCATGGTTTCTCTCCATAGTCTTTGTTTCTGAGAATACAGACTGCTCCTTTTCATATCAGCTGATGGGTTTTTAGGTGGTTCCTACTACTGTAGGATACAGTCTTTGCAATTACAGGGAACATTTTAAGTGAATATTTTCATCGAACATAAAGTGAAAAACTCTCATCCAAAGACTTTTGTGATTTGTTCTGGGGAATCTGTAACAGGTACCTTGTTACAGAAAACTGTTGAGGAAGAATAATTCTATTTCATTGTTATCACTGCATAATAGTGAATGTTTTTGATAGGTCTACAGCAATCATCTCCATTTTTCACTTGCTTGCCTGCTAGTGTTTTCTTTTTTCTTTTTCTTTTTTTTTTTTTTTGTGCTACAACATGTAAGCTCATGATTTATTTCATTTTCATACAGTTAGCAAAATATTGTGCTAGGTGTGAGTGCCCAGTAAAGTATATAACAGTGAGGTTACATACATGAACTTTAATCCTAGAATAATCAGCACTTATTATGTGAATAAAGAGGTCAGCAACTGCCAGTCTGACCTTAATTCTTCGACCGATATTGCTTGATGAAAAGCCTTGGTTATAAAGCTAGTTAGGAGGCTAATGTGGCTGTAGTTATAACAAGGACAAGACAGGGAAGGCTTGGAGGGTAGGTGAAGCAAATGCAAGTATGCAGCTCTGTCAGCTGCGGTTCCTGCCACTTCAGCATAAAAAGAAAAAAAATCAAAGAAGAAAACCTGCAACTACTTTCCAATGTTGTACATAATGCTACAATGTTGCTCCTATTTTGCTAGTTTGGTTTTTTTTTAATTAATTAAACTGTCATGTATCCCTATTAGGATGCTTGCTTGACAGAGTATCGGGTCAGGCTTGGATGTTATTTGCAGTACACTTCAAAGTTCTGGAAAATAAAATACAAATGAAACAATTGGTGAAGCAGGAGACAGCACAGGGAAAGAGGAACATCTCAAGTATCAAAAAAACCTGTGTGACTGTGTGCAGGGAAAATGTCATCTATCCCAATGAACCTGCAGTGATTTAGCCTGGACCTCTGTTTTGCATCATATCGAGTAGAGCTTTTGCCCTTCAGTGTGCTTAAAATAGTCCACTGTATCTGCAGGGACATTTAATAGAACAACTTAGTTAAGATACTTGATCTTTCATGCTTAATGAGAGATGACTTTCTTTTCACTCCAGTAATATTCTGAGGACTCACTACATTACAACAGTCTAAAAGAAGAAATCTGGAAGGAAGAATCCCTCTTCCTTACTAGGACACTAAAGCTGGTAGTAATTCAAAATTTTAAAAATTATTCACATTCTGTATATTTTGGACAGCAGATAATACTTTCTTTCTGTGATGACATAAGAAACGTACTAACTTGTCACATCGTTGTAACAGTAAAGCATCTTTTATGTTATTTTATATTTTAAAATATTTATGCTGTTCAGTTTAAACAAATTAATCTGTTACATGCCATTTACTTGATAGAATAAGATGGGACGTGTACGAATGGTGCTTGAAGCCCATTTCAAAAATTAATTTTTTTTCCAAACAAAGCACAAAAGAAACACAGACCTAAGCGAGGTTATGTTTGTTGCCTCTCCTTGACCTGTCATCTTCATATGGATGTGCAGTAAGCATTTAGTCCAGAAGGGTCCATATAGCATTGTCTTTGTGCTCCTTGCATGGCCACAAAAATGCTTCTTAGTGCTCTACCAAATATTTGAGACTTACAGTAAATGATCAAAAGATTTTTTATACATATATGTATGTGCACATGCACCATGAAAAGAAAGCAGAGCATAAATATCTCTATAAATATCTCTGATGTGTGCATTCCTTACAGTTGTAGAAGATTTCTTAGGCAAAATTTCACAATGTTTGTAGAAAGAACCTGGTACATAGAGAGAAGCAGAGAAGTATAACATTTCAGCTGTATTTGTGTTATATAAAGGTCTCACAACACAAAGTTATCATAACTCCGTAGAGTCTTAGAAGATCCTGAACACTGTAGTATCAAGGCTCATAGCAATCCCAAATGGACAAAAAGATGTTGAAACTCAGCGTATGTTGCTGGAATAGTTATTGAAGAGGCAACTTTTAGCCCAGCTGGCAAAATACCTCATTCTAATGAAAATATAAACACCTGTGACATTTTAGCAAGATGTATTACTATTTAGGAAGTTCAATAGTATCTTAAAGGGAATTAGATTCATATTGAAAGGTACCCTTGAAGTCTTAAAATGCATCAGTTCTTGTTTTGAGTTATATGCTCTAATAAAGCTGTCAGCATTTTGGCTTCCCTTTTTAGCAAAACTTTAAGAATCCCTGTGATCTGGTTTAAATTCATTTTGGATTGGAGATTCTCTCTCAATCCCAGCAGGAGTAGTAGGCTATGATTCATAACATACGCCTTAGTTGAAGTCTCCTATTCCTATTTGGACTTGTCAGTTTACCTGAATAGCTTGCTTTCTTGTAAAATGCCATAAAAAGTTGCTTGATTTACTGAATTCCTGACAGGATTCCATGGTTAGTATTAGATTTCCTCTCTAAAACACAAACGTAGTTGTAAAATTGACTATAGAAGAAGTTGGTTATTGTGAACAGAAATGTCTAAGCCATAAAGAGAGCATCAGGAAATGCACCCCTGAAGCTCACAGCATTTGATCTGAACTGTGCTTTGGGTAAGAGGTAGTATGCCTTTTCCTTCATCTTCTTTGCTTGGGACCCACTGGCTATTCATCTTGAAATCAATGCCAAAAATCCCAATGAATTCAACAAAAACCAGGCTGGCCCATATTTTATAAAAGAAACTAACATGCATAGTAGAAACTTGGCCAAATTCTCTAAGCTTTAGTAAGGTAAAGTTTCCAATAATGAGAAGAGTCCTTCTTCCTAAAAGCTGATAAATCCAAACAACATTGCAAATCTCTGCACTTTCAATGTCTGAAATGTCTTTTTGTCTCCCCCTTCACTTATGGCTATTTCCAATGGGTAAGACTGTCTCTGAAACTCAGTGATTTATTTCATTTTCGACCACAGCATTTCTCTTTCCCTTAGACCTGTTACTATACAATATGATAGCATTTCAATAGCTTTTCCTCTTACCATGGTTTCTTTTTTTAAGAGGAAAAAAAGGAAGAGACTATGAATCCTTGTATTATAGAAATAATTACAGCTGCATTATTGAAACTGTAATTTTACTAGCCTCGTGCAACCAGAATGTTAACACTGCTCTAAAAATGTGCAGAGATATACATCTGCATTTGAGTTTAACTGCTTGGAAAACTTTGGAATAAATATGAGGGTTTTCTCCTCCTTCAGAAGCATGATGTGAGCGCTGTTACAGTACTAGTTTTGTTTCAATACAAGACCTGTACTGTAAGTCTTTGGTGGCTGAAAGGTAAATTACATTCATGCAAAACAAAACTGATGAACTACTGAAAGCTGTAGCTGCTGAAATAAATTCCTGTGTGTTAAATTTATGGGAACTATGCACTGTGTACACCACAGTACGTTCACTTGCAGATTCAACTTTCAAACGACTTTCATTACCAAAATAAGTAGCAATATTGTGAGAACAAGGTCCACCAGTGATGAGTAGAAAGGCATAATTTTGTTGTTGGAAATACTGATGCTCATCAGCATATATTAAACCTTGTGTGGATCAAGGAGCATTGCTTGTGTATTTATTTTCATTTACTTTTCATTACTGACATAGAGGTATTAACAAGGCCTAAAGGCTTAGTTTAAGAGGTACCCTACTGTATTAACAGACTCGATGTTGAATTTTAGGGCTTCCAGCGCCAAGGTTTCCTCTTACGGGCTGGCTTTGGTTTGTCCTTTATGAATGTACTCGTTTCCTCAACTGCAGTGTCTCCTGTTTATATTCTGTATACTTCTACTTACTACAACAACCAGCTTACTGAGGGAGGCTAAAGAATGGGTAACGTCTTCCTTTCTTTGCACAACCTTCTGCAGTGTAGAAAATTTTGATGTTTGGATGGCAGAACAGGAAGATGGTAGTTTTATGTTTTCTCAAGGTTTGTGCTGAATTGGGTAACTGTCTAGCATAAAAGCGTTCAGTATGGTGCTAAAGTGTGTTTGTTGTACTTCTCACAGCAAATAATAGGAAAGACAGCAAGTGTTGGTCTTCCAGATCACATCCATTTAATACAGTTGTCTCACATGCCAGGTCCTATTTCATGTTCTAAGTCCTTAAGAGCTTGCACACATACTAATGGTTGAGATGTAATTGTTAAAGAGCAGATACTTCTGACATGACATTCTGCATAATTGATTGAAAAAATATAGACTCCAGGACAGCCAAGACAAGTTTAAATTTAAATCTAACCCCTGTTACACAGAAGGAAGTTCTCCTTACCAGTGGACACCCATTAAGTGAACACAATCATTCGCTTGTAACAAAAAGTACAAAAGTAACACTGTCAGCCCACAAAAACAGAAAGGATTTTTATTTTGATTATTTTTAAAGTTTAATGACAAATCCTCTCCTGTCTTCACATTAAAAAATAAAGGCTGTGCTGGATTCCCATTAAGGGACTGCTTTAGAGCCTGGTTCTCTGAGGCACTTACATTGTTTAAATTTTAATTTCTAGTCTGAAATTTTTATTTAAAACAGTACTTATAAACAAAAAAAAAAGTTTCTCATAGTCTTTGGCTTCTACTCTTGCAAAACCTTCTAAGCTTTTACCTGTCCCAGTGAATTCTCTGCCAACTCCCAAAGGCATGCTTTCCCTTCTTTTGGCCTCCCCTCATCAGTGCTACAGTACTGTGGGGAAAGCACTCTATTTAGTACCTTCCCATGATATTTTAACTACGAACAGAATACATGAAAAGAGATAAGACTACATTCACCTTTAGTGTTATGCCATGGAACGCAATTCAAATGGCAATCAATGAGGTAACATCACAGATAAATTCGTTTCATGCCACATGCTGTTTTGGGAAATTTCTGACTTGGATACAAGGTTGGGAGAAGGGACTATAACCAGTACTTTACTCCGTGAGTCTCCACCTCTCTTCTTGCTGCAAAGTGTGATTTTCTTCATAATTAGAAATTATTTGGAAAGTAATTTTTTTGTCTGCGGTTTATTCATTGCAAATATCTAGCCTGTACAAAGCAATGTTTAAGCTGTTTTGAGTAAAGAAATGGGTCAGACGTTACAATTATGTCTCCTAACCGGATGCAAAAAATCTCAAAATTAAGTTTTTGATGTGAATATGATGCTGCTAAATTTGAAGTTCTGTGAATGCAGTATTGCATATAAGCACAAGGGTTCTGTGAACACTTCCATTACTTCTAGCATTACTTGGATCAAACTCCAAACTCAATGAGTAGGTGAACATTCCTGTTCCTTGACTAGCCTGCTAGAATATTCATGAAAATCCAACCAAGCAAACATGAACAAAGCCAAAATAAAATTAGATACAGTGTGTACACTGGTAAGAAAAAAATCACTTCTTTTAGAATTTACATCCTGAATGGCTAGGGAAGCAAAAATATGTTTATTATCCTCATCTTCATTGTGCAAAGCTCCCTGAAATCAAGATTAGATTTACACTGCACAAATCAAAATTTAAACATAAATTTAATTTTAATTTACTGCTCAAGATGTGTTTAGCTGAATGAGATGAGAGCCCATATGACCTACCAAAGAACTGGCTGCACCTCTCTTGATTCCTATTCAAATACCTTAATGAAATCTAGCTCAGATTATAGCGCTCTTCATCTACAAATCTCAAGCTGTTTGGGCAGCTGTGGCTAATTCCTGTAGTTGCGTGGAGAGCTGTATTACATACGCACCATCATCCAGAGGATTCTGGATGACTAAAAATTTTTAAAAATTAAAATAAAAAAAAAAAAAGGTGCCTGGATTAGAGAGACCAGATTAGTTTTGAAGTCTGCAGATGGCTTTCCTGTGTATCTGTTATTCTGTTATGTGACATTGTTGAATACGGATAGGATAAGAATTCTTAATGCATCGGTATTGCTCTTCAACTTTAATGGAGTCTATGGGGTACATTTTTTTTGGTTCCTGTTAGAAACACTTTGTTGTATAATGCTTAGAAACTAGACTCTTTTTCACAGGCACTGTGCTATTCAGAAACAGGGCTGCAAGGAATGGTGTGGTCATACAGTTATATTAACGTCAACAAGAGTGAAAATTAACCAAATTAATACAGACATTCTCAGAGAAACCTATTTGTCATTTTTCTTTGATGTTTTTAGGACTAACTGTTGGATGGCTCAGCACAAACATGCGACTATCAATGAATACTTAGCACTTGTACCTGCAGGGAAAGAAGTCCTTGTATTTGTTTAAGGATCCCTGAGTGAGCCAACCACAGGTAAGTCCTTGAGTTTTGTATATGGATGGTGAGTTGGATCAGTGAAAGACTGAGCTGGAATTGGTTGGGAATGGGATGAGCACATGGGCAACGTATTGCTTTCATCCTGTGAGTCACCACATTATGACACCAAGTCTCTATCACTTTGTAATATTTCATCACTTCCTATCTGTAATGGAATACTTCCAAATTAATGAAATTATTTTGAAATTAGCCATGTATCCTTTCTGCTCTACATCAAAATATGCCTATGGTATATTACCAAAACCACGACAGCTGTAGGAAAGACTGAAGGTGCTCTTTAAAAAGGATTGACAAAAAACTTCATTTAAAAAAAAGGCTTGGAAGTAAATGACATGCCTTGATAGGTTTCTTCACACTTTTCTCCTGTCCCAATATAAATGACAGTATTATCCATAATTCAGTAATGACCCCAGTAGTCAGAATCTCTCATCTGCCTCCTGCTGAAACAAGTGTGGGGCTGGGGGTTTGAATGGAATACAAGAGAAAGTCAGAATTTGTCCTCCTAACTTCTCCTTTCTTAAAGAAACTTTCTAGAAGAAAGGGCCAGTAGAGGAAGCTGTTGAGAGTTCAGGGCCTTGTGCTCTTCTGAACAACTTGAATAGCCTATATTTCCTTAATGCCTTTCCCATATGTGATAATATTTGCCCTCTGCCCAGTATTTCTTCTCTCAAGGATGGATATATCATGAAAACTCTGTAGATTTTATTCTGTAATGCGACTCAGAAATCATCATGATAGCTTTAGCTATCTTTAAAAACCAGTATGTTTATCTGATGAGGTAAAGTTAAACTATTCTTCGTCTTCTGACAAACTATAGTATAAGTCTATATGCCATCCATACAGAGGTGAAAGACATTAATAACTAAAGAACTGTGCTAGTGCGCAGCTACCAATACAGAAGATCTATTGGAAGTGAATAGAAATGCAAACAGAGATAATTTATAATGTTATTACCTCTTGTTGCCATCTTAGGACTATACTATTGTCTATTTTCAGCACATAAATTTTCCAAAAATGTAATTTGTGACACTCTGCTCTCCACTGACCTGTATCCTCTGCTTCTGTTCACTCTAATTGGCACTCACAGGTTTAGGTCCTTAAAACTGGCATGAAAATGAATTAATGTGATGTGTTTTAAGCTTCTGGTCTTATCACAGTTTAATTACAAGAATAAATTAATTTTGAATATTTTTCTATCCTTAAAAAAACCCTTACTTTAAGAACCAAAAAGAGGTGATCATTCCATTCTCATTACATCCCCAAGATTGCCATGAGAAATAAAATAATTAATATCTGAGCTTATTTTTTAGCATTAGTCTTTGTCCTAAGAATGGATTAATGAGAATATTCAATGAGAATCGGAAGATCCCGGCATTCACTTCTGTGAAAACTCATTCTTGTGTCAAAGACTGTAATGAGGACTGAAAGAAACATGCCATTAATTCACAGCAACCTTAAGGTTGTACTGAGAAAATAGTACATCATTCCAGATTGATGACCAAGATCAGAATAAGAGAAGATGAAGAACGCATATGAGAATATTGAAGTAAGAGTATTTTAAGTCTGCATTATAAAGCTTTGGTTTGACAGTGTATCATTTTAAAATCCACATTAGTTTTTATTGACTGCAGTTTTCATTCCATTAGTAGTCTTTTTTCACCTCTACTTCCCAGGTGTTTCTTCAGAACGAAGCAATTACTTATCAAACTGATTTTCCTCACCTCTCCCAGGTAAGAAGTTCACAAGAAACAAAAGAAGCTGAAACTACTTTTTGTGTTCCATGACAAAGGCTAAGAAATAAGAACACTATGGAACAAAATGACTTTCAGAGAAATTTCCTTAATATCTATGGGTCTGAAACAAACATAATCTGGTTTTTCCCCAGTATATATTTCTTAGATATTCTTTGCTGCAGTGATTAAACCGTATAGTACTGATAGAGGTGCTCATTTTCTGAACTATTCACAGTACAAAATGAAAGACAGCAGATCATGTAAGTATGGAGTGCTTGGGTGGGCAAAGCCACGAGGAGGAAGAGACACTAACACAGGAAGACAAGAAGATTGCAGAGCTGATTAGTTCAATGTTTTCGTTAGGCCTTGTGTCACGTGTGTTGTGGGTATTATTTCTGATCAGTGTCCTCACAGTTGTGTAAGCGTTGCTGGCTTTGAGTGACAGTTACTGATATAAAATAATATATAGTAGCAAGAAATTAAATGAGCACATCTCCTTGAAAAATGTTTAAAATGGGTGCTTTGCTTTTGATTAATAATTAACATTGCTTAGTTTCTGTAGGCTTAAAAGAATTATTACAAGAGCACGCCTGCTCCATTATACTTTAGGTAGTGTCAGGTTTTCCATTATTAAGCCCTGTATTTTTAGTTTGTTTGGTAATGTGGCTATAAAAATTGATTCCAGCCGTGAACTTGCCAGGAAAAGATCTCAGCTTAGCAGAGACTTAAAAAAAATATTTTAATTTTTAAATAGCTCAGCTATTTGATGGTTAGCAGGGGGAGTGGAAGCCTGGGATAACTCTTCACAGAGAGAGCGCTAGCGACCAGAGCATGGCCTTCTCACAGAATGCTATGCTTTATGCTGTTTATTTCCCGTCACAGAAATGCTGCTAGAAGATAAGCAGAGAAAGTTGTAGTGAGAAGCCTGACAAAGAAGAAGAGACTTCATACCCTTAGTGAATACCTAGTTCAATGTTAGAATAAAGCAATCCTTACCATAGCTCTTTATGGCTTCTGATGTGGGGGTCAGAGCTGAACTTAAATTGAGGTAGAAGGTATGAGAGAGAAAAAAAATAATTGGAAAAAAAAAACCATGGCAAAATATGGACCATCACTAAGGAATGTGGCATCCAGTGGGAGGATAAGAGGCAGTGAGCACAAACTGAAATATAAGAAATTCTAATTAAACACAAGGAAAAATGCTCTGACTGTGAGGGTGGTCAGACACTGACACAGGTTGCCTAGGGAGGTTGTGGAGTCTCTACCCTGGGAGAAATTCAAAGCCCAACTGGACGTCGTCCTGGGCAACCTGCTGTAGCTGACCCTGCTGTGAGCATGGGAGTTGGACTACAGAATCTGCAGAGAGGCCTTTCAACCTCAGCTATTCTGTGCTTCTATGAATATTAATGCTACTACTAATAAATGTTTATGGAACAAGATTAAGACTTTGGTGCTTTCTTTCTCAACTTTACATTGCTTTCTGCCTGGTGGAACAGCCCCAGCGAGGGCTGAAGGTGTATCTATTTCAGTGGATGGTTATACCTGTAAATCTGGTTGTAGAGACAACCCACCTGTTAACTGGTGTTAACTATGCAAGTAAGATAGAGTAACTTTCCAATTTCATATGCTAGGCTGTCTTTGAAAAGCTGGATAAGAGTTAGGCTTTTTTTCAAACTGGCCTTAGCCTTTCTTCTTTTTTTTTTTTCTTCACAGCAGTTCCTGGTGGGATCTGTCCTTGAAGTGAGAAGGAGGAAGGGAGAGGGGGCAAGCATTTCACAAAGGTATTGGCAAGGTTATTTGGAGATTTTCTGCACTTTTCTTCCTGTAACAAATCCCAAAGGGATGCAGAGTATCAGAGGTGTAACAATCAAGTGGGAGAGCACTGAGATCAGTTTTGAATCCTACTGCTAGAATTGTTCATACGTTGAACATTGCCCTGTCAGTGGCTAAAATACAGAAATAACCCTAAGAACAGAGACTAGCTATGAGCTGAGTAAGTAAGATTCCAGAGGGTTGTGGTTTAATGCAGTCTCTACTGAAGTAGCGTTCTTCATACCATTAACTGCAGAAGTGCCTATTCTTTCATATCATTCCAGGTACCAAGGAGCTGACATCACACAGAGCCACCATTCAACATGATAGCAGCTTACTGAAGAGTATTTTCTTTTCCCAACATTAAACTCAACAAGGCTTACTTAGCCAGTGATGTTAGAGAGGCTTACGTCTTCACATTTGACCAGCAGCTTGATATTCTGAACCAGTAACTTTACAAAGATCTCTACCTTAACAGAAGCCTAGCACAGAAACCTTTTGAAGAACTCAATCTGACATAAGACCTGCAAGAAATACTACTGTGCTAAATAAATTTAAGAAACCAAACTCTTCGCTTAGGACATCAGCAAATAAAATGTGTAATGATGAAGTAGTCACCTCATGTTGGTTTATTCTTTGACAGCAGACCCCTTGGGAATGGGGTGGGAAACAGACGGACCATGTGAGGGAGACCAGCCTGCATTCAAAAGCTTGAGACACCTTTACTACCTCAGCAAATTAAGACAAGGGGGCAAACCATGGTGTCATTGCAGTAAGTGAAGGAGATATCTCAGGCTATCAAAAATCCCACCTCTGTAACAGTATTTACCGTCAGAGAAGAGCAGATGGAAACAGTCCCTGAACAAAAATTCCTTAGACCACAATAGAAGTGGTGAGTACATTTTGACACAACCTCCTTTTGATTTCTTCACTTAAATTTTAAAAATAAATCTACTGGTAAAACCTAATTCCCCTCTTCCCCCCCGCCCCTCCTTCCCCTTTTTAAATCCTGGAGTAACACACATGGAGACAGTGTTGCAAGTAAGGTTGTGTGTGTGTGTGTGTGTGTGTGTGCATTAAACTGATACATTTAATTAATGAAGACACCTTGGGGCTTGAGCCTCGTCTTAAAATCACAGTATAAAAAATTAAATACATGTATAATGTGTGTGAATAGCTGCCACTGAAATCTGTAAAAGGAGCCAGTGAAATATCAGCTGCACTCCTACTTAAATAATTTTAAAAATTACAGTGATGATACAGTGTCTTTGCACTATGGCAAAAAAGGAGCTATGTGGGTTTTTTAAACCATGAAGTACACAGTACAACCTTTTTTTTTATTGTTTTCCTTGCATGCATACATGGTTTGTTGAAGTGAGAAATGTTTCATCGTGTGCTTGTGCTGTGTTTAGCACAAAACACAAAAAAGTATTTGGGGCATCTGTGCTCTAGTTTAAGACATGAACAATTGTAAACAGTAATTGACATATCTAAACCAAGATACATTTAATAAGTTAATCACAGAGAGAATCACAAATTTAACTTAGGATTGTAACTTTTGTTTGTATTGTAGCACAGTTTTTTCAGGTACTTTGCCAGCTTGGACAATTCATATCACATTTAGGATCCAAGCTCTCTGTGCAATGCAAGGACTGAGTTAAGTACCAAAGAGTAAAATTCATGAAGGGTGACACTCGCCTGCGGGAATAAGGAAAGGAAGGTGCACGAAATTGGCCAGACCAGTTAATGTAAAATAACAAGGAAGGATCATGCCTTTAGTCCTGCCCCTTGAACAGAAGTTCCTAACTCTGCTGCATTTCAGCTGTGGTTAGGTAGTTCTACTGGAATATCATTTTCTCAGAAAGGCAATGAGGGAACCTCATTTACTCACCTGCCGAGACAAGGCCTATTCAGTTTTGCAGAATTAATTATTTATTAAAGTGAAGAAGAACTGGAGCCTGGTTACGTTTCCTACATCCCCAACTAAATGCCCTAAAACAATGGGCAATTTCATATTTTCTTTGCCTTGTTTGTTGTACAGTGCATAGTAAAAAGCAAATCTCCTCTGAGCTGTGGTTACCTGTCGTATACAGATCAAAGCTTGGATGGCAAAATTCGGACTTTCGCCTACATTGGGTATGTTGATGACACAACACCTTTCAGCTACTATGCTACTTTCAAGCAGGGAGAACCAAGTGCACCTAAGTGCAATTTTAGATTGCTGAGACTGTATATTTGTCAAGGAAAAGATCTCTACCGTACTTCCCCCCTCCACAGTATTATCACAGATTCCCCCGTTGTATGTATATAGTTGTTTTTTGATTGAATGAAGTAATTCATATTAACAGAAATTAATTTCAACTTTACTGATACTGAAATCTAGTCTTCGTCTGGAAAGGGGAACATTTGTTGAGCAGCACTGCACAGCTGAGGTGCAGAAACCTTCCTGTGTGGCTTTCAGTACTGAACGGAAACACCTTTGAACACTGTTGTGTACCAAGACAGACTCAAAGTCTGTTTCCAAAGGAAATATACCTTTTATGTAATTTGATGAAGCTGCAGAACTGACATTGGGACTGAGTTACCCATACGGATACTATTCAACACTCTTCTAGTGCTATCACAGGAAGTGAACACAAAGTGCTTTGTTAAAAAAAATTCTCGTGCATCACAGCTCTGTAAAGAAATACTAATGTCTTTGTGAGAGACGCATTTTTTGATATAACAATAAAGTATATGAATGGGAGCTGTGAGTCTGAATGCATGTGTTAGTTTCACATTGTTCTTTTAAAATACTTCCCATCATATTTATGAATGACATCCCAGGCATTTCTGACAGAAATGTGGATATCTGAAAAGTGGTCTAAGGAAACATAGTATTGAATGCAAATATCTGTTCCACTGCCTTTCTGGGAACAGACTTATTAAAGAAAAAGAGTAACTCATTTTGTGGAAAGAAAAACGTTATCTACCATCAATGTTATTAAGAATAAAACTCCATTTGTTGTTTTCAGTTTTTATTTCAGTTTATTGTATTTTCTTCAGTTAGTGGCATCTGTATGTGTGATGAAAATCTTGCTTCCTAAAGAGCACATGGGTGAATAGTAACTGAAACTCATTTTTTTCAAAGTTTTTGGAAGCCTGAATGTTCATACAACTGAATAGTTTGGCACAATCTCCAGCGTGAACACACATGAAAATACTAGTTAATACTATCAAAATGTGACATTTTGTTGTTTCTGTTTTTATTTATAGATCCTCCTGTTCCGCAGCTGTTCCTTATTATACAAGCTGACTAGAAGCTGAAGCATAAACATGAGGAAGAACAGAATAGTAGTACTATCTTAACCTGCTCATTTGATTTTCCAAGTTCCATATATCAACCCTTGCAGTGAGTATATGTCTTTCTAGTACGCATCCAGTCCAAGAGCAGTTCAAGGTAACACTAGTCCTATTAATAGACTCAGCAGGCTGATGTTAGTCACAGAAGTCATAAACCATCAGGCTTCTGTTATTCCTGACTGTGGCCTTATTGTATGTTAAAACCAACCTAAAACCTTAAATCTAAATATTTCCAAATCTACAAATACAATATTGCTGGAAGGTGGAGGGGAGCGGGGAGAGGATTGGTTTGGCACGGAGGTGCTTGGAGAATAAGAATTTCTAATGAGGAATTATTACATGCCAAATTCTTTTGTTGTGAAGGTTTTTGCATGGGATTTTAAAGAGCAGAACTTCCCTCCTATATTATCTTGTGCTATAAAATGAAACACTCTAGATGAGAATTAAGTGTTTTGTCCACAACCCTGTCAGCTGGACTGTACAAGTGTTGATACTTATTAGATGAAAATAAAAATATGAGAATTGTTATCCATAAAGTGGCATTATTTCTTATTGCCCTCATGGTGCATCAGCACCAATTCCTAAGCTAATGCCACCTGGATGAGAACTATCCTGTTCTTCACGTGCACCTGCTCAACATCCACTCTACAGATAGAAATTACTTGATCCTTTCAAGAAAGCAATTAGAAAGTCTTGCCTGGGGGAAGTAGGGGAGGGGATGAGATAGAGGGGACAGCTTGAATATTTCTTCAGTGCAGTCTGCAATGTGCAAGTCTGTGGTCTTCAAGACAGTACCCAGTTCAGTATTCTAAAAAGCTAGGTGGGGAATAATTTCCTTTTTCTTCATTAAATTAGGGTCCTCTTGACTAGTGGTTTATGAAAGATGGAGGAAAATTTCTGTACCTTCACAGCTATCACTTAAGCCTGGGGGGCAGTTCTCCAAATAAACTGTTTCTAAAATGATACAATTCTGATTCTTACTTAGCAAATCCTCTTCAAAACCACTATCAATGTCAATCAAAGAGCACTCAAATCAAACTGAAAGTGATCTTAGTTTGTGGTTCTGAGACGTCCATTGTAATTCCAAGTACCGGTTTGTTTGGTATGTTTTTTCAGACAGGGAGCATTATGCTGAGTGGTGTTTGGAAAGAGAGTCTAGGAAGTGTTTCACTGTGCTGTTTCAGTCTGCATTAGGCAAAACGGATTTCTTACATTAGGCAAAATGTCTTGCTAAGGAGATAGACACTGAAACTTTAAAATTCCTTTTCTCCTTTTCTGGAAAGACAACATCAACCTGTGGACTCCAAAACTGTTCGGAAAAAAATAATGGACAAAGAGGGGGGGAAGTTTTTTTCATTCTGAAAAGAAAAGAAAATTAGACATAGTTAATAGCATTTGCAGTGGTACCTAGAGATCCAACTGAGAGTGAGAGTCCATAATTTTGTACACTCTTTGTATATATAGTAAGAGACACTTTCTGCTCAAATTGACTAGAATAAGGAGGGACTAGCACAGAAGGGGATAATGAAACACTGTGTTATTAGCCCAAATTTTAGGACTAGAAATCTCTCAACAGATTAAGTGTGTATCAGACCTAGGAACTGAGCCCAACCCAGTGCCTCAATCACAAGGTCAACTGTTCTGATTTTAAGAGAAGGAATTCAATGAGCAACCTTCCAGAGCTTCAAAAAAGTATCAGATTGTAATTCCATCTTTAAATTTCTTATTCAAAGCAAACCCAAATCCAAACCTCTTGAGGGTCTCTCAACACTGTTAATGTACCCGTTAGTACATATTCAAAACAGCATGTGTATTCAAAAGACAATAGTGATCATTGTGGTGGGTGGCAAAATATGCAGTGGGTTGCAGTAGCAGGGATTATATCCTGTATATTTTAATATAATACATGGCTCATATTTCAAAACCTGTTTATAATTAGGGTATAAAACATGATTTTGATTAATATTTGCATCCAATCTAATGCCTTCATTTGTTCTGTAATTTCTTTTGAAACAATTGCCTGCAAAAGATTCTGATGTTATGTCAGCTGAAGCTTAGCAACTGTTATTATTGATTATAGCCTTGATGGAAACTTCTCAGCAGTTTACAATATTTAGTTAAGATATTTGAAGAGACCTAAAGTATTATTATAAAGAAGCAAAGCTAGGTTTGGCAAAGAGCTTTTCTTTTGTCTCTGAAACTTTCTGCAGTAAATTTAGAACAGAAGAGCATTTCTCTGGAGTAAAAATGTATGTATTGCTGGCTACAAGTGTATGTTTGCTGCCTCACAATTTTAGAATTAGATGATGGACTTATTTAGTAGACATTGGATAGTAAAAAGTAAACCCCCTAATTTAAAACATTCCACGTTACCACATTCCAAGAAAAACACGGACCGGTGAACAAAACCAGCAGTATTGTAATAAGAAAACAACTAGGTGCATTTTTTCCAAAACCTAAACCCAGAAATCTAAATGTATGAGTTACTGGCTAAAAATGCCATTTTCATGTCTGAGTTTCTTCATGAACTGAAAAAAACAACCTAGACTTGAGAAAATTAAAAATACGATCTAAGACTCCAGGTCAAGGTTTAGAGCACAGTCCTAATTCTATAGTCATCTTTTTGACTCTTAATGTTGTTTTCTTTGTAAGGGATTAATCATTACAGCATTTTTTTTAATGTAAAGGTGAGATACTTTTGGTAATTTTTAAAAAGAATTATAATAATTACTGTGACCAAAGGATTTCTGTCATCATATTCTGTGCGCTGGCTTTGTTATCTAACCTAGGGAAGGGATCAGTTTTGACATACACTACAGAAGACATCTGCTGACATGTAATATGAGCCCCATTTTAGCAGGCTACATAAGCCCCTGATTGCTTGGCATCCTTTTCTGATTACTGTCAATTTCTGAGCATTGATTGTAAGTCATGACTATTAGGTCAGACGCTCATACCTACGCTCAAATTTAAGCACATGCTAACATTCCAGTCCAGCTTTCTACAACATCAGCTTAATTTGAGTTTTACTGAATCATAACTATACTAATGCTTGGAAGTGAGAATGGAAGATTGTGGGAAGAT
>VFFE01009035.1:580734-764458 GCA_008921705.1 Burhinus oedicnemus
TTTTCTTTGTAAGGGATTAATCATTACAGCATTTTTTTTAATGTAAAGGTGAGATACTTTTGGTAATTTTTAAAAAGAATTATAATAATTACTGTGACCAAAGGATTTCTGTCATCATATTCTGTGCGCTGGCTTTGTTATCTAACCTAGGGAAGGGATCAGTTTTGACATACACTACAGAAGACATCTGCTGACATGTAATATGAGCCCCATTTTAGCAGGCTACATAAGCCCCTGATTGCTTGGCATCCTTTTCTGATTACTGTCAATTTCTGAGCATTGATTGTAAGTCATGACTATTAGGTCAGACGCTCATACCTACGCTCAAATTTAAGCACATGCTAACATTCCAGTCCAGCTTTCTACAACATCAGCTTAATTTGAGTTTTACTGAATCATAACTATACTAATGCTTGGAAGTGAGAATGGAAGATTGTGGGAAGATCAAAGGGAGAGAAAACTTGAGCCAGATTCTTGAATCCCTCCTCTTATGAAGAGTGCTAAAGATGCTTTGCTTTGACTTTCTAATGGGTTTTGCAGAATGAGAAAATCTGTACCTGTGCAAGAAGGTGCAGACAAGAGGATAGACATAACTTCAGAGATACTTGTTCAAATTAAAGGATGGCCTTGGAAATGGGGAAAAAAAAACCATTGTGAGGAAGGCAGAACATGTACAGGCAAGATGCTGGAAATCCGAAATGTGAGTTCCTCCTCCTGGACATCAGTGTGCTGCCTGATATGGTTTACCCTCTGTTGATCATCTAAGAAAAGATTTGTGATCAGAGAGAAGATGGATCAAAGCAGTCGATGACTGTGTAGGATGACAGACATGGATGTTGATAAAAGAAAGGATGTAGCAGCCAGGGATGCTGCTGCATCTACCAGGCTCTGCACTACTGCTCTACTTTTGTGAGGAGAATGTTCCCTTCTCCTAAACCTCTGCAGCGAAATTGTGCTCAAGCGACTTATAAGGACTTTTGTCCTATAGAAGTCCATGCCTTTAAATAAACAAAACATCAACTGCTTTCTAAAGAACAATTTCTCTTATGCCTAATCCTTCTTGCTTTATTCACATGGAAGAAAGAAAACAAGAGGATTGGAATGCTACTCACTTTTTGGTACGCCTATATGGTAGAATCATAGAATCATAGAACAGTTTGGGCTGGAAGGGACCATTAAAGGTCATCTAGCCCAACCTCCCCTGTAATGAGCAGGGACTTCAACTGGATCAGGTTGCTCAGAGCCCCATCCAACCTGACTTGAATGTTTCCAGGGACAGGGAATCTACCACCTCTGGTCCAGTGTTTCACCACACTTAGTATAAAAAATTTCTTCCTTATATCTAGTGTAAATCTCCCCTCTTTTAGTTTAAAGCTATTACCCCTTGTCCTATTGCAACAGACCCTGCTAAAAAGTTTGTCCCCATCTTTGCTGTAGGCCCCCTTTAAGTACTGGAAGATCGCAGTTAGGTCTCCCTGGAGCCTTCTCTTCTCCAGGCTAAACAACCCCAACTCTGTTAGCCTTTCCTCGTAGGAGAGGTGCTCCAGCTCTCTGATCATCTTCGTAGCCCTCCTCTGGACCCAGTCCAACAGGTCCATGTCTTTCTTGTACTAAGAACTCCAGAGCTGGAGGCAGTACTCTAGGTGGGGTCTCACCAGAGCGGAGTAGAGGGACAGAATCACCTCCTTTGACCTGCTATTGGTAGGTGCTGATCTTTAATATTTCAAAGTCACTTCCCTGTCATAGCACTGTTCCAGATTTCATATTTAGTTATCTTCCAATAGCACACAATATCTCATGAGGGCAGAAAAATACATTTAAATATAATTAGTTTTGATGGAGTGAGGGCAAAGGGGACTCCTGGAGCCTGGACTTGCTCAGCTGTTTGAGCTCTTGCTGTTTGTGGGTAGTCCAATATTAATCAGAAGGACACTGCATGTAAAATATAATCATCTTTGTGATTACATCTTTTATCTCCCTTTTGAAAGCTAAGCAAAAGGAAGCCTCTTAACTATGCTTCGTGCTTTGCACAACTCCATGACGGACCAGAAAATAGCACCAAAATGTGGTGTGTCAAATGCATCTCCCTTAGGAGGTTCAGTGTGTCTAGTCCATTATATGCCCTGACCTTCATTGCCGGAAGGACAAGTTTTGTTCTTGAATCTGTTTCTTTCAACCTGTGCCTTGCCCATTTTGCTTTGATATGCATTATAATACAAGTTCCTTAAACAGCTGTTTAAATAACTAATGTGGATTATCTTATTGTACTTGCTGTGATGTGCAGAGAGAATATAGAGCTTTAACACATGGTTAGAAGTACTTTAATTGAATTATAGTCCTTCAAGGTAAGAAATACGGTTTGATGAATGATACCTTCATATTTAGAAAATATGGAATCCGATTCCAACTTAGCCATAGATTTCTTATGTGATAATGGGATGAATCACTTAACAGTTATTACTTCACCTGATAAAATGGTGGTATGAGTTATAATGATATTTCTAAACTGCTTTGGAATCCACACAGCACGTTCCCAGTATTCAAAGTAGTCTTAACTGAAAAATTTTCACCTGAACATCTACAGAGGCACATTGCTTACTCTGCAGTACTGGACTGTAACGCCATAGTGGCAGTGATGTGAGCTTTTCCATGTTGGAGCTTACTTTCCGGAACATGTAACATTTGTTCAACAAAGTGGTGGACCCTATGAAAAGTAGGTCACATCTACAATAATGCATAATAGGGGTGCTTCTTGGAGCCTGAGTTTCTAAACTGGGTGCCTGAAGTCTTGAGGGTTTTAAACAACTTTGTATCTAAAGAAAGTCCATATATACACTAGGGTTATTATCACCATGCAGAAGCAAAGATAAAGGCAAAAAGGAAGTGTCAATTCATACTTATAGGTTTACTGAATTATTGTCTTTATTCAAAGTTTTCTCTTCTAACCTTTACCCTCTTCTCATTTTTTCTGTTCTGTTTTCACCTTAATTTATACGTGCTCTATTTGCCTTCCCTTCCTCATTTTCATTTCACTGGCTTCTAAGTAGAAGATGGAACAAGGTAGGTTGTTTAAGTTTGAATCAATGTTTTTAATACTTGATGTTCAGTTGTTTGAAATTAGGCAAAACTTGTTACAACCAAAAAGTGGAAGCATCTTTAAATCAGCAGATGCACAGGTTATTGTTATAAGGACTGCATCTGTAGTTGATATCCTGAAGTGATATGATTGTTCCATGCAGTTGCTAGGAAAATTGAAGTATAAAGTACATCCACCCCCACTAAAAGGCTTAGGGTGTTGTGCAGTATAAAACCATTATGAAATACGTTATACACTAAAAGACTAACCTCTAAAGAGAAAAAGAAACTCACTGCATGGAATTCAAATGGGGGGAAAGCCTACATGAGAAAATTGTGAAAAAGTAGTAAGTGTGAAGCCAACAAAATACATTTCTGGTTGTGGCCTCAGAAACTGTTATGCTTATTGTATTACAATTGAATAAAACGAGAAGCTGGGTTATTGTCTGAATGATAAATCCTTTGTGAGGCATTGAAGCTCACTGCACATTTTTCTCTGTTTCCCCTCACACAACTGCGCTGTGATTTTATGAGTTACAAGCAAAATGTGCACCTCAAGTCACGCACTCTTAAAAAAACCAGCAATATAATCTATTTAGAGAAGGCCTGAAGCATTTTCAGAACAAGTGCATCATATTTAAAGTTTTTCCATGGGGAATTATTTATAAAAATATGTATCTTTTGGGATTTGTACCAGGATATTTCTTAATTATTGCTGACATGCCCCCTATAACACCATGAGCTCCCTCAAAGGCCAGGAAAAGAGAATCAGTCTCCCTTAATCATGAAGGATAAACCAAATAAATTTAGCAACTACCTCATGCTATTGAGGCAACAAATTGATGCATTCAGAGTTCCCTAATGACTTAAATGTATAAAAACTAACAGGAAAAAAAAGTACTGCATGTTGCCAGGATGAAACCTCAACTTTTTTTAGGGCACTGTTTAGAGCTACCCATTGGCTCAGAAACCTGCAAGTCATGTGCAACTGAAGACTGCCTAGTCAGTCAGCAGAATCATTCGTATTGTGGAGGTAGCTAAAGTGAATTGGAGGTGTAGTAAATGAAGCCTTCATAGAATCAGGATAAGGGTCCAGTCCTGCATGTATTTAATACCAAGAATAGCATTTAAAAACATGAGTTACCTTAGTATTTTGGGCAGGACTATTAAAAACAAAGAATAAAACCTAAGGATTTCCACAAAGAATTAGTAGAGAGCATCCATTCAGGATGTTACATATCATCTTCATCTTAGAGTACAACTCCCCTGAACAGCCAACCTACCTGAATCAAGTATAACATGCAATTTTAGTCTATACGAGTACTTTTCTACTGTTTATCCTGATCCATTGATTTCTGTTGAGTTTTTCAGGTTTGAATAAACTCAATACTCAAAAGAAGTTTTCTAGCATGACTCTACATTTTTATACATTTGTACTATGATAGTTTTGTGGAGTCCCAGTGGGCACTGACGTTACATTGTGCTATTTGCTTTATAAATTTTTAAAAAGACAAAGCCACTCCAGGTAGTCCCTTGCTATTAAAACTGTAGTTGGCTATGAGAGGAAAGAAGTATAACCATGTGCTTCACATATTATGTATCAAAGCCATCCATCAACACCAGCTCACTTGAATCTTGTCTCAGATTCAAGTCGTGTTTTGCAGAAAAGGGCTTGAAACCAGATGAGTTTCATGACAAATGTTTCTCACAATGTTAGATGTAACCCTCGTGGATTTATTTATTATTTCACTCTGGAGACTGTTTAGATTCTTACAGGATTGGGCACTCATTTCCAACTGACTTTATTTAAAGTTATTTAAAGTCTTGCATCTGACCAGGGTCCAATGACCCTTGCACACAGAGTTTTAGTACAGAGAGAGACACTTAAAATCACCATCAAATTACACACAAGCCTTCACAGTTGCACATACTAGTAGGAAATTTGTTCCATGCTTTTACTTCTGTGATTATTTTCTAGTGAACATGATAAAAATTTAAAGGAATTTTAAAAAATTATGTCTTTTATGTATGTACCTATACAGAGACATATGCAAAAAAATCGTAATCACTGTGGTTATATTAATCCAGGATTATTTAATAGAGTGATTTGCTTTAAAGAATGTATTTTAATTTTAATTATCCAGTGCTTCAGTGAAGAAATTAAGGAGGCTGTATGATAGCCTTGTCCTGCTGTAATCTCTAACTTTTGCAGGTCAAATTTATTAGTCTGTTATATTGATATAAGCACAGACTGAGACATCATAAACTTCCTCTGTATGCATTTGACCTTTCTCATTTTGACTTACCAGCCTTTTGGATTTGTCTAAATACTGACTTTTTTTTCAGGTATATTTTAATGTTCTTTGGAACTGACTTTAAAGACATCTAGAACTAGCACCACAAAAAAAAAAAAAAGTGTATCTAATGTACTGTTTCAGCTTCAAAGCTCTTCTAAATCCCTGCTTAGTTGTCTGCTCACCCTAGAGCCAACTAAGGTTTACAGCTACCAGATTGTTGTCCGATAAAGATCCTAAACATGTGCTTTTAAAACATATTTAAGTAAGGCCTGACGAGACTAAGCCCTAAGAAACCTCCCTTAGGTCTCTCTTTTGTTAAGAAGGTAACTAAGAGCTAGGGGTTACAATACTCAGCACTGACAGTCTTTTTTATCAATACCTAACTTGGTCTCTGTAAACACACTAACTTGCATGTGGGAGGAAGGTGCCCTTGTGATTCTGGGTATTCATCTGATGTGGTAGGCTTCTAAATAGCTTTGCAAACCTGTGCCTTGATAGCTTGCCTCTGTGGATCATGAAGAATATAAGAGCACCACCATTAGACAATGCAGACATGACAGTAAAGTTCTGCTCAGGTTGCACTAGAGGTTGATTTCAGGTCTAGGGGTTGAATTTTGGAAGTCTGACTTACAACTTTCTTATTCAAGCAATGTGTGTACTGTTTAACATATGTATGAGGGAGTAATTCATACTAAAGGCAAACTGCAATAATATTTTAAAGTTCTTTACAAAACACAAAAAGCCCCGTGTCCGCTGTGGAAAACGTGATCTTTCATTCCTTTCTTGTTCTTCATTAAAGAACAAACAACTTGCAACTACAAATGTAATTCAAACCCTTTCTAAAACAGGAACAAAGACAAAAGTAGAGGAGGAGAGGCAGTTATCTAAGTTGAAGTTGTTTCTGTTGAAGCATAAAAGATTTTTGTGCCTTACAAAAAGATTACTTACGTTACTTCTTACTCAGAAGATTTTACCAACTTTTAAAACTTTCTCAAAATATTGTCATTGCAGACATCACTGATGTCAAAAGCCTGCACTGTCACCAAATTAATTTGAATAAAGGCAACTGACATCTATTACTGAATGTGCACTTCTATAGTGTATCTATAAAGGCTCCTGGGCACCGATTAAACAGCAGCTGCTCAACAACCAGACCCCAAATCTGCTGGACTGCAGTAACAATCATGCCTTGTCTTATTGTAGCAGACAAGTACAACCATCACCCACACAAACAGGGTGGCACGATAAATAAACCATTCTTGCAAAACACCCACATCTAATAGACTACTTAAAAAGTTCTTGAGGTAGTGGAAGAAAAAGCATTAGTGCTATTCAGTATTTGTGATCATATTTGACAGTTAAGCCATCCAATCTAATAAACTCGAATGCTTATTTTTCTGGTCTCCCTGCATGACCTTCAATGCTGCCTATTTTTGACGGATCTTTTTGTAAATTCATTTTCCTAATAATTTAATCGCCTGTTCAATATTTTGATTTGATAAACTCTTTGTTCACTCCAATTGTATCTCACTTTTCCTTCAAGTACATATGTTTTTGACTGAGCAGCATTGTCATTTGTTGTCATGAAACAGACCAAACTGTCCCCAAGGAGGAATTCTCAGCATCAGCCTTAGACAGGAGTTCTCCTTTCTTTAAGGGTTCTGTTTCTTTTTTTTTTTTTTTTTTCTTTTTTCCTTCCTTTTTCTTTTTTTTTTAAAGAACACCTGTATAAATGTATTTAAGTAAACAAATAATCTTACATCCCCAAAAAGGTCCCAGGGTTTATGCTACTGTTTCATATCTCACAAGGGTGTTAGGCCCACTGCCAATGTTAATCCATTCCATATTAGAAATCTAAAACCTCTCAGATGTATTAGGCAGCCTACCAACACTCAGCTGTTCTGTGCTGGAATTTGGCTTAATTCCTGATAGTCATCCCCTTGCACTTCTTAAGTGGGGAAAAGGCCGGTTTTTTTAAGAACTTGTCATTGGTGACTGCTGAGATTTTTGGTGACAGTGAAGTTTCACTGAAGCAGTTACTGAAGCTGTATTGTTGCCATCTCGCCTGTAGTGGTCACTACTGAAAAACTGAAGGTCTTATGCCACCGAGTCAGAACATCATATATTTGCCAGCATATACCACAGTTATTTCCTTTTCTAAGTGTGTGGAAATACACAGACACAACTGATAACTGTTAGCAAATGTCATATGCTGTGTTATTTGCAGAGAGGCTCATGATAATTAATGAGCAGTCCAGAGGTACTAGTGTTCTTTGCGTTGTTGTTAGTTTGAAACACCTCATCAGCTACTTGGGGGTTTTATCTGTCTTTATGAAGCTTTGAAAATGAGGTTACAACACCCCCACACCCCCACATACATAGTAAGCAATGATTTTTGTTTTTTGAAACTCATAGACTCCAGAGGAAAAGTAGCGCCTACTGATTTGTATAGAAGAAGTAAACATTCCATTTGAAAATACAAACATGCTAAGAAACGTTAGCCAGTCCCTGGTCTGATATACCTGTTTAGCCTATTCCTGCTTTAAATTGGCTACAACACAAAAAAGGATTTTATTTAAACAGGAATATCATGGTCCTAAAGTGTGAAAACACCGAAGGCGGCCATTCAAAGAGCTAGAAGCAATTTCAGAGCTGTTTTTCTCTAAAATCCCCTTAATGCCAGAGGTGCTCATAAGCTAACTGCACTATTTCACCCTCTACATCATCAGCCAAACAACTTGAAAAGCAGTTGCCATTTTTAGATAATTAATACTCTAAATCAATTTATGTTTGTTTTTATCTGGGTGTCCATTACACAATCTGTTGCTGTTATCCAACACAACAGCTGGGCATAATTTGCTTGTGGCTTATCTGGCAGCTTACAGGCATAGAATTTAAACTTAGGTATTCTTCAAAGGTGTTGGAAAATAGTTCACATGAAAGTAACCCCTTAAGTAGAGAGTGTTTGCTGTTTTGTCTGAGTTGTGTTGTACATTTTGCACCTTTTTTACCCAATCTGTGAGCCCCTAACCACAGCTACCAGCCTGTATCATTTGTAGGATAGCAAAATGCCATCAAATGATATTTGCGGTATTTACCCAGCGAACAGCTTAATAGGATAGCACGGAGATTTTGGCAACACTCTAAGCAGACAGCGTGTAATACTGACCAGACAAACACCTGGTGTTCCAGTCCTGCTCTTTCATGGGGGCCGATAGTGCTCAACTGTGTTGAACTACACTGAGCAGTGTAATCGCTTTGAGTTGTACGGTGCCTTTTACTAAATGCTAAAAATATCATTTGTGTGCTTACACAACGACAGCACTAGTTTACTGTGACAGACATTTAATTTTAAAAGGTTTGTATGTGTTTTGCAGGACAGACAAGTAAGATAAGTTTTGTTTACCCCAAACCAGGACAACTTGAAAAAGGGATTTCGCTGACAGGGTTGTAGAGCCTTAAACCATAAAGTCACAAGCATGAGTTCAGTTAGGTCAAAATGAGGAAACACTGTTAGGTGCTGTGCCGCTTAGAGGAATTACTGTGTCCATGTTAAGATGGGGATCAGGAGTGGTAAATGGGGAGCTGACTGGTGGATAGGTATCAAAGTCTCCCTAAGTCCTTCTGGAAATCTGGTCTGAAGATTCTGTGCTGTAAATGGAAAGCACAACAAAGCTCTTTGGCTGCCTTGAAAGCGCTACTTGAAGAGGTCTGTGACAAGAGTGATGAAAACAAGTGCTTTACATTTGTGGTCAATACACCTCATCCCACGCAGATGTGCTATGAGTTTCTGTACATCCTGTAAGTGACCAATGGCATAGATTCATACAAGTAATGCTGTTAGCAAACAACTTTAACACGCATAGAATGTAATGTGCTTCTGCTTGGCACATTCGTGTCTGACATGAAGTGCAGCACTATTTGCCATAAAGTCTGATTACCATTCGATGTTTTGAGGGCCAAGGCTCAAAAGGTGAAGAGGAAGACTAGCCCACAACTTCTAATCAGCAATGATGGAAAAAGATCTGTCCAATTCAAGGCAAGAGAGTTAAAAGTTAATTCAACAGAAATACCCTGTATTTCTGAATATTATTAAAGAAATGTACCAAAATATTAGTAAAGCACATTTTGAAAAGAAACCTGTGTGTATGAAATGAAAAATGTTTATATTTAAAAGTTGCTGTAAAAATTTTTGTTTCGTAAAACACATTTCTTAAAAAAAGAATATGGCCTATAAACACAAACATACATATACACACATCTGCACATGCATACTTCCCAAACCCGTAAGATGTCTGTTTGAAAGATGTCAGTTCTTTCACTGACTTAAAGTTTCTTCAAGGCAGGAAACTATGGAAGATACAGTATAGCTGAACATCTGTCTTGTCATGTAGGCAGATATTAGGATTAAATTAACTAGAAATGAATAGAATGATATATGACAGGGTGCAGATGTCCCAGCCACAGTGTGATAATTTCATTGCAAAACTATGTAATGAATTCCATACATTACAGAAACACAAATATACCACTTTAGGTAATTGTGATGAAAAGGTATAATATGGAATGGATAAACAGATGGTGTACCCAAAGGCATTTTTCGTTTACTGTTGCTCCTTAGTCATTTTGAAATTATTTGGTTACTGTATGTCTATTATTACATCCTTTCTTTTTAATTTTTTTTATCTTAGCTCTTCTGAATCTGGATTGCATGAGGAGCATGAAGGACCATTTTGCATGTCTGTTCCTGATAGATTGGTTAGCTCCTATTTTCTTTTGTGAACTGTACATTGCTATGCTACATCTAAAGCCAACATTTTCGTGACTTCAGAACAAATTGGTTTGATTCTAGAAGCCTTTTGGCTTTATGTAGTTTCTAAATTGGCACATGCTGCATCTGTGCTACTTGAATTAGCAGAACTGTTCATATTTTACCACAGATTATTGGCAAATTTTCCTTTATTATTTGCAAATGGGTACTTTGGATAGTCTGTGAGATTCTGTTGAGGCATATTCTGCTTCTAATAGGTATATTAAAACATGATTATATGAGGATATATTTTGTGATATGATTATTTGACCATCCTGAAAAATAAAACACCTTTTTACATCTGGGAACAGGTGGTTTTAAGTGCTGTAAATAGTTAAATATATAACATGGCTTTCCATCACTGGTCTCATTTGGAGCATATAGTCAGCCCTTGAATTCATTACTGTCCAAAGCTGAACTGCAGGGAGACCAGTAACTGAGGGGCTACATGTAGAAACTTACTGTCTACTCACTGCATCTGTATATGCCCGTGCTCTTAAACTGTGCGTATGTCCTTGGAGCCCATTAGAAAATACAAAATTTTAGTTCCGCTGTTAGCTGCAGATTATTTAGCTAATGTCTCATTGACCTAGAAAGTAATAGCAAAATATTTTCCAATGCTGTTGAGATTAGGAAAAAAAAAAATCCCAAATAAACTATTACTTCTTTTTCACTGTTATCATCTTGATTCATATTCCAGTATCACAGCAATAACATCGGCAGCATCGGTGATCACTTGCAGTAAACAGCTTCTGAGGTTCTCAATTGCTTCAGCTTCAATTCAGCGTTTAATCACCCACAAAAGATATTTATTGCCTTGTATTCTCCAATGCCATGAACGTTACCTCTTAATTATTAACCATGTATCTGCTTTTTAAGAAAGAATCTTTAGTAATTGACACAAAACATGTGAGTGGTGTCAGCTGATTTTATTTCTTTCCTAAAGTAAATCAGTGACTAAATATGGCAGTATTTTTATTACTTCCAGTACAAACACATGCAAGCACCCCACACATTTCAATCACTTCTGGAGTGGTTGGTTTTATTGCTAGTTTTAATCGCTTTAATTCAATACGGTTTATATAGTGGTTTGATGAAGGTGCTCGTACCAAGTTCAAGTTCCAGTACATTAAAATGTTAACACACTGGTTACTTAATTTTGACTTAGTATCTCCTTGTTTCAGTTTCAGTTTCAATGTTACTATTTTCTATTTCTTAAGCTTTCAAAGGAAGTTAATCTGTTTAGAGGCATATGTTTTTAAATATGGAGATAGCACAGTTCATTTTCTCATGATGAAAGCATATTTTGGATAATCATTTTTTTCCAAACAGATGCCCAGTTTATCTCACTTAAATCAACTGTTTCTGACTGGACCAGTTCCTGGATGAGTTAATTGAGCATGGCTAAACCCAAAATGCCGTGCTAATCAAGGAAATAGGGAGAGGTGATGACTATGAAGATTCTTAGCTTTCAGTAAAGGTGTTTAGTTGTTTACTTATATTCTCACAACAGAAGGAATGTAACAAACTCAGCCCACTGGAAATAATTCTGGGTAATCTCACTCCATTACTTTCGGTGAAATTGAGTCTGCTCACTCTACCCTAGTGAACCAACATCTCAGGGAAACAAGAAGGTAATAGCTCATTCATGCAGTACAAAATAAGTGACAGAAGGAAAGGCAGACTGAAAGCTGTGTGTCTTTAGTTTTTAATTTATATTAGTAGTCCACCATTAATGTATTAGCTTCTCAATAGCTACATTCAGTACAGGAAATCAGTGTATTGGCAATGCTGTTCATTAGTACCAGGCATACATCACAGCTGTTCATTCATGTTCACTTTTCAGACTTGGAAATATTAGTTTGGAGAATGCTGATGTCTTGTTTGACTTTTTTTTTTCCCCTCCTGCTATGGAATCCTCTTCTGAGAAACACATACTAAAAGAAAATCAGATTCTTGGATATCTTAGCTATAAAAGAGGGTAACTTTCTATTCTCAGTGCTTTGAATATACTCATCTATCATTTTCTGTGATATAGTTCATAGGCAGACAGCTCATGGGACCATGCATAGAAATCTATCATCATTGCAGTCTTTGTATATATAAAAACAGTAAGATGGCCTCTAGAGCTGATGGTTGGGAAGGACTTTTTATGGGTCAGGAACTGTATTATGAATATTTTGGCTAATAATTAATTTTGTACATGTGTGTAATTATACTACTTTTGAGTTCTGCTTTAGTAAGTGTAACTAAGATGATAATAACTGCAGTTCTTTCAATTACCAGTTGTTCAGTTGTTTCCGAAGTCTGTCTTTCCTAGATTGCACGTTTAAATTTGGCCTTAATTTGAAGTAGCTGAAAACTGTGTCTTGTTCCAGATCTTTTGCATCAGTCACCACAATTCTGGACAGGTATCCACCTGCAAACTAATAATCTCAGTTGAAATTAATTACTATCATTACTGATGTGCCAATAGCAATGCAGCTGTAATTAATTTGTACAGCATCAGGGAAGCATTTGGTTACTCTCTCTAATGCAACAACCAAGTAAAACATTTTGCAACTTTTCTGATGCCTGTGAACAAAAGAGGACAATGACAAACCTCTAGCTCAATTAATAGACACAAACACATTTAGAACCTTTGAACGGATCCTTTTGGTCTCCTGATGGGGAGGGCACTGCAGCTGCTAGATGTCATATAATGTTCTTCCTAGGGCTTATCTCTATTGGTTTTGGATTTGAAGCACAGTCATAAAGTGATTTGCTTGAAAAGTTCACACCTTTCCTGTGCAGTAGCAGGCCAATGGTCAAAAAATTAGCTCAGGTGATAGGAGTCAAGAAACGCTGTCAGGCATCTCACTGCTACTAAAAGTACAACTTAAAATACACCTGGAATTATAATTCTACCACTCTGTCAAATTTACATCTGTCTAAGGGTGAGAACTCTATCCCTTTGATATGTTAATTTTCAGTTTTAAAAAAAACAGGGTTTTTTTTAAAAAAAAAAATGCAGCATGTTTGCATAGAAGAAAAATCTCAAAAACTTTCATGGTTATTTCACAGACCTACTACAGAGTGAGTGCTCCCACTATGGAATGATTCTGCTGACAAGAAAGTATGTGTACAGCTACCTGCCTACAGTGATTAGTCCTTGCAGGCTGGCTTTGAATTCCACAAAAATGGTATTCTTGCTGTCCACTAAGCTCTGTTTGTAATTTTGAAGTTTCAACAGATTTTTTTTTTACAAATTACTGCAGGTAAGTCCATATTAGAAAAGCAGAAGCAAAAACCCAGAAACAAAAATCTGTAGCACCTCACTCCCACCCCAAGCCCCTCAACATAAACCAATCCTCTCCCAACACTTTGTTAAGCAGACGTGAAAGGAATAGGCTCCCAGCTTACACAGTCTGTTTTTTTGAAGAAGGCAGCTCTACTGGAGAAGGAATCAGAAAGAGCCAGCATACAGGAGGAAGAAATAAAATAGCCAGGCAGCCATTCTGGGAGTTGATGACCCACTGGGTCATATGAGGTTATCAACTAAACAAGTTAGTGGAACCACAACCTGCATGAATAGCAGACAAGAATATGCTTATGAATATTTATTCACGTGGAAAGGCAAAACCTCTTTTTTTTCTTGTTATTGTTTGCAAACACTGAAACACTTGAACAGACTTCTGAGGCTAATAAAAAAAAAAAAGAAATCTAGAGATTTGGGGCTTTAATTTTGCTTATTTCCTGTGTGGCTATTTACTATCAGTACTTACTTTCCTGATATTAATGAGGATAAGCTGCAAAGTGGATTTGTCACCATGAATGAGACTAGCACAGCTAGGCCTTAAAAGTTAATTTCTTCCTGACTGTTCATAAATTAGACTGGCCAGACTGCTGTACGTTAGCTGTTTTATCTATTTATTCCTGTCTTAAACAAGGATCTGCAGCCTAATAATAATTTTGACTCTGTTCATAGGTAATTCATGAATGCAAAAAAACTGGGCAGCAACCATCAAAAGCTATTCGTAGTGAATTCTTCATACAGCTGTACATGGCAGTCGTTTGCCTTTGCGTAGAAGACTGAGTGGGTCCTAATCCTCTGTAAACAGATACACACTCCTGAACAAAGATGGGTAGGGGCACACAATGGCAAAAAAGGAAGCATACTTTTTAGTGGTCACAATGAGTGATGATACTCAGAGGTAAATCTTGTCTCACTTTTATTGGTGTGAGATGTGTTCAGTAATGAAGACCTAAAACAGGGGCCACTGAATGCAATATAAGATATTATAACTGATTACAGAAGAGCACGAAATCTTTTTGTCATCCTGAGGGAAATGTAGTAGTACTAATTACCACATTTCTTCACTTCTCTCTCTCTTTTTCCTCCAGTAGAAAGCCAACCATAGACATCAGGCATATTTTTCAGTGAAAACGTTGAGGAAATCAATAGGTTTTCCCCTCACAAATTTCAGTATTGATAAAATAGCACTGTATGACAAAGCTGTTCCAGACAGGTTGAGTGTTAATCCTTAAATCCCCATGCATGATGTAGGACCACCAAGTTCAGTATGATGATTTCTGTCATTAATGTTATATATAAGCATAAATCAGAGCATCTGACTTGTAGCATCTTCCCCATATGGCCTAGCCTGGCTTATCTATTACAGTAGGAACGGGCATTAATATATCTGTCAGCTAGCTGTGAGACAAGACCCCTATTTTCACTGTGATAGATACGTCACTTCACTATCCAGTAGGATTTGTGGGTATGTAGTAATGCTAAAACTATAGGTCAATAAATGTTTAATGTGCTATTAAATCCATGGATACATTCTTACACCTTTTTCAGCAATACAGCAGGGCGAATTTTATTCTCAATTACAATATTACAGCAAATTTTGTAGTCATGCTGTGTGTCATTTTGGCAAAATGGTAGTAGTAGTGTATGGACGTTTAAACTTTATTTTTTTCAGCCTTGATTTATTTATGCAAGTAAGATATCTTTCGTGAATTTTAATCTAAAAACTGGGTTTACAAAATATCAATGCATCTGCAGTCACAAATAAAGCCTCTTAGCTGAAGCAAGGCTATGAAAAGAGCTAATGTCGAATATTTGTAAGCTCTGTTGAGTTTGTGTCTCATCTGAGGCATTGTTGCATAAAATGCATTTCATGTTTTGAAAAAAAATTATGACTCCAGTCTTTAGTTATTTTTAATGCAGACTAGGGGGACCACAGGGAATATCGTGATTTCGAAGTTTTCTGATAAGAATGCTTCCCAGCATATGTGGTGAAATACACTGCTATAAGTCTTTATTCATTTATTTATCATGCTGCAATTTTCTAAAAAAGAAAAGACTTCTATAGTGAAATCATTGCTCCTATGTAGAACTAATCACAGATGAAATTTAAATAATTTATATGTAAAATTAAGTTGCCTAATGGTATAGCAGTTCAGTTAGCTATATGGCAGCTTTACTGGTATTCTGAAGCATTAGTACTCTGATGAAGAAAAAAAAAAAGCAAAGCAGAACAGTGAATACAGTCTGAGCAAAAGGGCTTTTTCCACATACTGTCAGTTTAGGAGCTCTAGTTTGGAACGCATAATTGTGTTGCAGTAGGTGTGTTTATCTTTTTTAACTACCCAGCCTGACAGAGGCATAAAAGACCATGAGTTGATCCATTCGATAATTACGTCTGATCCACATTGGTGCTATCAAAAGAAGTCTTTCAGCTCATTTTTAGAGAGACTGGGATGAGGATCTTCGGATCGGAATCTGAGCTATGCACATGCAGCAGCCTCCATACTGTATACCTAGTGAAAGGCCTGGCACGCTTCTGGGCACTTCAAGAATAGTAATTGCTGCATATAATCTGTGAGTTTATGAGAGAGTGTGTGTGTGTGTGTGTGTTTGTGTGGTGAGTGCATGTGTGTGGCTGAACAAAGTAGAAAAAGCAGCTGGTACCAAACTACAGGAATTCCTGGAGGGCAGGGGAGGAACTGGAGAAGAACCATTCCTAAACTTGTGTTACCCCTCTCTTCTCAGCGTGACACTTGACAGCACTGCCTGCTGGGATTTCAAGCTGGAAATCTTGGTGTCAGTGATAAACTCTGTAAAATGTGCAGGCTTTGCCCTCATTTCTTAATGAAAGAAACACTAGGTTGCACTAGTGGGATCATCACAAGGTCAGTGATTAAAATAATATTGTAAACAATATTGATATCCTAATGCTATTGAAATTAACCTCACACTGAGATTAACTGAAATTGCACAGGTCTCTGTTAAAATTGTCCAACCTTCTGTTAACAGTTTACTGAAACCCAGATAAAAATATCTTTGAGGTCCAACATGCTAGGAGATGGATTTCTTTTAAATACTGTCTTCTGAACAAAAGCTTTAATCCTGTAACTGATTATTTGTATATAATAAACTGCTGCTTTTGTATCTTATGAGTATGACTGCCCTTCCTGGGACATGGTTACTTTTACTGAAGAGTCCACTTGAATTCCTTGCTTTTTTTGACCTTCAACTTAAAAATTTAAACAAGTATTCTCTCAAGAACTGAACAGTAAGTTAGGGAAATGGGATAATGATGATTAAATTGAAAGAAGTCGTATAGACCTTTGGGTGTAGAAAATAAGTATTTATAGTAAAAAAACCCAAACAAACAAACATGAAAAGGCATAGATTTGCATAACTTTTTTTTCTTTAATGTTGTGGGATTGTCTTACTGTAATGATTCTGTGAAATGGAGACAGGTAAGAGATGACAAAAAGTCTCTTCTCCCTGTGTTAGAACACCAGTGTTTAGCCATTCATATATTACTGGGACAGGATAGGAAAATCTCCCTAACTCAGGTGATTTTTTAATTTTTTTAGCTCAATGGAGCTGAGAAGATTTTTTTCTAGAAATACAAAACCTGTATATCAGCAGGCTGTTGAGGCTTGCATGGGGTTGAGAAACAATTCTTCTCTATGCAAATGACAAAAATGGAAGGTGCTATGGGGCAACGGTACAATTACCACCGAGATGTCCCTTTCATATTACACTGATATTCTTAAAAGATGGATCTATCTAATCCATTGTATTGCAATAATAGAAATATGAGCATATGCAAGGTAGGTTGTTTCCTTCATTCACTTTGCCTGGGGCTTATATGTGTGTTGATGGAGCAGTCTGAAGGCTTGTTTCGACTTTGTCAATCCCTGATTTTGGAGCAAGGCAAGCAGCATATTTCTATTATTTAGTGAGAATCAACTGTATACCATCTCTTTGACTCTTGAAAGACAAGGAGACATCAGAAAACCAGCCACAATTAGATGATAATGAATGTGGACAGTAAGAGGAAAAGGAAATGATCCTAGTCAAAAGAACACTCTGCTTTTCTAGAGGTAGATTGCAATAAAGAACAAAAAGGCAATATTGACAATAACATCCAGAAGCTAGGCATGTGGTATTTAGTGACAACATCCCCTTTATGACAATGAAACAGAGAAGAAAGAAAGTGTAAAAAATCATGTAAAAGTGAAGCATGGAACCTGGACAGACAGGGAGGATAGTGCAGGGAGAGGTTACGTCTATTTAGTCTCCAGTGATCTTGTAAATTCTAAACATGAAAACATGAGAATGGGTTACCTGGTTCCTTCCATCCTGTTTTTTATTCTGTTTTCTGAACAGAATTTAGGATAGCAGAAGTTTTGCAGAGACATGAATGCAAGATTCAATTTGTTTCCAACTTCCCCTGTGTGCCCAACCCAACCTGTGTTTCTACACTTCCAATCTGCAGGCTCTTTTTGATCCCCCAGACCTCTTCCTGTGCAGCAGTAGCTGGTAATGCTCGGGTATGGCTTCCACCTCCCCGGGGCACCAAGTGTTGGAAGCCCTTGCTGCACTTGTGAAATCCAGCCAGGATCCCACTCAGGGTTCAAGAAGCCACAGCAGCAGAAGCTGAATGAAACAGCTACCTACCTCTGCAGTCAGAGTAGGATTAAAGATGCAGCAGTGCTACCTATAATACCCGTAAAATCAACTAGTATCAGTAATAAAGACGTAACTGTTTAACAATAAGGACTCATGCAGAAGCAGTGGAGCACAAATGATTCTAGCAAACTGTGATCAATGTGATAAAGTCCTGCTCTAAATGTCATCCTAGCCAAGAGATACAGAACTCTAACTTTTGGATAAAGTCCTAGAAGAGATGGAACTACAAGTGTTCAGACAAGCATAAGGCAAATGATAACAAGGCTATGAATTCTAACAAAACTACAGCCATGGATATTCCTGAAGTATATTTTGCCCTGCCTTTCTATAATATTTGAGTAACTTCAAGCACATTTTCCTATATATCGCTAATGTTCGGTTTATTTAAGCTAACCTCAGAGATGCCTTTCTGTACAGGGGTTCATTTGCTGTTCCCACTGCCTGTAACCAACATCCACCTGATGTGAGTTCCTCCCGCATTTATTCTCTCCAGGGAAAGAGAATTATGAAATTTGACTTGGGCTGTTTTATGATACAAAAGATGGAAAAAAGATTTTTTTTTAAAAAGTGTATGATCCACTCCATGCATATGTTAGAGAATACTAAAAGAGGTCCCCACACTTCGGCAGAATTAACAGCTCTAGCATAACTCACCGTTAGAACCTAACTCCTCCCACACACCCTGAAGTCATACCACCATCACTGCTAGCTTTTCTCCAGTGAGCAGAGAGGAAAGGGAGCCAGGAAAGAAGCAGATGCCTGAGCTCCTTTGCTGTATATCAGCTTAAAAATGTGCCATCTTGTCCACACAATCAGGGACTGCATCGCTTTCTGACTCACTGTCATCAAGGTATAATCCCTTTGCCCTTTTCCTTAGGATCCTTGTAAGTCCAAAGGCAAGGACTTGTTACCTGGGGAAGTGAGGCTGTGGTCTGAGATGAGCTATGGGTAGGAAGCTCTGACAGCAGTGAGGCTCCCTCTGGAAGCTAGAGAGTCCTCTCCAAAAAATTACTTTAGTTTGGCCCAGACTGTCTTGAGGAGATGGCCACATGGAACAAAACAAGGCCATTAGAGTAACCTGCCTCCAAATCCCTCCACTTCTTCCCATGCCAACCCTGGAAATGATGAAAGCAGTAAAGGCTAAGAAAGGCTACCAAAAAAAAGTTCTCTCTTTTTTTTTTTGGTGCTTGATTATATTTGGGAAGGTGAGAAAAAGATTGCATTAATTATGGCGAAAACAACTATATATTGTACTGAAGTACAGTCGTGAAGTACATGCACGAAGCACTGAGAAAAAACATTCAGTTTATACCATATCTATTCTAAAATATTTCCTGCATTGACATGAGGTGCTGCTTTTTTCACCAAAAGTTATGCAAAATCATGTAACCTGTTGCACATGACTTTCTTCTGCCCTTGGGCTAGCTCACACGCTTTCTCTTTGAAGAGCATTCAAATTTCATTCCCTATAATGTGCTTAACGTGCAAACAAGCTGAGACAGAGGCTGTTCTGGTTTTGGCTCATTATAGGCGTGTGTGTGTGCAAATATACGCATTTTATATTACACACATAAACATATAAAATGGTGCAAACACGAACGTTAGAAGGTGCAATAAGAAATTTCTTAATGGGGAAGGGAAAGAATCCAAAAAGCATGTTGCTTATGTGGGTTTCATTCAACAGGTCATTGCAAACCACCTAGCATTCAGAACAAGATGGTGATTCCATACATACTCCTGTTTTCCTGGCAAAACGTCAATTTGTGACACACCACCATAAAATGAGGAACCAAATTAAATAACAGAATGTTCAGATTTTTGTTATTATTAGAAGAATAGTAACAACAGCTTTAAAAGAAGGCAGGTTGTTTTTCCACTGTGAATGATGGAATCCATTTTGGTAATAATTCTGATATCAATAATTTCACTAAGAATACTCTGAAGTAGCATCAGCTTCTGTAGAATAAAAGTAAACTAGGTCTGAAAGGAGAGATTATAAACACATCTAGTGTTAATACCTTCATTTAAATAACAGAATGTGTAATAGACACAGGCCCTATACATAGACCCTCATATTAGGTAGATATGATAATGATATACCAGATGACAAAAGTATAATTTTTCTATAAATATGTATGTGTGGATGTGTATAAAAATAAATATATATACATAGCCTATAGGCAGGCGCACACACACACAAACACCCCATGTGTATGCAATATGCAAACACACCTGTCAGGTAGCACACACTCATTAGCCATAATTAAGCATAAATGTTCTGTAGACATTTCCTATGAGACATTTCGCTAACTGCAAGTATATTCATTTTTAAATGTCCATACAGTATTTTACACTAGCAGTGAGCACTCTAATAAAAGTTGTAGACAGACCTCTAAAATGTAGAATTTTCTTCATGTTACCTCCATTACAAATGTCTTTGCTCCTAAAAGAGATGCCAAAGTATTAAACCAGTCTAAACGAAGTTGCTCAGATGTGATCTTTAGATAGGAACATACAGAATTCCTACAGTATGTTTCTTCAAAAAGAAAGAAACCATTTTAGACTCTAGTCTTTGAGAAATCCCAACACCTTTAGGCCAATGCAGAATAATAAAAATAAATAAAAATCAGAAAAGATTTTGTGTTTACCTGCTTGTCTTCACAGGAATTTGGTTTACCTTTACTCTGTGTTTCCTGGTTGATAAGTAGAAGAAAAACACCAGCAGTCCAGAAGCAGCAGCAGCTGCAGCAACAAAAAGGTCATGAAAAGTAAGTGCTATGCAAATAAAGAAAATAAAACAAACAGATCATTTAAGGCATAAAAGAAATACAAGAAACAACCATAAATCAACATGCTTGGGAAAGAAAATTAAAATAAAGGGCAGTTTGAAACAAATCAAAATGTCGTCAAAACAAAAAATAGCAAAACCATAAAGAACTAACAAAATAAACAGTAATTGGAAGAAACTGCAAATAAAAATAATATGGAACTAACAGGAACAACAGGTGGTTGCTCTTGTTATACAGAAGACTGAGTGGAAGCAGAAGCTTTTAGGTTTCCCCAAAAGATGGGAGCGCTGTTGGACCACTGGCCCTAGCCTGTGAAACCGTAACAAGAAGTGATCAACACATTTCAAAGTTTTAATTCAAACATGTTTGAGTTTTCTGACAGTCTGGATGGAAAATTGATACCAGTTTTATCCATTTATCTAGTAGGTTATAAAATTAAAAGGAAACAAATCACACGCACCCCGCTCTCCTCAAAGCCAAAAGTGTTGATTTAAACACCTCAGAACCTGGCAACCAACTAAATCTTTGCGAGTGTGTTTTGTGAGTGGAAATCGGACTTCAAGTCTGGACACAGCAACTGGTGCTCGGGGGTTTTGGAGTTACCCTGCTTGTGCTGCGGGGTGAGCTCAGGGAGCTGGCTCTAGCTCAGCTGCCTCCAGGAGACGGACACAGGGTTCTATGAGACAGCGCCCGAGATTATAATATAAGCACCGCGAAGAGTGCAGGGAGAGAAGAAAATAATCTCCTGATAAATGACTGAACAGGTAGCGTTTCACTTCTAACTAGACACCAGCGCCTAAAGGACGAACTAATCAAATTAATGTGGTATATGTGTTTTATTAGCTATGACAAGCGAATGACGAACAGTTGTGGCAAAAATTTGTGAAATAAGCTTAAATTAATAATAGGCTGAAGAAAGGGCCTTAGTTGGGTGATACACAGATGGAGGAGAGGGGCTGCTGGTATGACATATTGCTCTGTAATGGCTTACATCAAACGGTAACTTTCACAAAAATTGTAGAGTTGACTTTGATGTACTGTCAACACCAAGGTGAGAAGCTGCACGCTGCCTGCCCGAAGTTCCCCCGATGCCTCCCTCCAACAGGCCAGCTGTCGTGGCCACCTTCCACGCGTGGTGGGCTCTAGGGCTGTGTCGTGGCGGGGTGAGGGACAGTAAGCTGTGCCTGCAGCTCTGGTGAGCTGCATCCCGCACTACCACTTGTTACCAACTTCAGATGGCTGTGCGACACCTGCGTTCCGGACTAAGCAGGCAAAACAACCATATCACACTAGTGTAAAAGAATGGAGCAAAAGAGACGCAGGACTACAGTTGCAATAAGTTGCAGATCTGGAGCCATTTCCTGATGACAGAAATAGATGAATAAAGTAGCTAAACAGTACGTGTTCATCAAGCCTACTAGAAACCTAACACCCTCCTTCAGCAGTTTATTTCGCCTTTTTTTTTTTTTTAATGTATTTGTTCTTAAACAGCCCCTAAACCCACGCTGTGCAGTAATTTATACAAATATTCACAGTCAACTCTGCACTCAGTATATATAATTTTATTGTTTTGACTTAAAAGTCACAAGACTGAAATAAAAATGCACGGGTGGCACTTTGCCATACTGCCCCTAGAGAACAAGAGGCTGTCAGCCTGAGCTCTGTGCCAACAGGTTGCTGTGTACTAGACTAAACTGAACAGCAATAAGTCTACACAGCAGAGCTTTGCTGAAAGATGTGATCACACCTCCTAATGTGACTCCATGGCTCTGTTACTTACAGCTAAATTACATTATTATGACTTCATTGTTGAATCCCAATTCTCCTAATTATAGCCTAGAGATCTATTATTTGATTTTGTAACACCAAGTGCTTCTTTTCTAAATCATGTAATCTCTTGTAGCTTATTAATGTCAGGTTTGTGCACACGCAGGGACTTGGTTGTTTGCCAGGCAGAATCAAATTTTCAAATTTTCACTGTGTTATGTTGCAGGGGTTTGCTTGTTACAATCTAATTATATTGGCACTGAAAGCAAATTTATATTATAAAGCACTTTAACTCTTTCACGGAAACATATTTGCATATGTAAGTGTCTCGCCATTGGTCTATTAGCTTTTTCATTGGGAAATTTTTATGGGATTGTGTGGAAAAGAATAATAGATCTGAAACCATTAACTATTTCTTTTCCTTTGAAAATGGGAATGTTTTCATTTAAAGTGATGCTCATTGTAATAAATCCGTGAGCTAAATGCAAGTAGGTGCCATGCACGAAACTGCCTTTAAGCTTCATAATGACAAAAGTGGAAAAATGGGAATTTATTGTTTTATTAAATGACGTAAATTTTAAGATGTCATTTTAAATTGAGACTCCATTTCCCCAGTATAAAAACTGTCTGTCAGGTGGTTTGGGCTTTACTTACATAATTCCCAATAATGCTAAGTATATTTGGTTACAAGCAGAGTATTTTATAGTATGAGCAAACTTTAAAGCTTTAAAGTCCCAATAATATACATGTCATTAGCTTCTGCTGAAGTCAATGGAAGTTGAAGGGACTCATGATCTTGCAGGCTCAGAGTGAGCAAGAGTGAAATAAGAGACTACAATTCTCAGTGACTACATTCCCCTTGTATGAGGGTTGGGGCCATGGGCGGTTTTAAATCTCTCTTTAAACTACCTAGTTGTGTAATGCATTCTGAGGGCTGCGAGGGCTGTGCCCTAGTCTGCCATTCCCATAACATAAATAAAAGGCTGCTGTTCCACTTTCTTCGTCACCTGGTGTAGCTGTGAGCGGCTCCTGAAAAGAATGGGTCTGCACCATCCCACTCTCCTGGTTGCTCCTAGCCAACAGGCTTCCACTTCTCTTGCATGAGGTCAAATGACTGCGTGGCTGCAGCATAAGTCATACCACCGGCAGTCTGGTCATTTTTTTTTTTTTTTTTTTTTTTAATTTGCCCCTGTCCTCCCCCCACCAATTTCAATCGAATCATTGGTTTGGACTGATTTGCTGTGCAGTCGGGAGACTGTGCAGCTCAGTCCAATGCAGGAGAAAGGGCAAAGCCTGCAACTGAGGCAGACGGAGAGAGAGGGCAGAGCAGGGCTGCTGCTCTCACCAAGAGCTTACAGCTACACTGGATTAGGTATAATACGAAACTGTACCCCAAACCATACTCTAATTGCCTGCCTCCTCCAGCAACTTTGACAGATAAAAGGCAAGTAGCTTATAACGTGCAGCCTCCCTTCCCTGCTTCCGATACTTGGCATTTTGTTGGTTCTGCATTATGGTTAGATTTCCACCTTACACAACAAAATGTTCCATAGGGAATAATTCTGCCTAGTATGTGATATCTCTCTCTGTGCCATCAGAGAAGCAAAAGAAAGGATCAGCATTCAGAGACAAGCCTAGGACTGAGCAATTTGGGGAAGATTTTGTCATTCAGTATATATTTATAACAGGCTTAGCAGAATGGGGCACAACCTTTGTTGTTGCAGTGAGACAGATGTTTATATACTAATAGGAATATGGGATCGTGATGGAGAAAACATCTGTAGACACAGTTGCCACCAGAAGTTAATGGATTGAGAGATTTACTGCCAACAGAACAGTCTGCCTCTGTTGCCCTGTCTAAGTAGGCCTGGATGTTTAGTCCACAGAATTCAACAGAACTCTTTCCATTTACTTCAGTGGACTCTATTTCTATATGCTCCAGGTAGCTAATGAGTATGGTAACCTACATAGTATTCTTTGATGAATGTCGGTAAATACTGACTATGATATATGAAACAGGGATTTCTCAGAAATAGAGTACTGTATTACTGCTTTATTTCTCCTTTATAGGGAGAAGCCTACCTTCCATTTTCTTCTTTCCAGATGCATATTGAGAGATACTGACCTGATATACTGGAAACTTTGCTAGTAAGCTCATTCTCCTGTCATTTGAAGAAGATTCCTATCTTTAGTTCTGTGCTTCTTGTTAGCTTTTCCATTTATTTATCCAGTCCATGGTCACCAGACCAAATAGCAGCTGACATCTGTTTATGCAGTTAGTGCTCCTTACTGAATCAAATCCAATGTCAGTTCTACTCAGTGAATAATAAAGTGTAGCTTTCAATGCCTATTAAAAACACCCTATTGGTGGGCTTCCCTGCTGAAGAAATGTGTAAACTCTACAGCCAGATTTAATGGGTGGGTTTTTACGTGGATCACCTTACACTGCATGTGAGTACTTTTAATATTTGCAGGGATTACCATCTCCATTCCAAGTAGGTATCTGGAAAGAGAGGTGCAGGAACAGCTACTTTTTCTATACAGTAAGGTGGTTTTTCTATATATTTTGTTTCTGCAAAAACATCCAGGATCACTAGCAAAATTGGCACCAATCAAGAACAAAAAGAGATTTCCATGACAGAATAAGATACCAAGGGGAAAACTGTTATAAGGATATAGTGGAACAAATGGGCATTATATGTATTAAAAAGCAAATGTTACATTTACTACAGTTTCAGAAATTTTAACTTCTTTGAGTTGATCCCTGTAAAATCCAGGCCTCCTATTAAAGCTCATCTGAAGCTGCTAAAATGAGAAGGGAATTACAATTAGAATTGCAATGCAAGTGGTACAGAGATCTGAGTTTCCCACACAGTAAGTTTATGCACACACACAGACACATATTACTAAGCAACATAAGCAGTATGAAATTTGAAAGAGCAACTCTTGTGTCTTCTGTGGTGCAAGTAAGAGAGAGTTGACCAAGGAAAGCATTAGTCCATGATAAAGAAGCGATGAAAAGCAATTACACAGCAAATTACCCTTCTGTAAGGAATACTGATCTGTGGCCACTTAATGTAATTTGCAGCAAATCATTGATCGAATGTATGGATACATCTGAGGGTCCCTCTTACTGTGCTATTAAAGTAGCATATTCAATAGTTTTATGTAGCTGTCTAACAAGGAGATGAGATTTTGATCCAGAAGAAGCTCCAGAGCTTAGATTTTCCTTGTAGATTCATAGGATTATGATCAAATAATGGATTGTGGTATTGCTTGATTACACAGTTGTGGAGCAATCACCTGCCATATTTGCCTGTCCAGTTTATCTTCCGAGTCAAGTCACTGTAATTTTAAAACAAATTCAGTGAAACTGATGGACAAATCACCATGGCAATTTTGATTCTAAACTTCCTATCAATCATACTAGCTGCTCACACCAGTTTTCTTATACTACAAATATTAATGAACTTTGTTTCTTCTGTTTTTTGTTGATACTGTTGAGGTTTGTACTTTGCCTTGCACTTTTTTTTCAGTGAAGCATCTATGTACGTCCTGGCCCAAGCACATACACTGATAAACTTCATTTTTTGGAAGCAGCACAGGCAGGTGATACAACTTTCTGGTGAAGCTGCAGATGTTTGACAAACTTTGGAATAGAAGTAAGGTCTCCTAAGCCCTAGAGCTGTGGCTTCATTGTTGCCTTTCTACCATTTATAAATATGTATTGGATTTCTGTCCATCAGAATTTTGTCTCAAAACTGTGCTGTTTCAGCTGGATTTAATGCATGTGCACTCGTGTATTTTTTTCTGGGGAACATTTTTAATACATAATCAATTATTAAATGGGGGGTGTGAAGAAATTGAACCAAAAGGAGACACCCATACAAAACCAATTTTTGTTGGCTGCATGACTCATTAATGAACCTTACTCAGTGCTGCCATTGTGCTGAACACCTCATAATGAAATATACAGGGTTAATGGCTGTGGTGCAGTGGGTTTAAGTAAAACCACAGCAGGTGTGTGCCTTAACGAGGTGTTAATGGGGAGACAGGTGCATGTAAATAGGGAGCAGGAGGGCACCGGAATGGCCAGGAGAGGGGGCAGAGCAGTGTGACCACAAAGTCACAGTTACAGAGTTAAGCGCTAATTGTGCTGTGGTTCTTTGATACTGGCAAGTTAGACCTGAAAGACTTCATCTATAGTAAAACATTCTGTGTTATTACCCCTCCAATGGAAGAGGCTGGCAGCAGGAATACTCCAAAGATAACTCTTGTTTCTTTATGTATTTGGCTAAATGAGTTTTCCTAGGAAATATTGTGGGGAGTTTTCCCCAGATTAATCACTGGTTCCTGACTCGGTGCACGTGGCTTGGGCACACAGGTATGCATAAGGGGGTTAGATCTCCACCTGCCTGTATAGAAAGCATTTATATGAATTCTCTTGCAGGAAAAAAAAAAAAAAAAAGATATTGATAGCCAAGGGCCCTAAACTCTTGAGAGAACAAGCAATAAGAAAGCCTAAAACCAAGCAACCTCAAGTATCTAGCTTCAGTGCCAGGGAGATGCAGAGCTTCTCAGTTAAAATCCATGTCTTAAAGTAGGAACTGAGTCACATGTTCTAAAATGGTAAGAAACAGCATTTTTGGGTGCATAACAGCTCACATTGTAGGAAGCAATTGTCTGCAACGGTTCCAGAACTGGTGGCTGTGCAGGACACTCTAGAAAAGCACTTTCGTGAACTTAGAAAGTTGAAGCCCTCCTTAGGCAAATTTAATTGTTAGTCTTTTCTACTAAAACTGTCTATGACCTTTCATATTCCTACCCGAGGAGACCAGCCACCTTGAGTTTTGTTTCACTGTCTTTTTTCTTTGGTTTTGCCAACAATAATAAAAAAGTGTCATTGTTGATCACTCTCACATGTTAGCAGCTATGGCTGTAAGAGGAATAATTCACGCATCAAAACTTCTCCTGGCTAACACTGTCACAAAGATCAGATTTTTCTCCTGGCTCACTTATGATGGAGTCTGCTATTAAAACCTTTTTTCAACCCTGGACATGGAGGCTTCCTTTTCAACAATAAAATAAAAAGTAAAGCTCTGATTCTGTGAAATAATGGTCCCAAGAAGTATGTTTCCCAGATGCTGTGGAACACCAGCTTGTTGCCTATTCTACTCTGTTTGCAGTACACATTAATGATGGTTTGGGCAAATCAGAATAGATTCTTTTGGAAGATTCACGATGAACAAAATCCTTAGAAAAATATGTTTTTATTAGCACTTTTCTCTTCTTACTACTCCTCAAATTTCTGACAGTTTCATCTCCCTCTTAGTTGTGAAACGAGTATATGATAAGTCTGCTCCAAATGTCATCCTCAGGGTATTTCTTTAGGCACCTGACATGAGCGCCATTAGCTCAGATTACTCAATTACCTGCTGGCATTCTGAAGGTGCCTTAAGAAATAACATGAATATATTGCTGGAATTTGCATTAAATGTGAATAGGTAGTAAAAAAAATCTGGATTCTTTGACCTCTTTGTGGTTTGTATTAAAAAAATAGCTAAGTAGGATCTCTTATGTTAGAACAGCTGCATGCTTTTAAAAAAGCTCCTAAAAGTTATTTACTTTTAAAAATGTCTTTATTTATAACTTTTCATGATTTAAAATTAAAATAGTTTATTTCCATTAAATTAACTACAAAAAAATTAAACTAGAGAAACAGAAAGTTTAATGACACTGCTTGAGTCTCATGGAAAAAGGAAAAAAATATGCTAACCTCTAAAGATTGCTTGTTACTCTTTAAGGTAATCTTTTGGCTTGTTCATTTTTTTCAGTTTGTAAGGCAAGCTGACAGGCACTTTGGACAACTTATCATGACACTGCGTGCCATAAATGTGATGCAGTGCTTCATAAATGTGACAAAGTACTTCCAAAAGAACTATTGACTTTTAAAGGCATCCTACTTCTCTAAGAGTAGGATATTTACTGTAAGTGCAGTTTGTTGAGATTCTCAGCTAATTTGCTACCTGTGCATCTTTAATATGTTTGTGAATTCAGAAGTTCATAATTGTAAGTGTCTATGAGATTACTGTGTTTTAAACCAGGCTTGACAGCACAATAGAATCCAATAAAAGAAAGCATCAGTTGTACAAGGGATGCTTGTACAGAAAGACAACCTGGATGCAAATAAGATAAAAAAATAATTGACAAAGAAACTGAAACATAAAAACTGCATGTGTATTTCTGTACTACATCCTCTCCACATCACCATCTCAGGAGCCAAACATAAAAATACTGTCCTTATAATAAGAGTGCTTCTAATGAAAACTGAAGCATATAGGAGTTAAGATAAAATAAAGCTGCTTCCCATCAGATTGATACATTAAATAATCTCTAAAAGATGGCACATATTTAAATCTTCCTACCTACTTAAAACTATTTCCCACTATAAGCTGTTGGTGTTACATAAAGATATTTTTATTCTGTTCTGTCAAAACAAAATACACTTCCAGCTTGATGGTCATCTGTAAATTCAGAGTTTGTTTTTCAGTAGATTGAAAAAAATGTCTGCTGCATCCAGCCTTACACTGGAAGAGCTCAAGAGATCTTTCAAAATTTAAATCAAATCAACATAATGTCCTCAACAGAAACTTCCCACTGTACTTGTCTGCTATTGTCATGATATACCAGATGACCCAGAGGTAACGTTATTACATGAAACTTTTTAACGTGAGAACTAGCTATAGCAAAATGAAACTATGCCTGATTATAGAAATGTACTTACCACTACAGCTGAAAAGAAAAGAAAAGAAAGATCCTCCTATTTCAGTGTACCCAAAAGCTACTATCTGTGTGTTTTCCAGGTATGGCCTAATATAAGACATCACCCCTTGGTAAAACCCTTGGCAGCTGGAAAGGGCAGTTACACTGCATTTTACACTGCATTACATTTATATATCTTCAGCTATCATCACAGGAAGAATTTAGGAAGGGCAATACTTACCTCTTGAAGCACTATTGAAGGTTGCTTTATGAATCTTTCTTAACTGAGCTTGCTTAAGAAGTTGCCATTCCTCTCTCTGTTCCATGCTTCCTTGCCATATTACTATGGTCTGAGCTGCTAGGCACAGTTGAACCCTAGCAGATTAAGTTTATCTGTGTTTATATAATCATTGGTTCTTCCAATGATTTCCAGAAGTGACCACCAGAATAAGCAGGAAAAGAGATTAATACCTTGAAGCACAGATTATATTGATGCCAGGGCTCTACCTTCAGCAACAGCAGTGTTCCACAAACTGTCTGCTGTGACAATTCAGGGAATTAATCTGAAGACATTGACCTATTAGTCTAGACAGGAACTTCTTAAACAAGACTTGAAATAAAGTGATGGCAAGAGTCCATCTACCACTACAAATATCATAACTTATAGAGGGAAATGTGAATCACAAGAGAGACAAAAAGGAGTATCAGGACAACCTTACAAATATCTGTTATGCTTATACACAAAAGCCAAAAGTAATAGGGAATAAACTGAAACTTTATAATGTAATGAAACGGACAGTTAACTGGTGTGTTAGAGATAAACACATCACAAGCTGACAATACCGATCTAGAATGGTACCGTTTCAGGCAGGAGAAGCAGTAGAAAAATGAAAAACATTTCAGCTTATGCCAAGAATTAGTACACTTTTCCTGCAGTCCTGGAATGAGAGAACTAAAGGTAAAACAGGAAAAGGACAGGCATAATTTCATTATGAGTGTGGACTACTTAATCTGAAGAAGGAGATTAATATCACTTGTTTGAACAGGGAGAACCACGGTAACGGAGAAGGCAAAAAGGGGTGGAGATGAGTTTCAATTACCCAAGTATCTGTGGTAAAATAGTAAGGCAGAAGCAGGTCACTTTGGCATGTACTATAGACATGTTTCAGAAGGTGAGGAAAGTTTCCAGAGAAACAACAGTTTAGACTTGATTCTAACTAGTGAGGAGTGACTGGTCAAAAATCTGAATGTGATAGTAAACCAAAAGAGTTCCTGATACGCAAGAAAAAAAGGTGATGAGAATAACAGGAGTAGGACAGTTGGTTTACAACAACAACAACAACAAAAAAGCAGACCAACCCAGGGATCTGGTAGATAGACTCTTTTGTGAAGAAATTTTATGGAAAACAGGACTTCAGAGAAAGTGGTGGTTATGACATTAAATATTAAAGGCACAGTAGCCATCTGGCTTAATGGAGGAGAAAAAGAGAAAATGTAACAAAGCAATATAGAAGCTTCAGGACCTCTATAGTATAAATCAAAAGAAAATAAAGACTAACAAAATTGAAACAGTGATGACTGAAGATGTGTATAAAGACATAGACTGACATGTAAGGTTTAGATCAAAAAAGTTGAAGTACAAAATGATTTATCAGTATCAAAACAAATAGAAGGTGATAAGGAAAAAAAAAGTTGATCCATGACAAATGAGGAAAGAAAAAAGGAAGCATTCATTACTTAACACGAAAAATGAAAGAAAAGTAGGCGTCATAGAATAGACTAAAATATATTCTGCCCTTTTTAATCCATTCTTCATCAAAAAGGTTAGCTGCAAAGCCAAGATTTTTCATTTTAATAGAGGGAAATATAGAGAGTCTGCAATAGGAAACGCATGAGTTAAAGTGTGTTCAGATGAGTTAGATGCATTTCAGCCAGCAGGGCCTGATAGAAAATTCACCTTAAAGTTCTTTTAAAGTGAGTCAAGGCAATCTCTGAACCAGAAATGATCATTCTCAAGAATATGGAAAGGCTGGGGGAAGTCCCACAGGACTGGAGAAGGCAAACACAGTAACTGTCTTTAAAAGAGGGGAAAAAGGGCCTTCAAGTAGACTGGTTTTAGAAAGGCACTTGTCTCAAAAAAACAGGAAAGCATAATGTGTCCTAAACTACATGCACAGAAAACATTGTTCAGCTCTGAACGCTGCACCTTGAATTTATGGGATACATAGCAATTTTCTCTTGGTACTGTCACATATGTAATTGCCTGGATTGGCACATTGCTATTTGCAAGAATGGTGACCAGGAGAACTTAAGAAGCTTGAGGTGTATTCCCTACCAAATGTAGGACTGAGGCTTCAGTTTGAAGACCTTGGTCCTGAGGGAAGATCTAGGAGTCTGGGATTACATCAGGAGAAGATGCATGTCCTGTCATTGGGGGATCTGAATCAAGCTGGCACAACGTGGTTAACTTTGAGTCTCAGATTGTTTTTATTTTTACATATTTATTTTTCCCTGCCACAAGATACAAACTAGCATGTTTAGTTAGAAAAACATGTTTAATTGTACTCTACATAAACTCCCATTTAGAAAGAAAATGTTTTTCAAATAAAGTTCTTTAAATGTTTTGTGCGACATCTGGACTTTTTTTTTATATAAAGGATCTGAAAGGAATTTAGAATCCCAGACTCCTTGTGGTTCTCACATCTTCATAAAAAGGCAGTATACTAGAATGTGTTTGCTGCTGGGAACTGACACTTCACAATTAATAAGGAAGTAAAACGTCTCCTACTAAGTACAGGTTTGATCCTGTACTGCCTAGGACTTTTGCCTGAGGGCCTTTCTGAAGAGGACTGTGAATTGTATGCAAGGTGGGGAAGAGTTTTAAAAGATTGTTTCCTCCTCTTATCCCTTAGTGCATGGGCTGACCACATTAATTCTGGTACGGCCTGTGTCAGGATGCACATGCAACATTCACACTGGGCAGTGGTGACAGGAGTGTGTCAGAGCCATCCTCCTGCAGTCACCATCAAGACAGATGCAGCACAAGGGAGAAGCTCATACACACAGCATATTCTTCATAATGCAGATTATATTCTCCAGACTATTTGGAGGAATTATAAATATGGTTTGCCTTAGTCTCCTAATTTTATCACAACTCTCAAAATTTATTTGTTGCTTCCCTGGAAGATCTGATTTCTGGAGTCATGTGATGATATAAAATCTTAATCTTCATTAAAAAAAGAAGGTATATTTTAAACTCTTAGACTTCCAAAGAAAAGATGGAAAGCATAAACTGTAAGGATTCTAAAACAAAGAAGGCAAGAACCAACAGTTTGTATTATTTCTTCTAATATTTTGGAGGTAATCTTACAATTTTTGATGGGCTAGGTCAACTAGAATATTGTCCTGGGCTTTCACTGTATGCTCTTCTCTCACTCTCTGTGGTCTAAAAAATCACAGTTGCTTTGAAGAAAAATGAATTCTAGTCCAGGGCTACAGAAGAATATAAAGTTCCAAGAGTTTTCAGGAATACCTAAAAATTTAGGTGCCCACCTCCCATAGAAGGTGAGTGGCAGACAGGTGTTTTACTCTTGTAAAGCCCTTTTGCAAAGCTCACCTGAACTCTGTTATTTTCAAGTAAGTGTTTTGCCTGTTGAACTAAAGGACCAGAATCGACTCTTGCACAGTATGTTTCTTATAATTACTCACAATGGGAGACTGCACTCACAGCCAGCTCTGGGAGGTATTTCTGAGTCTCTGATTTCTAACATTCTTCACTTTCTCACCCTACGGTATGAACAGACTGCCTTATATTGCTGACAATTTATGTTTTCTCTCTAACACCCACCTACGTAACATCTATGTTGAGCATTTACGTTTACACTAATAGCCCCTGAGAATCAATTACCATAAGACGATCTGTTTCTTTACACTTCAACTGATGAATCAGTCATAGGTTAAAACAAGAGGAGGTAAAAACCCAGCATGTCTGCACTGATTTTTTTAAAACCTTTTACTTAAAAAATACTCTGGATACAGATTTTTTTTTTTCCTGTCGTGTATATGTTCAATATTATTTTACCGGCCTTAAAATATGCTTTCATAAATGGATTGAGCAAAAAAAGCACTCAGGATTAACTGTATTTTTTTTATACACTCCAATACCGTGTTGCATCCCTATGCAACAGAATGCAGTCTGTCTAGCTGGCACACCCTGGTGGAAGTAAGCATGATAGCAAGCTGGCGCCCAGCTGAGACTGACTCCAGGCCAGAACTGATTTTACAAAGATGGCGCTATGAGGAGGACAGAAATAGTCTTCTCACATCCCAAACTCCTCCAGTTACTTACCAGCTCCGGGTAGAGTTCTGCCATGGAGACTTTGTCTGGCCCTCACACACAGGGATTTATGGGGCCTCGTGATCGCTTTCCCCTCTTTCTAAAAAGCTTTCAGTGATAAAGCTCTGCAAAGATAAATCATAGAATCACAGAATGCTTAGAGTTGGAAGGGACCTTAAAGATCATCTAGTTCCAACCCCCCTGCCATGGGCAGGGACACCTTCTGCTAGACCAGGTTGCTCTAAGCCCCATCCACCCTGGTCTTGAACGCTTCCAGGGATGGGGAATACACAACCTCTCTGGGCAACCTGTTCCAGTGCCTCACCACCCTCACAGTAAAGAATTTCTTCCTGAGATCTAATCTAAATCTACCCTCTTCTGTTTTGAAGCTATTACCCCTCGTCCTATCGCTACACTCCCTGATAAAGAGTCCCTCTCCAGCTTTCTTGTAGGCTGCCTTTAAGTACTGGAAGGCTGCTGTAAGGTCTCCCCGGAGCCTTCTCTTCTCCAGGCTGAACAACCCCAACTCTCTCAGGCTGTCTTCATAGGAGAGGTGTTCCAGCCCTCTGATCATCTTCGTGGCCCTCCTCTGGACTCACTCCAGGTGGGGTCTCATTAGAGTGGAGTAGAGAGGGAGAATCACCTCCCTCGACCTGCTGGCCATGCTTTTTTTGATGCAGCCCAGGATGCAGTTGGCCTTCTGGGGTGCGAGCACACTTTGCCAGCTCATGTTGAGCTTCTCATCAACCAACACCCCCAAGTCCTTCTCTTCAGGGCTTTTCTCAATCCACTCTCCACCCAGCCTGTATTTTTTCGTGGGATTGCCCTGACCCACGTGCAGGACCTTGCACTTGGCCTTGTTGAACTTCATGAAGTTTGCATGGGCCCACCTCTCAAGCCTGTCCAGGTCCCTCTGGATGGCATCCCTTCCCTCCAGTGTGTTGACTGCTCCACACAGCTTGGTGTTGTTGGCAAACTTGGACTCAGTCCCACTGTCCATATTGCCAACAAAGATACTAAACAGTGCCGGTCCCAGTACTGACCCCTGAGGAACACTACTCATCACTGGTCTCCACTTGGACATCAAGCCATTGACCTCAACTTTTAAGTGTGGCCATCCAGCCAGTTCCTTATCCACTGAGTGGTCCATCTGTCAAATCCATGTCTCTCCAATTTAGAGAGAAGGATGACATGTGGAACAGTGTCAAATGCTTTGCACAAGTCCAGGTGGATGACATCAGTTGGTCTTCCCTTATCCACCAAAGCTGTAACACTGTCATAGAAGGCCACCAAATTTGTCAGGCATGATTTACCCTTTGCCATGAAGCCATGTTGGCTGTCACCAATCACCTCCTTATTTTCCATGTGCCTTACCATAAATTCCAGGAGTACCTGCTCCATGATCTTGCCAGGCACAGAGGTGAGACTGACTGGCCTGTAGTTCCCCGAGTCTTCCTTCTTCCCTTTTTAAACATGGGAGTTATATTTCCCATTTTCGTCAGTGGGAACTTCCGGACTGCCACGACAGAGTCCTTTCTACCCCTTTCCAAAGTTTCTACAGAAGTATGGAACTGGCACCTGTACAGAATCTGACGTCCGTCCTGATTTGTCTTTCACAGTCCAAGGTGAAATGATAAAGTAATGGCTTAAAGAACTTTACTCTGATTTCTAAAATAGATCTCAGATGGCCAAAGCTGCCCAATAACTGATTTTTTTTTAACTTTTTCAAATGTTGTTTAGAAAGTGTCTTGTTTAGAAATGCCTTCTCTTTCTCATTGTTGATTAAACTGACAGCAATACTGTTTATTAAAAGACACATTTAATTCCCATCACGTTCTTTACATTTCTGTACATTTCCAGAATTATTCTTACTCTGGCTGTAATGGTCTGAGAGGTCTAACACTTCACACTGTAGCAGTAGCTGCAAAGCAGTCTGCACGCAGAACTCTCCGGGAGAACCTTTGGGAATGGATACCTCTCCAGTGGCCTTTTCTCTGCTATATAGTTTCCTACAACAAAGGCAAGCCTGAGCCCCAGTTTTTGTCATTTAAGTGGTACTTTTGCACAAGAAATCTTACAGGTGAATGCTTATCACATCTTCCTGGGAGTAAAGAGCCTCCAGTCAGAAAGTAAGCAGAAGAACCTGGATATTCATGGACAGTATGAGCCTTCTGATCAAACACTGCCTTTCTAACCTGTGATTATACAATGGCAAGAGACACTGGATGAGCAAAGATAGATGTCAAGAAATATGGGCAAATTGCTTCCTAAGCACAGGCAAAATTAGCAAGAAGTCATATGAAAAAGCAATTTAAATGCCAGTCTCAAAGCTCTTGAGATAGTCCTAGTTCTGAAGTTCACAGTGAGGAATTTATAAAACTATCAAAGGAATCCCTTTTTTGGAGGAAATCCATTTCAATTTAATTAAACATCCTGAAAAAATATTTTGTAAAAGACAAATATTTTTAAAGTTAATGCAAGGCAACATTGATATGTATAATTTCCATCTGAGAAATATAAAAAACATATGACTGTAGTTCATAGTTACAGTCTCACAGCAATTTCCAAATTATAGCTCCTTATTTTAGAAGTGAAAAGACTTTATTTTCAAACCACTTGTCTCTTTTCTTATACATTACTATCAGTATTAAAAAAGAAAAAGAGAGGTTTCTTGGTCAACTTTTAGCCTCAGTTTCATGTATATAAGCCTGGTATACTGATGATAGAGAGAAGACATATAAATCAAGTCTCCCTTTGCAATGCAACCACAGTTAAAAAGAATTTGAGAAATATCTGAGTCACCAAAGTCAGTAACATCTTTGACTTAAAGCATTTGCGAGGCACATCTGCTAAGAGAGAAGATTGCCTTTTTATAAAAACACTTCTGGAGTGGAACCACAACGCAAATAACCCAAATAAAGCAGGGAGACAACTTAACATGAATGAATGTCTTACAGAGCCAGAAGTTTATAAAAGCAGGAACCAAACTACAACTTCGGGCAGCACCATGCACAACACTGTGCAGGTGTGGCTCTTTTCTTACTTAAGAAACTGCAACGCACAGTGTCAGCTCGGCTTCCTGCCAACTTCCCTGTATTGATGGAGTGTCCTGGGCAGCAGTACTGTGATTCTGCTTAGGGACTCATGGGAAAGGTACATCTCTGCAGTTGTCATGACCCATTAAGTGAACTCCATTTTACTCTGAAATCAGTCAGAAGAGGGGAGATGCTAGGCTCCTATGTGGAGATTTAGCAAGATGTTATCCTCCTCTTCGCTGCTAAGTAGAACTGTATTTCAGCTGCGAACACTCAAAGAAACCCCTATTGTACTTTTGCCTGTTGACTCAATTTTCAAGAGAAAAAGCTTTCAATATTTGTGTTTCCACAATGAGCAAACCCTTATATACCTACCCTTGTCTGGTACTAATGATGGTCTTAATTAATTCCAGACAAATATCAACTATGTCTCCCTTGTAAGGATTTCGGCCTCCCTAAATGGCTGTTTTCTCTTGCATTCCATGGGCATGGTCCAAAGTCCATAGAGTTAATTGGACTCGGTCAAGTGTGCTTTGGCTTGGGTCCTGCATGCCCAGGTTATTTGGCATTCATTGTTTGTAAAATTAGATCTCTGCTGTGATTCTTCTACCCCATCTTCCCTCCGTAGAATTATTCATTAATCTTTCCAATAATTATTTACAGGTATCTTTCACTTTTTTCATATGGCACCTTGAATTATCTCACATTTACATTTGCTTAGTGACCACACATGGACATGGTTCAGTCGACGTCTTCCTGGTAACCGGGGTAACTTGACTGTGTATCTGACCCTTGACTTTTCACATGGTTACTATGTAATTTGATCTTTTCAAAATTTTGCTTTGTTATGATCATCTATTTGCAGTGTAGGTCTACTTTCCTTTGACCACAACACTCAAACATGTCTTAGGTAAAAACAATGAAATTTAGTCCTCAGGGCCACTAACTCCACAGTTTTTCATAAACCACAGGAAGTTTCACTTTGGTCCACTCACTGCTTCCTCATCATTTTGCTGATACTCATATTTGAGATAATGCAGAGTATTTTAAAGTAACATAAATAAATGGGAAAATGACACTACATCAGTCTAAGTGCTGCTAACAGGAGTTCAAGAATGGTACAGAACAAATAGGGAAACTATCATATATGTAAATCATTTGTGAAATCAAGTTAAAATTAATGACAAACAAAATTGAGTTCTCTTTGTGGTTGATTTCCATTTAGCTGCACCCAACAATAAAATAGTTATCAAAGAAAGCTACCAATTAGATTTTAATTCAAAACATTTCCAGAAAACAGTTCCCAAATCTCAATTGATATCTCTCCAACAACCTCCTAATTGCAGCAAGTTGGTGGTAAAGAAAAAAAAACTGCTTTAAATGAAAAAGATGTATTCCGTCTGCTGCAGCATGCAGTATCCTTTTCTTAATTATTCCCAGAATTTCCCCTATACATGAGCTTCCGCCAAAGATTATATATAGACAGATAGATATGTCTGTGTGTGTGCGTGTGCACACGCACATGGATGTATGCTGAGAGAAAGAGACAGGAAACGTTGTTGGATTAAAATCTAAGGAATTTATCTAATGTTCTACCACTTTTTCATGAAGTGTACTGTTGGACAAAGGTAAAAAAGACTACAGAGTTCAGAGCTGGGGAATTTCTTCCATTTAGTTTTACCAAGTGGTGTGCCTTCTTGAAAGGATCTTTAGCATAATCAGGAATTCAGAATCACCTCTAATAAGATTCTCCAGAGCCTGTCTGATCTGAAAACCTTATATACCTTTCACTATCCGAGGTATATAAATATCCAAGGATATGGATCACAGAATAAAATATATCATCTTACCCAGGAACTGTAGCAAAAGTTCATTCTGACACTGAGACTTCCGAAGCCTGTTCTGTATAGCAAGAACATGATCCACATGACAAGAAATGGAAAAACTTACATATATTATTTACTTTTTATGTTTCAATCAGAAACTTCCAAGCAGATGATCACTGATGTCTTTGAGACCTGCAAAATCATCACTACGGTGTCTAGGAAGCACCAGAGATATCTGACCATCTTCCGTACTGGAAGCCCAGAGCACTTTTCTTCATTGCAGGTCAATGAGCAACAGACAGCTTTTTACCTCTAGCTTTCCTGTTTGGAAACCATGTAACCCTCTAAAAAATGTTGAACCCTTCTGAACTGGGTTTTTAAACATTGTTCGACAGTTGAAAATATGGTTATATTACACATTCCAGACTGCGTAGTATCCTGTCATTGAGCTACCAGAGGAGATGGGTAAGTAAACTAAAGATGAGGCAAAGGTTGTAAAAGGACAGTGCTGAGCATCCTTTGCAAGGAAGGACTAGATGTAGAAATCAGCATACAAGGAACGTAACAGGCATTTATGAGCTCACAGCGTTATAAAAGCAGATTTTTTTTTCACAGTTCATGAATGGTTTCCAACATAATCTCAGTAATACCAGGCAGTGCACCTCCTGGCATTCCTCTCACGTTGAACTTTTTGAATCCGGTAGGAACCTTGGAGCAACTGGTTCCATTTATGTTCTCGGCAGCTACAGTTTCTGGGAGATTGAGGTCTCACAGAGACTACTGTAATGGTCCTAATGAGATTTATCCAGTGTTGCTGTAACTTATGGCAGAAGCTGAACTGACCTCACCACTCAGGATAAATGAGAAGAAATTGGCTTTGCAGATCGCCCTAGCTCTCCTGGGCCTAGACTGAACAAACAGGTTTGTGTATAGTGTATGTGTCCGTTCAAAGGATCCTACTATGATCAGTTCCTACATAACATATCTGAAAGAGCAATTGATGGAAGTCTGAGGTACTATGCATCTGTAGATAAAAGAATTATCTGAAAATTATAGCAGTAAATAAATAAATTCTGCTCATGTTGCTGTTTACCACAATCTACCTGCTATACTTTCATCATAAATTCAACCAATGTGAAAATTCCTTGATTTTTTCCAAAAAGCATTCATAGAGAGGCTGGCATCTTCAGTACACATTATATTAATTCTCACAATTTTGAAAAACTCAGTTTCAGTATAAATGTTTGGGACTATAAGACACCGTCTTTGTTTTCTCATCTTGCTTCGCCAATTTAGTTTTATTTTACATAATTAGGAAATGCCTCCTTGAATGTCAGAAAAAAACAATAATTACAAGAAAAGATTTTTTTGTAGACTGTTTTCTCCATTTGTTTGCAGAAGAAAAAAAAACAAAAAACAAAAAACAAGAAAGAAGAGATTTGAGGTCTCCAGCAGAGTAATGGAACAGTATCAAAAGGTATCAGCACAATCTCTGGCACAACAAATTTCATCATTGTATCCGTTCAAAGAAGTTCTAACACTTTTATGTTATGGTCTACATCCCTGTCTTCCTGCATCTTTTACTTGGTGAAATTTGCCCACAGAAGAGTGCAGATGCCTTCCCTTCTATGTAGAGATAAAAGCAAAGCAGTGAAGTTTGGTTTTGCTTTGTAATATCTGCAAAAGCTGTTTTAACGAGGAATTCTACTTGGCCCCCCCATTCTACAGCTAAGGTCAGCAATGAAATTTGGTTCTAGATTCAAACCTTCATGAAGTTCTGGGTTATTTCAGTTCAAGTGTTTTGATCAGAATTGCCTTTGGTGTTTCAGTGAATGTGATAAATCAGTCACCGAAGAAACACTTGAGCCCTGGTCAAGAGAAAAGGTTGTTACTTCTCGGCAGAAACAAAATTTAACAGCTGCTGTCATAGCCACACATAAACCAAATGAGAGGTGGAGCTGCCTCTAGTAAATATTTTTTGTCTTTCATCAGAGAAGTGTGGTCTGAATAATAGCTCTGACAAAGACCAGCACCTCTAAGATTGAGATTACAACACATATCAACAGGCCAGAGGGGAAAATATCTCGGCTAAAGACCAAACAAAAAATCACTTGTAGCTGTGATTATCAGTCAGCCAGAGAACTGCTCCCTGGAAGGTTGTGGAGGGGCACTATCCCACTCCCATACTATTACATTATATCTACAAGAAAGACACGGAAGTCACACACCAGTACCCACAGACATCCACATATGCTGACTTCATTAAAATCATATTGTGCTTTTTGCTGTCAGTTTTTTTATCTGTAAGAAAGTGTCCTCTCCCGGATGTTTTCTCCCCCCATTTTCCTTTTTAAGATGCTGAGGACTCTGCCTCCTTCTTCCTGTGGGTAACTGAAAAAAAAACCACAAAAAAGGTCATCATTCGATCTCTGCTTTGTCTCTTACTATAATAAAATGGTCTTCCTTTATATCACACTTTTATATGCTTGACAGCTATGCTTGACAGTTAGTAATAAAACTCAAGTCATAATCTGCTTTCAGTTAGAAGAGTCATCTTGAAACCCTTTGGTATTCTTGTCAAAAATAATAATTGCTCATTGTCAACATTAACCCCCTTGAGCCTGCAGATCCATCATTCCCATTGCTCAACTTAACAAGCATTACTGCCTACAAAAATCTGCTGTTGCGATAACGGATGGGACACTGTTGCTGCTATATCTTACTAGGTATTCTTTCAATAGTAGTTCATGGTAACGTTAACCGGGAACAGTTCAAAACAAGTTATTATAAAACTTCTGTCATTGTAAAAAAATACAGGTTTTGATGGAATTAAAATAATTCACAAAAATATGCTTTTATTAAGAAATGCTACATATACTTTTAATTAAAAAAACCCAACATTTTTTCTTTTTTTTTAATATTTTTAACCAGAAAGTCAAATATGAACTTCTTGTACCACATACAGTATTTACGGCAAATGGGATAACACTTGAGATGATACTCTTTCACAGTTTTCCATAAAACTTTTCTTGTTTGGTACCTTTATGTGCTAATCTCTTCACTTGGATATTTTAGGATGTCTGAGCTACACAAAGAAAGTTGGAGACATGGTGGAAGAGCCTAATATGTGATTAATGAGATCACTTTGGGAAAAAAACCTCTTACATTAAAAACAAATTTACTAAGCAGCTAGAAATCTAGCTAGATCTCCACTTGGACAAGTAAGAAAATACAATACACTTCAAGGTGGTAATTCTCACACCATTTTAAAAATCAAATATTATGAATGTTACCTCCATAAAACAATCTGAAAAGATAGTAATTCCGGGGGGCAAAGGTTAAGCTATAAAAGTTGTTCACCAAATTTCAGTCCAAGAATTACAGTACAACTAATTTGCTGCCTCATTACTCCATTTCCTTTATACTGGGTACACTGAAGGGCAAAGCTGCTGCTGCTGTCCAGGCACGTTCATTAGGACCCAAGAAGTAGCTGACTGGTAGAAATATGTTTTTCTTAGAATCATTTGAGACTCCATGACTTGACCTACTACCTATTTCAAACACTTCTTTAAGTGCATGGTTCCTAGTTATATTAATTAATTAATTCTACATGTAGAAACAGCTATATCAGGACTGTGTAACCCTGGAATGGGTTACTTAGTGACAAGGTACAATCATTCTTGTTGAAATCTTGTTAAGAAAAGACTAGGCAAACAGCAAATGTAGAAAGTCCAGGTGCATGTGAGCCTGCTTCAGTTCAGTGAGTTGGATTAAGATTTCTTCTGGTCTCTTAAGAGCTCTATAATTCTGTGAGTATTGCCCAAATCCATATTGCTCCATCAGAGTCCACATTCCTCCCTACACTCAAGTTCAAATGGCCATACTCCAATTAATAAAGTTTGTATATATTTCCTGATGCAATGCGGATGCTTTGTCTTTTTATACTTTCAACAAATGAGCTACAGGACTCAGTCTTTGACGAAATATTCAGTACACATCCTCATCGAAAGGATTAGGAACAACAACAGCTCTGAGAAGAGCTCTCTGAACTTGAACTAACACACAAAATTGTTATCCACAGAAACACAGCACGTATTAAAACAAAATGTTATGTCATGCTAACTAATTTTACTACAGGTTTCCTCAAGTAGCTTTAGGTAACTCTGTGCTCCAGCCTACCTCCTAGTATAATATTCTATCAAGTATCATGTCACTCTTCTGTGAATCATCGATAATACTGAAATCCTTCAGAGGTGAACAAATAACATAAGTCAATCTCCCAAAAAACAAATGCGAAAATTTGAATGAATTAATCCTTGATCATATTCAGCTATGTGAATGTCAAACATACGTATATGTGTAAATCCTTACAAAACAGTATTCGTATTAGTCACTGAGTAGCGAGTTGCTTCTCTATTAGTCTTCTTGTCTTTGAGTAAGAAAGAAAATGAAAATTAATTTCTGTTTTGGATCACCAGGAGACGAACCATAACCTTTGAACAATACAAATAATTTCCCAACTTTGCCTAATTATGCTAATGCCTCTAAGGAAATGTGAAACTTAATCCATGTGTCAGTCAGAATATTCTGAATCCACACCATTTGCTCCATTTTAACCATTTCATAAATAGGTTCTTCTATATCCTGTTAGCAATGTACATATTTCTGAATTGTTTAGCCTCATCTTTGGATAAATATGACACTTCATGAAAGTGTAACATTCTTTGTGCAGGAGATCACAATGTAACTGTACCACACAATATTAATATTAATCCTAAATGTGCTTATAATTCTAGAATGTAATTACTTTAAAAATATTTGTGTTTAGCACAAAAGTATGAGATTCATAATGAAAATCACAGCGCTCATCGATTGTTACTGACCCATAGTAATTGTTAAAATAGGAGAATTTGATTTGGGTTAACGTGAAATGAATGGTTCTGTGTGCAATGATGCTAGTAGCATTTACGGTGTTACAAAATATCACATTAGGCTTGTATTTTCCTAACTGGAGAGGTGCCAGAGCAGTGAAAAAAACAGTAATTTTTGTTGATGACAAACACTGATGCAAATTGGAAGATATCCTTAGCGCATCAACAGCAGTTAAAGATGTGGTTCAAGATTTTATTCATCCATTGAACACAACAGAAGAAGCAGGATCCCAGAAGGCGCATTTTAAAACCTCACTTTGATCAAAACAGCAACATTGCATCTTATCCAGGTTCCTTGCACCTAGATTGTGTATTTTAATCTAGAGGGATATAAAGAGAATTGTATATGAAGATCTCATCAACCTGTTGACCTTACTGTCCAGTGTATCTCCTAAAAATAGTAGAGACACCTTCTTTGATGTCCAAACATGATGCATAAGTTGCAATTACTGTGAGCTAAATGACAAGGGTCAGAGATTCACACAGTAGCCACACGTGATTTTAGACCTTGTGGGCATGAAGCACAGCTGGTCCAGATACTACTAGACAACTCAATGCACAGTGGTGCCTATATGAAAAAAGTCCTGGCTGTCCAATGAACACAGCAGTGTGGACAAAGATCCATCTGAAACAGCCACCTATACTTTTTTTGTGGCTTGTCTGACAGATTCCTGGTTGGTTTGAATAAGAGGAGCGGTGATCTATGATTACTCTTCCCATGCCTTAGAAGGTTAGAAGGCTTCCAAGTAAGACGTATCATTTCAGTGCTTACTACATTGTCCAGAAGACTGTGAGTGCAAATTGCTATAATTAAATCACTCTTACACACCCAGTACAGAAACACCACACCACCATTCTTGGGCAAACCAGATTTTCCAAAGCACAATGCTCTTTAATTTGTTGGAAAGGGAAAATAATAATTCTGTGAGTGCTAACAGCCAATACTACTGTTTGCAAATATTTCAGTGCTCATGAATCTGCAATTCTGGGTGAGCAAAAGATTTTAAGCATTGTAAGTCATAAGCATTATTGGCTGTGGACTGGGGGTGCACTGGGATAGTGCTACTGGTAAGCTATGGGCACCTTATTGCTTGCAAAGGAAAGGCTGCCGTAGCCTTCACCTTACTTTTATACCTGCGTAGTTTTCCCTTTTCTATAAAGAAAAACCAAAACCCAAACAACTCATTGGGATTGCTCTCACACTTGAGGCTCCTGCTGCTGTGATCCTGCTACCTTCTGATGACAGGCCAGTATTTCCAAGTGACGTGGAGTTTCAGTTATTTGAAGATCTGGTTGGCATAAACAGAGTTTTGTAGGGCACCTGATGTACATATTTTTGGTTTCTGTGAATTACTTGCTCATGAAGAAACTACAATCAGGAGACCTGCTGCCCAGGATATGAGTATTGGCTACATTTTATGTCTGTCTATATGGCATTACGTATAATGCTAGGATTCCAGCCTAAAGGGCTGAGCTAAAGCACTGACTTCAGTTATCAGGAAGCTAGAGACCTTTACATGCAGGTATTTGTAAAGTACTTTGCACTTTTTGGAAATATGGAGTAGGGTGAGTTGTCCATGAATACATAACCAAATGTTCCCTCTTTGTTTCTGTGAGGTGCTTCTAGCCTGTAAGAGTCTATTGAAAAACCAACATGGTCAGACAGGTACCTACTTAATTACTCTTCGCTACCAAAAATATAATAAATGACAACTTTTTAGCAATATCTGGTGGGCTTAGCACACAACTGTGTTTTCACTAATTTTCAATCTTTTTGAAAATAAAAAATAAATTTCTTTAGTGAGGCTACCTCCACTATAATGAGCCCAAACCATGACAGACACTGATATTACTAAGGCAACAAACTAAGACCAGTTGTGTTGGTACAACTAATGGCATCAGTCGGCCCACAAAATTATTTTCAAATTATATGTGAAGGGAATCAGTGCATTTTGACAGCTAACACCCAAGTGTACATTTTTGGTCTCACTTTATTAGAAATCTTACATATTTACTGAAGGAGGCTGTTAGATAAAAAAATTCAGGCATGGATTTATGCTGACTGAGAAAGAAAGGGCCACATCTGATAAATTCCTCTACTCCTCCCCATGTCCTGCCTTCTTAGCACTGATTGGGATGTCAAACTTTCCTATATCACATGTAGCAAAGCTATGCAGATGCAGCTCATCCATTTAGGAGCACAACTCCCCAGGGTACTTTTCTTCAATCACTGTTTGACCCTCCTACGTGTCTCTTTTTTGATCTGAAGGAAAACCAGAAGTGTTGACGGCCTGGACAGACATACACTAGTTGGAGGTCACCGCTACTCAGAGAAGTGCTGTTTAGTGTGTCCATTCCTGTTACTCCAACTAGCTCTTGAACACCACTTCCCATGCAGCACTAGAGGAATCAGTGTAATGTAGTGAATATGTAATCACAAAGTACCACTCTCTCTAAGGTCAGTTTCCAGGGAGAAATGGCTTTAGAGACTTTTGTATGAGGTCAGTTACTATTATCGATTTTTTGAGGAAGTAAAATAGTTATCTTGTTAAACTCACACTTATATTCCAAACATCACAGAAAGGCTATTGCAGCAGCCAACTCCATGTAAACTTTTCTCTGTTTCAGAGGTGGGCTACATTCATGGTTTTAATGTAGTGTGTCCTGGTTTCTTATTTTCCATTTGCTTAGAAGTGGACAGACTAGAGACTGTCTTCAGAGGGAACTTCAGAATCACAAAATACCCTGGCAAACATCAAGACTTGTGCTCAGTCTAGCCAAAGGCAATGTGCCCCAAAAAGAAACTCAAAGAAAGCTGTATTCAGCTACAAAAACACATTCAATCCACTTCACAGAGCATTTAGTGTTGATTTGGTTAGTGCAAATGTGATATTTGCGTCAAATTCTTGTGTCTTTAGAGTAGGTAAGAAAAAGGTCAGCCAGGCATGATTTCCTTACTTTTTTCTGAGCAGGACTGTCTGCATGTACAGTATTCTTTGTGGAAATAACAGAAAAAATGAAGTTAGATAATGAAATTATATAAAGACTATCCAAATATATCATCTCTCATGTTAAATCTTCTGTAATTGCGTTAGCAATGAGTGACTTCAGTTTCTGCATCAACTTACTGCAGTTCCAAAGAAGTGCCCAGGTTAAAATATATGCCTGGACCTGGTTAGAGTTTTCTTTTGAATTCTGAACCAAAACCCCATCGAACACTAAAGTCTCGCTCTCTCCGATCACCACTGCTTATGAATAGGATCTTTCTTATGTTTTTCCTGCTGTTGTTGTGTGCTAGCTGCCCTGCCCCCTTCCCACTCTCCAAATCCATGTGAAAGGCTAATTCATCTGGGCAAAGGCAAGGGAACCCTTTGTATTGAATCTGTGCTGAACTTTATTAATAAAGTGACTGAGCAAGTTTTTTGAGATGTGCTGCTGCACTACAATCTCCTTTTGTTTTATTCCTCTATTATTCTTGCATTTGCTTTTAAATACTGAAAGACTTTACTGAGGACAGACTTGAACGTAAGCCTAAGGCTTATTATATCTCCGTTCTCTTTTCTGAGTTACTAATAGGTGAGATTGGAGGGGCATTGAATAATACAAAAACACTCATTACTCTCATAATGACACCTTTGCAGCTAGCCTCTGCAGAAAGATTTAGAAATGCTTACATTTTTGAATTACAAGTGGCTTAAAATAGGAGCCCACCAGTCCAAATAATACTTATCACCTACTTACTACTGCTTTAATCTTACAGGTATTTGACAAAACATAATCACAAACAGGCCTGCCAATGTTTTGAGTATAGGGATTTTTCTTTTTCTTTTTCTTTCTTTTTTTTTTCCCCTCTATTTGAACGGAGGAAAGCTGGGAGAAAAAAAAGAATTGGTCTTGACTATGTTCACCAGTAGGCCAAGATCGTACCTTATGCAGATAATACCTGAACTTCCAGTGTATGCGTGTGCACACATGCATGTGTGCATATGTGAAGCCAAAAAAACATCCAAGGAGCAAGACACCAGTAACAAGAATTTGTCACAAATATTACTAATACATATTAACTGCATCTTCAGCTATTGGTTCAGACCCAAACTTAATACACACTGAACAGTTTTATAAATGCTACAGATATATTTTTACAAAAAAAAGTTTATGGTGTCAAAATAATTCGTTAGCCGTACAACATGTATGATTCCAATGACACTTAGAGTGATTATAAAAACATTTTGACTTTGCTGATATTTGAGGGTTTCACATTAGTCTGTTGATTTTAAAACTTCATCTACCACCACTGACTACATTACAGGTCACTTTATAAAGGCAGATCTGTCATCCAACAGGGTGTTAATTTTAGCTGGTTTGTTACTTCATCCTTCACCTATGACAAAAATCTTGGACGCTTGAGTCTGGTAGAAAGAATATAGTCTTAGTAACGGAAAAAGATCTTCCTTACTAAGAAACTTCTTATCTGAGCAGTGCCATCACAGAATTGCAAATCTTCCTGTTTCCAAAATGTTACTTCACAGTTTTGTTGTGCTGCATTTTCTTCTTCAAGTTCCACTGGTTTAATTGGGGCCAAGCTATCAACATACATACTTGACTACGTGAGGAAACTAAATATATATGAAGAGTTTTGTGCACTGACTTCTTCCACAACTTATGCAGATCACTGAAGAGAATCAGTCTAATCACAAAAGTAATTTCACTGGTGATAACACTTACATGCAAAAAGACATGAGGCTTAGAGAGGTAGTTTTTTTGTCTTGCTGAGTTACCATGCATTAACTAAGAGTTAAAGACCTAAAGCGTATTACCTGGTTTTTCTTTGCTAAAAGCCAAAGTAAGCAGTCTACTGTGAGATACCTAGTCAAACTGCAGTATCTTGGTTGTCTCTATGTATTTACCTAAGCATCCTGTAGGTTAAGGGTAGACGTAAAAGTTTGTAAGACAAGTGGTGAGAAACATTTAATCAAACTTTTTTAAAATAGCAAAAGAATAGCATTAAAGATTTTTGCAAAATCATTAATCGAAGATGATTTTCTCAAGACTCTTCAGGGGACAGCTAAGCAATGTTTAGAAAATAAAAATTATTTTTTAATTGTAACCACCCTCCCCAAGATTTTAGGGACTTTTTTTTCAAACAAAATGACAACCAAGATAGTTATCACTTTTTTACACAAAACTTTCCGCAGGAAAAGGATGTTCCCTATCTATTTTAGCTCTCATCTTAGAAGGTAGTAGCCAACTGCATACCTTTTCCTCTTTGCCTTTCACAGCTCAAAGCCTTATATTTAAGGCAGAGAGTTTGATTTAACTCTTTAGTTGTTACCATGCTGTTCTGATTGTGGCTCAAAGAGGACCTAGTTTGTGTCTTTGGAGGGCACTAGAGTAGATGATCATACAGCACGGGGTCAGATCTCTAGCTGGCATTAACTGATGTCATTCCACTGAAGTCCCTGCTGCTGCATTAAACCAGGATGGCTGAGGCTCTGAACTAGTAACCAGAAAGATGTGTCCCAATCTCTGTCAATACTGGGCAACTCTTTCCTGAAACTTAGGATTGGAAATAACTACAGTAATTTGGATTCCACTTTGTGATAACTGTTGGCACATGTCAACTTTCTAATGGCAGAGCAAGAAAGAAGCACCATCAGCACAGTCTGCTCATGCTGCTGCCGTTTCTGATGCTGACACTTTTGATGTCCTAAAAGCTGTTGTCATTGTATCCTTCCCTGTGGATGCCACTGCACATCCTTGGGATATAAGCCAAACAGCACTTTCTTTGTACTCTCCTGCCAAGATAATTTTAACCCTCTATAGCCCCTTAAAATATAGAACCACTGATTCAGGCTGAGATGAAATTTCTGTAGAACTAACAATAACTTAAAACAATCACTCTAAAGTAATGGAAAGGACTCATACAATATCATAGGATGAGTAAATAGATTAATTCATGGTATATTAGCTGAAAAGCTCATGTTCTATAGTGACAAAAATATTGCTTTTCAATTAAGTAGTTGTTGACTGCATAATCTCATCTTTTCAAAATACCTTCATGTCTGTGTTGCTTGCCTGACTTCCTGACGTATTAGTTACAATTGTATATTCACCTGCTTATGCTAGACATAGCACTAGTTTCCACATTATATTTTTTTCATGGAAAGTAAGCTGAGCAAGTCAGGGGTTTGGCTTTATGAAACCTCATCAGTAGGATTTTGGGGTTTTTTCCAAATCAAGATGGTTTCTCCAGATTTAGTCTGGAGAAAAGGAGGCTGAGGGGATACCTTATCACTCTGCAACTACCTGAAAGGAGGTTGTACAGAGGTGGGGGTCAGTCTCTTCTCCCAGGTAACAAGAGGTAGGGCAAGAGGAAATGGCCTCAAGTTACACCAGGGGAGGTTTAGATTGGATAATAGGAAAAATTTCTTCACCGAAAAGGTTATCAAACATTGGAACAGGCCACCTAGGGAAGTGGTTGAATCACCATCCCTGGAGGTATTTAAAAGATGGGTAGATGTGGTGCTTAGGGACATGGTTTAGTGGTGGTTTTGGCAGTGTTAGGTTGATGGTTGGACTTGATGATCTTGAAGGTCTCTTCCAACCTAGATGATTCTATGATTCTCTGAAACATGGAATTCACATTCAGGTACTCGTTCTGACTGACTCATTGAAACTGGGACTAGTGGGTGTCAGTGGAATGTTCCACTTCTGACTCATCTCTAATTTTTCTCAGCACAGTCTGAACTCATGCATCTTTCAGGCTCTCTGCATTTTTTAACCCTGGTCATTTATGGTCAGATTCTTCTACCCTGTCAACAGTACAGTACTTATACTGATTGCCAAAGCGCTATTTATTGAACGTGGTACTATTTAATGGAAGTGTGGCTGTTTGACTCTTGGCCTGGGACATTTAAAGTCAAACACATTTTAAAATTATATGTGGTTGAAAAAGTTTATAATACAAAAAAGCCAGAAACATGGTGATTTTCAAAGGTCTAGAAGCAGTAGCAAAGGTTGGAAAAGATTTGTAAAGATATAGCATGGAAAAATATGAGCAAATAGAAGTCAAACCCATTGCCAGCAGCAACAGTAATTTTAGAAAAGCCTTTGTTTCAGACTCTTGTGGCTATTCTACCAGCAACACTACCCTTAAGTGGGAGTGCCACTCCTCTTTGTTTCTTTGTTTTTCCTGTGACTATTTCTCCTTTTTCTCTGGATTTAAATGAAGCTTGACAATCTTTTCTAAGTTTAAAAAATATCTGTCTGGCTATAACAACAGGAGACCCTAAGGAGAGATCTTATTTTCCCAACTGGGGACTTTGGAGGCAAACTGGCTAGTCTTTCAGTTTGCTTGGAGAGCTTGAAGTGGAAACAGTATCTCCAGACTCACACAGCTCTTCCATCTTCTTTGAAATTTCTTTTTAAAATAAGCTATCTTATCATGTTAAGGGAACTCTGCGAACGGATAACAAAAATCCTGTTAAAAGGTTTAGTGGACAAAGGCAGTTTTTAAATCTGGACTTATATATGGCCATTCAGTTAAAAAGATTCTGATGTTTTAGGGTTTTTCCATCTCTTAAAATACATGAAGCAATTGTTGTTTTTCCATAAAGCACACCAGCTTTGAAACACTGAAAGACTTATAGCTTGCTTCTCTTTACACTGGTCAGTAAGCATCAGAGTGATCTTAATATATTTTTCATGGAGTAATAATTATTAAATTGCAGTTCTTTATCAGTGTATAATTTTATTCAGCACAAAACAAAAGATAGTAAATGTTCTTTTGGCTGATGTGTTTTCAGGCAACTTCTTAAACTACTGTTTTTGGAACATGCTACACTGGGATGTGAACACCAATATAAAGATTTGAAATCAGTTAAACTGGTAGAAAGAACAGGATGTAGCCTGAGTCACACCTCTACTAAGATTGAAACACTGAGGAAAGAGTACTTAAAAAAAGCTCAGTTATTTTAATTATTGAAAAATTCCAGCGAAAGCACTGAACAGATACTTTGAATATGTAATTGAACTTAATGCCCCAAATAAAAAAGAAAGGCACTGGGGCTGTTAACATCAAAGCTTGCATTCACAATCTAGGCCTTGCAACTGATAAGCTCCTTCTGGAAAAAAAAAAAATTGGAAAAATCTCCATATTTCAGTGTCACTTGAGTAAAACTGACATGATAAAAGCAAATATGTGAAGAAAGAAAAGGCAAAGTGGGGTCAGGTTCCAGCTCCCAGCAATACTGTATCATACAAAGTCTTAAGTAATGAACTTCATTAAAAAGTAAATTAAGTATTTCTTAGGCAGCTACAAATGAGACTTTTTTTATGGATGCTACTGAAATTTTGCTACCACGGTATCAAAGCAAATAAGCAACAGATACATTGAAAGCAACACATTCCAATAGATGTTTCTATGCTGTTGCAAAGCACAAATGGTTAACATAAAAGCCATTTTCTTCTGGCATATGATTTACATTAGTTTTGGGGGTTTATAAAAGAATTAATTTTCATGATGATCCACAGAGGGATTCTACTAGCCAAGTGATATGTTAAGAATGACTAAAAGGTATTGCCTTAAAAATCACTAATGTTACTAGAAAATTTTCAGAGCAAGTTTTATATTAGACATATGAGACAAATCCTCTAGGCCCTAAACTTTTTCCAGAGATGCTGAGGGATTTCCCATTCTCAGTATTTCTGTGGAAGCTGACAGTGCTTATCTTCTAACGTAGAACTTTTCATATAGGTATAAACATATATTATAAAATACATACAAACACATACATAATTCCTTTTACATATATTCAATTGACATATCAATCTCAGATGTAACCTCGATTAAAAATAAACCTGCAAAATAGGTTAGTTTTAGCCTGGGTCACTTCAGTGGTCACTGTCCTTCAAACAGCTGTAACAGTCTACTGTGAAGGCCACAAGCTGTACTGGCTGTAGATAGACAGGCACCTCTTAAACTGGCTTGCATATCAAAGACGGTATCATGTGGACCTGCAATCTCAAGGACAGAGATATAATACCTGTTTCTTGATTCTGTTAGAAGACAGCTTTATATGTGGGCACAATAAAGGAGCACCACCATTATAGATGTTTGTAAAATGATACATGTTGCATGAATTGACCTAGAAATCCAGGATCTCTCACCCTACTCATTTTTTTGTACACAACTTATTACAAACCTTGAAACAGACTTCAAATTTTAATTGTGATATTGTATCCTTATTGATAGTCACTCAGGTAAAGATTGAAAGACACACGCACCCCCTGGGTTGATTGAAAATGTACACCTTACTGAAATAGTACAGTGATAAATATTCTCAAGCTAGACATCGAAATAATACTTTCCTCTCAAAAATATACATTATATGGTTTGCATATAATGCATATATGCATTCACGGAATCACAGAATTTTTAGAGTTGGAAGGGACCTCTAGAGATCATGTAGTCCAACTCCCCTGCTGACACAGGAATGCCTAGAGCACATTACTCAGGACTGCATCCAGGCGGGTCTTGAAAACCTCCAGAGAAGGGGACTCCACAACCTCCCTGGGCAGCCTGGACACAGTATTCCAGTTGTGGCCTCACCAGTGAGGAGTAGAGGGGGAGAAGGACCTCCCTCAACCTACTGGCCACACTCCCTGTGCAGCCCAGGATTCCATTGGCCTTCCTGGTGACAAGGGCACATTGCTGGCTCATGGATAATTTACTATCTACCATGACCCCCAGATCCTTCTCCTCAGAACTGCTTTCCAGCAGGTCCACCCCTAACCTATATTGGTGCCTAGCATTCTTCCTCCCCAGGTGCAGGACCCTACATTTGCTCTTGTTGAACCTCATTAGGTTGTTCTCTGCCCAGCACTCCAGCCTGTCCAGGTCACACTGGATGGCAGAGCGGCCCCCCGGAGTGACAGCCACCGCTCCCAGTTTGGTATCATCAGCAACTTTGCTGAGGATACACTCTGTCCCCTCATCCAGGTCGTTGATGACTATATTGAACAAGATCAGGCCGAGTATTGACCCCTGGGGGACACCACTGATTACAGGCCTCCAACTTGACACTGCTCCATTAATCACAACCCTCTGAGTTCTGTCACACAGCCAGCTCTCAATCCACCTCGCTGTCTCCTCATCTAGCCCACACTTCCTCAGCTTCCTGATGAGGATGTTATGGGAGACAGTGTCAAAAGCCTTGCTGAAGTCAAGGTAGATGACATCTACTGCTCTCCCCTCATCCAGCCAACCAGCTATAACATTATAGAAGGCTATCAGATTGGTCAAGCATGATTTACCCTTGGTAAATCCGTGTTGACCACTTCCAGTAACTTCCTGGTCTTCAACATGTTTGGAGATGACATCCAGAACTAGTTGCTCCATTACCTTCCCAGGGACAGAGAGGTAAGACTACCAGCCTGCAGTTCCCTGGGTCCTCCTTCTTGCCCTTTTTGAAGATTGGAGCGATGTCAGCCTTCTTCCAGTCCTCAGGCACCTCTCCTGTTCCCCATGACCTTCCAAAGATGATGGAGAGTGGTCTAGCAATAACATCTGCCAGCTCTCTCAGCACTCGCTGGTGCATCTCATCAGGGCCCATGGACTTATGGATGTCCAGCTTGGCCAAGTGGTCTCTAACTCGGTCCTCCTCAACTGAAGGAAAATCCTCCTCTCTCTAGACCTTCCTCCTTGCCTCCAGGGTCTGGGATTCATGAGGGACAGCTTTAGCAGTGAAGACAGAAGAAAAGAAGGAATTCAGTAACTCCTCTTTCTCTGTGTCTTCCACCATTATATGCTTTGCTGCTGCTTTACAAAATCCAAGAACAAGAAATGAGCAGGAATAATTTTACTTTTAAAAATGAAAAAGAATAATTGAAAATTAATATACTAGAATATATACATTTCAGAAAAACTTTGCTCTCCTGAGTTGGCCTTGAAAGCACAAGACAGAGTAATTTTGTAGGTTTTGTTGGGGTTTTGCGGTGGGTATTTTTTGGTTTTGTTTTTGGGTTTTTTTAATAAAAAATAATAAAGGTTGATTGTTTACATTTTCAAGAATTCTTTTTTAACATTTTCAAGCAGAATTTTTTCCTACTTCAAGCCATTTTAGTGCTGTTTCTAGGTCTAAAAGTCAATAATACATAAACCATGCAATCTTCTGAAATAGGGTTACACATATGCACAGACAGCACAGGATAAACCAGCTTTCAATCTTTCAATTACACCACCCATTACCCACAAAATGAACAAATCTCAGGGTTCACAAATATCTCTAAAAGGTAGATTTAGTGTCGCCAAAGAACCATGTGGTCTTTCACGGGGCAAGATCTAAAGAATCTTGATAATAAATCATGAACACACAACTTCCTTGGCCCTTATTTCTGAAAAATGGAAAGTCAAGCCAAGCACATGGCCACAGTCTCTTGATGACAATGCTCAAGTTCATTTCCTCTCTGCACATGCAGCAGCTATTATTATATACTTCTTCCTGTAAGGCACATAGTTCATAATGTGCTTTTTCACAGTTCTAGTTATGACAAAAAGACTCCAGCTATCATTTTTAATTTCTGATATTCTACGCTAATATATCTGAAGTTAGATAAAAGAATGATATAATGGATACTATATTTTTTTAATATATGTACTATATACATAAATAGAAAAAAGATTGTATACTTTGGCTCAATCAATAGCATTGTCTGCAGTGAACAGCAACAACCAATCAGTACAATGTAATGCATTTAAAAAAACATGAGTATCTATTGATTACTTTTTTCTAAAACAAAAGACCACACCTTGACTCTTTCTGACATAAAAAGATTGTGACCAAACTCCTTTTTAAAAAGACAGTCTTTAAGTTTGCAGATAGTTGAACTGCAATTCAACGCTTGCCAAGAAACAACTTGCTATTCATCCAGAGCAGTAATTCTTTCCATGGACCTTGACTCAGCAAAATACTAGAGCATCTACTTAACTTCAGCACGTGTTCAATTGATTTGCTGAGCAGGAATACAATTCTGTTTAATTGTTGTGTTTAACTGAAATTTCATTGCTTCGCATGGAGTATTTCATTCTCCATCACTTTGTGGAGGTCTGTGGTTTTATGAGTGGAAATGCATACCCTTGACAGTAGATATTCTTTTACTTCTTACATGCTATTAATTGATCTTAAAATCAAAATTACTTTACACATGAGATAATCTTTCTGAGGACAAATACATACTCTCTCTCTATATATATACACTATATATATATGCTATATACTATATGTATTTTATATCTATATATATAACATAATACATATATTGGTTGAAAATACAGCTCACTCTATTTCAGTGCAAATTTTGCTAAAGACTACAGTACCGTTGTGAAAGTAATGAAGCAAGTTTCCTACATTTAAAATGAACTGCTGGATATATATAACTTTTTTTTTTAAAAAAAGGCACATTCAATTGATAATCCAGTTAATTCCCATTACTGATTCAAAAGCAGTTTCAAATATTATATCTATGTCTGAATACTTGTGCCAGTTTCTCTGGGCTTGCAATCATGTTTCACATATCCTATAACCACTTTTCAAAGTCTTTGTATTCTCTCATGCTGTGTGAAAGACCTTGTGAAACTGAGAGCAAAGAATGATTTCTCACAATATACAGTAAATTACAGAAAGCACCTTGGGGAAGATAAAATCTTTAAAATAATTTTGAGTACATAATTTTTTTCAGATAGATTTTCCCTTTTGGAATTAGATCAAATTAAACATGAAATTTCTATTCCTTTCTAAATTTATTTTCTTAATATACAATAAATCTTTTCAAATTCACTAACACAAAAATATGGTTGAAATCTGATTATCTTTGATACACCTTGACAAGCTTGAGAGGTGGGACTGTGCATACCTCATGAAGTTCAACAAGGCCAAGGTTCTGCATGTGGGTTGGGGCAATTCTATGCACAAATACAGGCTTGGCGGAGAATGGATTGAGAACAGCCCTGAAGAGAAGGACTTGGGGGTGCTGGTGGATGAGAAGCTCAACATGAGCCAGCAATGTGCACTCACCGCCCAGAAGGCCAACCATATGCTGGGCTGCATCAAAAGAAGCGTGGCCAGCAGGTCAAGGGAGGTGATTCTCCCTCTCTACTCTGCTCTCGTGAGACCTCACATGGAATAGTTCTGGGGCTCCCAACATAAGAAGGACATGGACCTGTTGGAGCAGGTCCAGAGGAGGGCCACGAAGATGATCAGAGAGCTGGAGCACCTCTCCTATGAGGACAGCCTGAGAGAGTTGGGGTTGTTCAGCCTGGAGAAGAGAAGGCTCCGGGGAGACCTTATAGCAGCCTTCCAGTATCTGAAGGGGCCTACAAGAAAGCTGGAGAGGGACTTTTTACAAGGGCAGGTAGTGATAGGACAAGGGGTAATGGCTTCACACCGGAAGAGGGTAGATTTAGGTTAGATCTCAGGAAGAAATTCTTTAGTGTGAGGGTGGTGAGGCACTGGAACAGGTTGCCCAGGGAAGCTGTGGATGCTCCATCCCTGTAACTGTTCAAGACCAGACTGGATGGGGCTTTGAGCAATCTGGTCTAGCGGAAGGTGTCTCTGCCCATGGCAGGGGTGTTGAAATTAGATGATCTTTAAGGTCCCTTCCAACCTAAACCATTCTATGACTCTATGATTTCTGCCAACTGGCACATGAAAAACATGTTGATGATCAGCACCTGATTCAGTTTCCATTAACTTCACAGAGAGCTGGACTACATTCTAAATACATAGTGAAAAAAAGAGAATATAAATTTAGGTATAAATATTTACCTATTAGAAAACATTTGCAGCTTGTAATAATTCAAATAACGAAATATGCACTACATGCAACAAACCAGACATGCACCCCACATGTGGAAATGGCATGGTGTGGTGACTTGGTGTCTAGGGAAGACAATCATCCCGAAGTGTTCTGCAACAATAGTGCATGCTAGATGTTTAAAAGATCCTACACATTCATAGAGGCAGTACTGGCAATAAAGCATCCATTTCTAGAATGCTGTAAAAGAGAAAATTAGCGGGGCTCCGTCCTATAGATGGGTCTGACTTGTGGTACCCCAGTAAGCACTGTGGCACGCAAAGGGGCAGAAACCCTTCTGTAAGGTTACTCATTTTACAATCTTGTTTCTAGTTCTGAGACACCTTCCTCCACAGTGGCACTGCTCTGGATTATGTTAGCTGAGCACAGAACCCCTGGTGAAACCCTGAGCAAGGCAACTAGTAACTTCACTGAGACCAGACTTTTAACCTCTCCTGCAGAGCCAGTCCACCCACAGCTCCCCTCTAAGTAGTCTAACAATTAAGAGACAATAAAAGATGCTGTTTAAGCATTGTTCCTGACTCTAGCTATCTCAATTATTTTTTTATGTTTTCCTCTTAAATGAGAAAGAGGTCAGGTGGTAACTCAAACACTGAGATACCTATTTACATTTTAGAACAAACAGTTTAAACAGTATTATATACAGTTGTCTAAATATTTTGAAAGTATCTGTTTATGGAAGTAAAATTAAACTACCTGTTTAAATTTGAAGAATTTTATTTAAAATCTGCATGTGGAACTGAAATTGCTTGTTAGTTGATACACTGTGGCAAATGAGGCTTATTTGCAGAGTATATGAAGTGCTTGGATTTCTGTTTGAATCGGGAAAAGCGATACATTTGAATTTTCATTAGACTGCTCCATTTTTACAAAAATGATTCATTGTATAAAAACAGTAGTAAGTGGCTTACTCTCTGTCTTTGTCAACAGACAACTGGCAAATTGCTGGCTGCATAATATTTCTGTTAGACTACTTGTGTATGGAAATCTGACTGCTTTGCAAGCAATTTAATCAACAGCGTAAATAACCTGTGGAAAATAACCAACAGCGCAAATGCCTTTAAATAATCAAGGCTCTTTAATGTACATAAAATAGGCTTTTGTACCTACAATAGACTTGATCTTTATAACCATGGTTCGTTCTCACCTATTATAGCATCATGCTCTATAGTAATCAATGCATATAGAAGCTTGATTCTCAAACCTACTCTTTAGTAGGTGCAATTTTTCACCCACAGAGAATTGTGTCCACAATTTCACACTACTAATAAACTGCCAGGAAAAATAAGATAGGATTACAGATGTAAAAGCGGGAAGCTTGGACTGAAAATTGGACTGTTATGCACAAATAAAAATCAATCTACAACAACAAAAAAAATCAGGTAATGTGCTAATGTTCTTGTGAGACATCTCCTATTTTTCTTAGGCAATGAAAGTGCCCTGCATTTTATAATGTGCCGGAAGTTTGCTAACAACAAAATTCAGATGTTTTATGCAGCATAATGTATTTCCAAGTTTTCCTATTTTAATACGCCTATCAATACACAAGTGCTGAATATGTGCATGATTTGCTTAATTACACAAACACAGAAGTATTCCCCTATGTTCCCTGCCAGATGACATCAAACAGTGAGAGGAAAAAGAGCTGGAAGACTAGCAGGCAGGTAGAAGAAAGACCTTAGGATATGATGCTAACATTAAAACTATGGCAAGGTAGCAAATGAAAATGGGTGCAAATATAACTGATACCCACTTAGAGGTTTCTTTAGACTCTCAGAATAGGACAAAATTTGAGATTCAAACTGTTGTGCACATTTTTGTGTTAAAGCATCCTTAGCTGCATATTTTTGTCATGTGCATTTTAAAAAAAAATTTTAAAACTTAAGAAAGCGTATTTTTAGCTTTTCATTAATTTTTGAACATGACAAAAGTTGTATGCAAGGATAACCTTACTCAGTCTTGTACTTTATAGATAGGCAGAAACAGCTTTTATTAAAAAGGGAATTATCGAAGTTGGATGGCTTTAAAAGAAGATGCTTTTAAGGAAATGAACCTCAGCTTTAGGCAACCTGAGCAGTGGAATGTACTAAGCAGTATGAAAGAGCTAAAAACATTTATTACCAGTAAAGAGTGTTTTCAGAGCCGCTTGACTTCCTAATGTATAATATAGTCAAGTACGTACTTTGTTGAAAATTTTGAAATACACCATTTAATCTTTAACCAACCTACTTTTTATACCTTTTGATTCTATCTTCACCACACTTTCTTTTCCCAAGCACCTGCAAGTAGGTAGTTCTGTGCCCAAGTCAAGGGCCAGACATAAGTTAGATTTAAAATTTGCGGTGAATCTGCAGTTCTTTCAAAGGCAGTATTTTGGAAATGGATGCTCATTAAAGAAATTGACTAAGATCATTCTATTACATTTCTATCTTACACTTTTCAGTGATTTTGGTGTGTTTCATCTGTTCTACACACACACACACACAAACAAACAAACAAACAAGAGTCCAAATGAATTTAATTCTTTAATTCTCTAGGTATATATGTTTATATTTTTACCTCCAGATCAATGAATCTGGTATTGATTCACAATTCATTGCAGTATACCTGCAATCCAGTACTATTATAGTGCCTGACTTGTGATGTCACTAATTCATAGGAGTTACTGAGAACCCAAAATTGCCATCAGAGGTTACTAAAAGGTTATTTTACAATGTTGCAGCTATTCAGACACTCTTACTCATATTCAATAGATGAAACAGACTTCACTCCAGATGGTCCTTCTGTTTACCTTACTTTAACTAAAAATACTACAGTAGAGAATAAAGACCCATGGCAGATACTTCTATCTGCCCACAAATATTGCATATCTAATAGGAGCAAATGAAACTATTTCGCATTTCCGTCATGGGTTGTACCATGACTAGCACCTTAAACACCTCTGTGTATAGGTAACATTCAGTTCAATCAGTACAGACAATTTTCAGAGAAATTATCATAAAGTATATTATCACCACTTGCATTTATTTTCATAATCTTTACTATTAGTCCTCCAGAGCTCATATCATAGAGATATCAGAGAGATATCTGCTCATATCAGAGAGAGCTTTCTTTCATGTAATTCAGTCTTCTAGCAATCATAGCACTTGCCTGCTATATACCTTTTCTCCCAGATTCAGTCACCACATAGCAACAGAAACCAGAGCTCTTATTTGAGAAAAGTAACAGAAGGTCAGTCCAAGTAGCTCTAGACAAAACAGTGAGGTTCTCAGCTGAATTGGGACTGATCTCATCTAAGCTTAGATGTCCACATTGCATATGTCCATTTCTGAGCTAAGGTGTCTAGATTGTCTTTACAGTCAATGGAGCGATATAGGCCTTCCTAGGGTGTGGATCATCTCACCTATTTTCAGTGTTCCATTGGATGAAATTAATCACCCCCTGAAAGAACTTACTTTTCTCCACAAACTGTAGAGTACATCAGAATGTGTGGTTCAGACGTAAATATGTACGTTGTAGCTTCCTAAAATTAGATGAGATTAATCCTGCTTGTGGATTTTTATCTACATTACATGACGATCCTCTGCAACCACTAATGGGAACTATGCTGTGGTACCTTCTGGGAAATAAACCATTGTAGCCATAGAGGATGAACGTGTCCTCTGCTCTCACACTGAGCACTGTCTCCTTTCACAAGTAGCAATTTTATTGAAATGAAAATTCTCAAAGTGTAATATACTGTTCACAATGGGAAAATGGTAGCATTTCAACTGGCCTCATAAAGAACAGATGTAAACAAGAGACAAAGCATCCTTCTTTAGTTTTTAAGACCTCTCTCCTTACTTAAATAACCACACTTTGTTTGAAATGACTATGTGAGAAAGGCTTATTTGATTTTTGGATCTATACTAGATTATTTGATTTAAATACACATTTTAGTATGATCATTACTGGTATATCACTTCAAAAGGGTTACTGTTAAAAATGCAAGAAGGTAATTTGGAACTTTGTATTTAATATGTAGTAATTAGCACTCTTGCTACTTCCCAAAAGTTACAGCTTCAACCTAAACCCAGAAAAAAGTAATAAAGAAAAAGTTTGGTTTAAGTTGACTCTACCTGAGAGCAACATTGGAGTTCCTTTCTGTTCCTGGTGACGCGGCCTGATTTACGTAGTCTTTCCAACATAAAAAAGAGACTGTTGCTTAGAAATATGACAGTTAAACAAAATGTTAATTTTCTGTTATGCTTTAAGGTAGCTGAATCCCCTTCTGACATTTCTATTAGAACCCCTAATTAAAGGCAAATTCTTGTGTATCCTACTGAGATTTCTACATGGCAAAGAAATAAGGAGTTCATTGTGATGTTTGTTTGAAGATTGCAAAAAAACCCCAGAAGTTTACGGGTGGAGCTTAACAAGCTACAGTAGAAGGTATGTGAATTTTAAATAAAACAGAATATTCTCCTGTGTATTGGCAGAGGCTTAGCATTAGGGCTATCCATACCTAGTCAACAAAGGATGAAGACTTTGCTAAGAATACCCGATGCGATACATGGTATTTGCATGCTTAAAAAGACTAGAGGAGAAGGTGGCAAAGGAGAGCTGTAGATTGGTTGGAAGGATGAAAAAATCTGAATTTTTCTTACTTTACAAATACTTCAGAGAAAGAATGGGATTTACCCTTATTCCATCACAAAGTTTCTGTTCAGCCTCTATTCTACGCCTATCCATTGCATAAATATTTTCAGTGAATAAACAACTTACGCAGTAGGCTACCGCTGAAGGGTCAATAGTGCAGAGCAGCTACATTTTTTTCTGACCAGTGACAAATAGTTTAGAGCTCAGTTATGAGTAAAGAACTTCAGCTTTAGATGAGGTGTTTCATTTTTGTCCTTAATTAGAGAACAGTAAAGGCTGTGCATTATTGCTTTACGAGTTTCATGAGTTTGCATAATAAAAGACAATATTACAATAAAACATAAAAATAAACAACATTCAAAACACAGCATAGACTCAAACGTAACATACTGCTTCTGACTACAATATGAATACTTTCCTATCATCACTAATATTTTAATTTTATCTGTTAGGTTAAAAATATTTTGGTTTGGAAAATGTCACCTACCTGAATCTAATAAATCATATTTTATCTACAATTTTTTTCAAATCCTTCCCAGAAGATTTTACTGGAGTTGGATGTTTTATCTTTTCCACATCTCATGTTAACACCTTACGGCTTGCTTCAAAACTTACAGATGTTTTCTCCATCAACTCAAATCTTCCCAGACGAAATTTAGACCCTGTTACTCAACTTTTGAGAGGTTGAGAGGAGGCAAACCCAGCAACATTCAAAATAAAAGTTCCCAACAGAAGAAGAGACTGTCTCCTAAATAAAGTATTTCAAATCTTGTTCCCTTATAGTAAATTATGCCACATACAGAAAAAGAAGATGTATTTTACTGGATAGCTTTTCATTTCTAGTAGAGAAATGTTATTGAACAATGGCAGGAACCTCCACTTTATCAACTCATTTAATTCAGTGGAAATTAGATATATATTTATAACAATGGTAAAGGTGTTTTTGGAAGGATAAGTGGACATTACTGGTCGACGTGAGAGAAGAAATGAAGCACTCTGGAAGTGACCAACCCACATTTAAATGCTAGCAGAACATTCACTTAGAACAAGTAGATTTGGACCAAATGACTATGCAAAGATTCTGTGTGATGGGTTTACTTATTTTTCACCATAGAATCATAGAATATCTCAAGGTGGAAGGGACCCATAAGGATCTAGTCCAACCCCTTGCTCCTCGCAGGACTACCTAAAATTAAACCGTATGACTAAGAGCACCATCCAGATGCTCCTTGAATTCTGTCTTGGTGCTGTGACCACTTCTCTGGGGAGCCTGTTCTAGTGACCAACCACTCTCCCAGTGAAGAAGCTTTTTCTAATGTCCAATCTGAACTTACCCTGACATAGCTTTATTCCATTTCCTCGTGTCCTATTGCTGGTCACCAGAGAGAGGAGATCAGCACCTCCCCCTCCGTTGCCCCCCTTGAGGAAGTTGTAGACTGCAATGAGGTCACCCCTCAGCCTTCTCTTCTCTAACATGAACAAACTAAGTGATCTCAGCCACTCCTTGTAAGTCTTGCCCTCAAGATCTTCACCATGTTGATCACCTTCCTCTGGACACACTCTAATAGCTTGATGTCCTTATGTTGAGGCACCCAAAACTGCACACAGTACTTGAAGGGCCATTTTTCTTCCTGTCATATGGCTTCTGAAAGAGCAATTTTCTTTTCAGGGGCTTTTATCTCCACCATGGAATTATCACATGAGTTTAGGTCTATGCAAATACTCACGTCAGGTATTTGGTGTCCATTAAGAGAGAAACATTAAGCTGATGAATCTCAGATGTGATACCTCTGACTCTGTGGGTGGAAGTCTCTGAAGCTCTTGGCTACTTTACAGTTATACCAATCATGAAACTTCCATAGAAATACATGTAGAGAGCAAGGAGAGACAGAGGAATGCAAAGAGAAGGGTATCATGAGAAAGCTTTATTTAATTGTTCTCAGTCACAATGAAGAGCCAGGATCACTGGTTACAGATGTAAAAGAAAAAGAATAATAAAATTATTTTTGGATGTTATGTGTATAGGTAGCACAAACAACAACTTAAATGTTTCCTTTGTAAGCCAATCAGCTTCTCCAACTCTCAGTTCCCATCAGATGACAAATATACACAATTCTTCACCTGGTATGTTCTAAGAACTACATAATACTTGAGGTATACTTTAAGAGAAATAACGCTTCCTATTTTGCAACTTTCATTGTGAATCTCAAAGTTTAGTGAAAGGCACGGAAGGTAAAGGCTCTGGTCTCCAGCACACTAGTGTGCTGATGGTGAAACCAGGCCACCATGAACACAATAATCAGCATATATCATGTACTATTGGGTACTTGGAAGATAAAGATTAAATAACATAATGTAAGCACAAACACCTTGTTTAGGTCTATGCTCAAACAGGGACTTAAAAAGCCCCAAAGCTTTCAGAAACGTTGCTTTATACAATGTTGCTGTGGAATAAAAGCAAGTGAAAATTTCCCATCAAAAATAAAATATTAGAAAAAAATATAGGGGGTCACAGCATAATGTATTAGTTTTCTTTTTTCTAGCTAACCGTACAGTTGAGGATTTAGGAATGGGAAAAACAAAACAACACCCCTCCCCATGATTCTTTTGTCAAAGTCTGCATATGGTGACAGAATTTAGTAAGTCTTTTTGACCAGATCGTTAGGTATTACTCTATTTATCTATGAGCAGAAGAAATCAGTAAAATTTCTATGAGATATGCAAAGGCTGAACTGATCAGGGTCATTTAGGACTTCTGATTTCCAGCTACCAGGGATTTTTATGAGGCGATCTGGCAATCTGCATCAAACAGCTGCTCAAGCAGCTTCTATGCAGAATAAGCAGATCCTATGCAGAACACATGTCAAGAGTAGTTCTTTGGCTCATGGCTCAACAAGCAAGGATTTGTATAAAAAGGAATAAACAAATATTTTCACAAAGCCTCAAATCTTTGATCAGACAGGAAAGAGGATACCTCTGTTTCAGAACTGGGGATAACTACAAAAAAAACCCTGAAAGAATCACAGAATTATAGAAACGTTTAGGTTGAAAAAGACCTTTAAGATCATCAAGTCCAACTATCAACCTAACACTGCCAGAACCACCACTAAACCATGTCCCTCAGCACCATGTCTACCTGTCTTTTAAATACCTCAGGGATAGTGACTCAACCACTTCCCTGGCCAGCCTGTTCCAGTGCTTGACAACCCTTTTGGTGAAGAAATTTTTCCTATTTTCCTAATCTAAACGTCCCCTGGCATAACTTGAGGCTGTTTCCTCTTGTCCTATCACTTGTTACTTGGGAGAAGAGACCATCCCTCACCTCGCTACAACCTCCTTTCAGGTAGTTGTAGAGAGTGATAAGGTCTCCCCTCAGCCTCCTTTTCTCCAGGCTAAACAACCCCAGTTCCCTCAGCTGCTCCTCATAAGACTTGTGCTCTAGACCCTTCACCAGCTTGGTTGCCCTTTTCTGGACATGCTCCAGCACCTCAATGTGTTTCTTATAGTGAGAGGCCCAAAACGGAACACAGTATTCGAGGTGTGGCCTCACCAGTGCTGAGTACAGGGGGACAATCACTTCCTTAGTCCTGCTGGCCACACTATTCCTGATACAAGCCAGGATGCTATTGGCCTTCTTGGCCACCTGGGCACACTACTGGCTCATATTCAGCTGGCTGTCAACCAACACCCCCAGGTCCTTTTCCACCGGCCAGCTTTCCAGCCACTCTTCCCCAAGCCTGTAGTGCTGCATGGGGTTGTTGTGACCCAAGTGCGGGACCCGGCACTTTGACTTGTTCAATCTCATACCATTGGCTTCATCCCATCGATACAGCCTATTCAGATCCCTCTGCAGAGCCTTCCTACCCTCAAGCAGATCAACACTCCTGCCCAACTCTGTGTCATCTGCAAACTTACTGAGGGTGCACTTGAGTGCCTCGTCCAGATCGTTGATAAAGATATTAAAGAGAACCAGCCCCAATACTGAGCCCTGGGGAATACCACTAGTTACCAGCTGCCAACTGGATTTAATTCCATTCACCACCACTCTTTGGGCCCAGCCATCCAGACAGCTTTTTACCCAGTGAAGAGTACACCCATCCAAGCCATGAGCAGCCAGTTTCTCCAGGAGAATGCTGTGGGAAATGGTGTCAAAGGCTTTACTAAAGTCCAGGTAGACAACATCCACAGTCTTTCGCCCATCCACTAAGTGGGTCCCCTTATCACAGAAGGACATCAGGTTTGTCAAGCAGGACCTGCCTTTCATAAACCCATGCTGACTGGGCCTGATCACCTGGTTGCCTTGTACGTGCCACATGATGACACTCAGGATGATCTGCTCCATAATATTCCCCAGCACCGAGGTCAGACTGACAGGCTTGTAGTTCTCTGGATCCTCCTTCTGGCCCTTCTTGTAGATGGGCATCACATTTGCTAACCTGCAGTCAACTGGGACCTCCCTGGATAGACAGGACTGCTGATGAATGATGGAAAGTGGTTTGGTGAGCACTGCTGCCAGCTCCCTCAGTACCCTTGGGTGGATCCCATCTGGCCCCATAGACTTGTGTGTGTCTAAGTGGTGTAGCAGGTCACTCACCATTTCCCCTTGGATTATCGGGGCTTCATTCTGCTCCCCATCCCTGTCTTCCAGCTCAGGGGGCTGAGTACCCAGATAACAACTGGTCTTAAGAGAGCAGATTGGCATTGTGATGAAATAAGACCATCATTAAACCTCTCATCTCCCTCATGATCTCATTTAATATGGAGAAAGTATAAACTAAAACTGCATAAAGTGTGCTTCCAGTGACTTGCAAATGAAAACAACCTGTAACATGGTGAGGTACGATAAAGGGTGAGGATTACATGTTTTTGGGAATCCTAATTAAGCTGAATTTGAATGCATTTGTCCTTACTATACTTTACTCCATTTATAAAGATTCTCTGGCTATAATAGGATCTCTACATGACATAGGACAGGCTGAACTCTTTCCAATTTTTTCTACTCAGCCTTTGGGCAAGATATCAGTAGAGGTACCAGAGGTCTTCCATACTAGCAGACAGCGTACTTTATTTAACATCCAGTAGGAATGACTGTCCTTGCTCTCACAGTTTCAGTCTCCGCTCCAGTCTCTGGCTTAAATATTAAGAAAGGTACCAAATTACTGTCATGGATTTGGTGAAGTATCCAAAAAATTCAACTGTACGGCAATTGTGGAAGTTGGGTACTACATTTACTTAACTGAATAGCCTGGCTAACATCACAATTTGAAACAGGCTTTGTGATAGGATTCAGACTGGACCACGTTGAAAGAAGTGGTGTTAGAACTGAAATGTTGTTAAATGTAGAAAAAATTGTCTTTTCAAGTGTATTTTCTGGCCCTCATCTTTACAAGAGTCTGAAAGACTTGGCCTCTGCCTAACCTGGGCTCCTATACCTGGCCAATATTGTTTCATTATACAACCAGATAAATGAGCAGTTCTGGCATAAAGAGAAGTATGGTTGAAGTTAGATTCTGTAATGCATTACAAAGCAAACCCTTCTGTAGATGAAAGTGAATGTCTTTGAAATTAGTTACTGTTAAAAGGAACAATTGTGGTATGTCTTTTTTAAAACAAATGTGTACCATGGTCATGCTGGGGCTAATGTAATGATCTTGCTTGGAAAGGCCTTTATTTCAGCATGGGTAAACTTGGAACTATAGTGGAATTAATGAAAAATAGAAGACTTAAAAGTCAAAGGTGAGGTGAGACAGTATCCCAAACATAAGATAAAAGAAAAGGACAAAAACAGCTGTCATGGGTTTTCAGCATATGAAGGATAAAATAAAGAAACAATTATTGAGAAATATGTGAAGAAACAAAATATAAAAATGGAGCATGCTTTGTGCATGTACATGTGAATACATGGATAAAAACACATATGGAATATGTACAAATTTTTCACATCTTCTCAAGTTACCAGTGTGACACAGAAGAGTAACAAAATGGCTGTAGAACAGCTGGGTAAATCCTTCATTCATACAGCCTGGAGCTGGGGCTCAGAACTTAAACATATTAAGCTGCACTTTGAAAATCAGTTTCATATATTGAGGCTATGCTCCATCACTGCCATGAAAATATGTAATGTCTCCTCTCCTCCACAAGTTGTGGCTTGTCTCTGCTTTGCTTCACCCTCTCCATGTGCCAGCACAAGCCTGTTCCAGGATGAATACACAGTCAATGGCTCAATGTCCAAATGGAGATCAGTAACAAGTGGTGTCCCTCAGGGGTCTGTATCAGGACTGATACTGTTCAGTATCTTTATTAATGACATAGACAGTAGAATTGAGTGCACCCACAGCAAGTTTGTGGATGACACCGAGCTGTGTGGTACAATTGAGGCACTTGAGGGAAGGACCACAGTGACCTTGGCAGGCATGAAAAGTATTCCTGACTAAACTTCATGAAGTTCAAAAAGGCCAAGTGCAAGGTCCTGCATGTGAGTTCAGGCAATCACCAGTATCAGTACAGATTGGGTGGTGAATGGAATGACAGCAGCCCTGGGGAGAGGGACTTGGGGGTACTGGTGGGTGAAAAACTGAGTATGAGCTGGCAACGTGCGCTCACAGCCCAGAAAGCCAACCGTATGCTGGGCTGAATCAAAAGAAGCATGGCCAGCACGTTGATGGAGGTGATTCTGCCCCTCTGGTCTGCTCTCATGAGACCCCACATGGAGTACTGTGTTCAGCTCTGGGGTCCCCAGTACAAGAAAGACACGAACCTGTTAAAGTGGGTCCAGAGGAGAGCTATGAAGATGATCAGAGGGCTGGAGCACCTCTCCTATGAAGACAGTCTGAGAGAGCTGGGGTTGTTCAGCCTGGAGAAGAGAAGGCTCCGGGGAGACCTTGTAGCAGTCTTCCAGTACTTAAAGGGGACCTACAGGAAAGACAGGGAGGGACTACACCAGGGAGCGTAGTGACAGGGTAACGGTTTTAAGCTGGAAGAGGGTAGATTTAGATTAGATATTAGGAAGAAATTCTTTACTGTGAGGGTGGTGAGGCACTGGAACAGGCTGTCCAGAGAAGCTGTGGATGCCCCATCCCTGGAAGTCTTCAAGGCCAGGCTGGATGAAACTTTAAGCAACCTGATGTAGTGAGAGATATCTCTGCCCTTGGCAGGGGTGTTGGACTAGATGATTTTTCAGGGCCCTTCCAACCCAAACCATTCTATGATTCTAGGAGAATCAGTCAGCCAAAAAAAAGGATAATTTTAAATTGGTTCAGTTTCGTTGTATAGCTTATCCTAGGGTCACAGAAAAAGGCTATGCTGACACAAAGGAGAAGCTAACGTGAGTATGGGATCAATGGATATGGCATGGGATAACACTTCCCTTCACATCAGTGCCACTAATGTTGGCTTAAAATTATCATCAAATACTGACTTGGACTATCTCCTGGCAATCAAAACAAACAAAATATGGAAACTCAGCTTTTTGTTGTATATAGTAACTGAAGAACTTTAAGAAAGACTAGTGATTCACAGATACTTAAAGCTTTTGGTCCTTCACTATAAAGCTTTCAAAGACTTGTGTGGTGGCACAAAACTGTCTCACGTTACAAATGGAGGGAATAAATTGCTGCTTAGATTCTATCAGATATTGGATCCATAAAACTCTTACCTATATGTATTCTGTCTAGTATCAGAAGCATAGCATTTAAAAAAACAAATTTAGAAAAATATTTTTTCCTTTATATAGAAAAGGAGAATTAGATATGGATGCTAAGAACAGAAAAAAAATTAGGATTTGTTCAATAGGAACTTTTGTAGGAAATGTGGCTGTGACATATTGTTTAATCTCTAAATTTGAAATTCTTTCCAGTGTGGTTGTTCACTGTGTCTTCAATAATTTTATTGAGCAAAGGGACATAGAATCAGAATGGTTTAGGTTGGAAGGGACCTTAAAGATCACCTAGTTCCAACACCCCTTCTGTGGGCAAGGACACCTCCCACTAGGTTGCTCAAAGCCCCATCCAGTCTGGTCTTGAGCAGTTACAGGGATGGAGCATCCACAACTTCCCTGGGCAACCTGTTCCAGTGCCTCACCACCCTCACAGTAAAGAATTTCTTCCTAATATCTAACCTAAATCTACCCTCTTCCGGTTTGAAGCCATTACCCCTTGTCCTATCACTACCTGCCCTTGTGAAAAGTCCCTCTCCAGCTTTCTTGTAGGCCCCTTCAGATACTGGAAGGCTGCTATAAGGTCTCCCTGGAGCCTTCTCTTCTCCAGGCTGAACAACCCCAACTCTCTCAGGCTGTCCTCATAGGAGAGGTGCTCCAGCCCTCTGATCATCATTGTGGCCCTCCTCTGGACCTGCTCCAACAGGTCCATGTCCTTCTTATGTTGGGGGCTCCACAGCTGGATGCAGTACTCCATGTGGGGTCTCACGAGAGCAGAGTAGAGAGGGAGAATCACCTCCCTCGACCTGCTGGCCACGCTTCTTTTGATGCAGCCCAGGATATGGTTGGCTTTCTGGGTGGTGAGCAAACATTGCCAGCTCATGTTGAGCTTCTCATCCACCAACACCCCCAAGCCCTTCTCCCCAGGGCTGCTCTCAATCCATTCTCCATCCAGCCTGTATTTGTGCATGGAATCGCCCTGACCCACGCGCAAGATCTTGCACTTGGTCTTGTTGAACTTCATGAGGTTTGCATGGGCACACCTCTCAAGCCTGTCCAGGTCTTTCTGGATGGCATCCCTTCCCTCCAGAATGTCGACCGCTCCACACAGCTTGGTGTCATTGGCAAACTTGCTGAGGGTGCGCTCAATCCCATCGTCCATGTTGCCAACAAAGATGTTAAATAGTACTGGTTCCAGTACCAACCCCATGAGGAACACTACTCATCACTGGTCTCCACTTGGACATTGAGCTGTTGATTGCAACTCTTTGAGTGTGGCCATCCAGACAGTTCTTTATCCAATGAGTGGTCTATTCATCAAATCCATGTCTCTCAGACTTAGAGACAAGGATGACATGCAGGGCAGTGTCAAATGGTTTGCACAAGTCCAGGTAGTTCTTTGTTGCCGGCTGAGGCCAAACCACGACAGTCTTTTTGGCCTCAGCCGGCAACAAAGAACCACGCAGCTGCTCGCTCAACCCCCGAGGGCGGTGGGGGAAAATCGGAAGAAAGGCAAAACTCATGGGTTGAGATAAAAGCAGTTTAACACAACAGCAAATGAAAGAGGAAAACGACAACAATAACAGTGATGGAGGAATGCACACACAGGGTTACTGTACCGATGCTCACCAACCGGACCGCACAGCCCCAGCCCGCTCCCAAACCGCGCCTTCCTCCCCCTCCTCCCGGCCAGCTCCCCCTTATGGACTGGGCATGGCGTCACGTGGTATGGAATACCTGTGTCCCGGGCCAGAAAATTAACCCTATCCCCGGTGGAACCAGGACACATCTGTTGCTCTCCTCTTATCTACGAATGCTGTGACACTGTTGTAGAAGACACCAAATTTGTCAGGCATGATTTGCCCTTAGTGAAGCCATGCTGGCTGCCACCAATCACCTCCTTATTTTCCATGTGCCTTACCATAATTTCCAGGAGTACCTGCTCAATGATCTTGCCAGGCACAGAGGTGAGACTGACTGGCCTGGAGTTCCTCGGGTCTTCCTTTTTCCCCTTTTTAAACATGGGAGTTATGTTCCCCCTCTTCCAGTCAGCAGGAACTTCACCAGACTGCCACAACTTCTCAAACATGACGAATAGTGGCTTAGCAACTTCATCCACCAGTTTCCTTAGGACTTGAAGATTAATCTCATCAGGTCCCATGGACTTGTGCACCTTCAGGTTCCTCATCTGGTCTCAAACCTGGTCTTCTCCTACAGTGGGCGACACCTCATTCTCCCAGTCCCTGCCTTTGCCTTCTGTGACTTGCGTTGTGTACTTAGAGCCCTTATCAGTGAAGACTGAGGCAAAAAAGTCATTTAGTACCTCAGCCGTCTCCATGTCCCAGGTGACCAGGTCTCCCATTTCCTTCTAGAGAGGGCCCACATTTTCCCTAGTCTTCCTGTTGTCATTGATATACCTGTAGAAGGCTTTCGTGTTGCCCCTGATGCCCCTGGCCACATTTAATTCTATTGGGGCTTTAGCTTTCCTAACCTGATCCCTGGCTGTCTGGCCAGTTTCTCTGTGTTCCCCTCAGACTACCTGTCCTTGCTTCCACCCCCTGTAGGCTTCCTTTTTCTGTTTGAGATTGTCCAGGATCTCCTTGTTCATCCATGCAGGCCTCCTGACATTTTTGCCTGACTTCCTCTTTGTCAGGATGCATTGCTCCTGACGTCAAATGACAAAATCATGGAAATAGATATGTATACTATTATTTGTAGTATCTTATATACCCAAGTAACCTGCTAATTCAGGGCATGAGATTGGTGTTCAGAAGACAATTAGAATACTGCCACTAACTTCTATGGGAGCAGCTGCAGGACACGGGTTTGAACTTTAGTTATTTACTATGCAATTCTGATGTTAAAAAGCACTATGAATACTGGCCTCAGTTAGACCATGGATCCCGCATATTTGGAAGGATGTGAGGACAGAACAGATGAAGATGGCAAGGACCCACATACAGATGTTATTTTTTCTCATCCAGAGCAAAAAAAAATATATGATCGCTGTTGACCACCAGAGCCCAGTCAATCAGTCCTCACATAGCCCTCACAGACATTTTTATCTTCTGGAGGAGTGGCTAAAGAAATGTCTGCCATATTTAGGCACTGAGTTAAATTGCACATTTTTTTGTAAGTGAAAAAAGTAACCCAGTAACTTCTAAATTAAATGGAAATTGAGTTAAGTTATAGTAAAAGCACCACTTGGTACCCAGATTCATACTAATGTAGTGTTCACATAACTGGAACTTAATTAGGAATTCAGACCTGAGGGATCAGTTGCTTTAGAAGGAAAATAAAAAGATTCTGAAATACATCAGTTAGTGAATATGCCGTCTACAAGAATATGCCAAAACAAAACAGTAGTATCTACAGAGAGAACAGAAGAGATAAATGTTGTATCATCATACAGTATGTAAAATGTGTGTGTAGTTCACTATGGTGTATTAGGATATCCCAAAACCAAATCCTAGATGTTCCATTTGTGGGAAGGGGATGATACTGCTACAATTACTCCTCACTCAATTTCAGTACTTTATGACTTTATAATATCGCAATGCTTCAAAATCTAGTCATCTATTTTTTGGCCTAGAATTTAGGAATAAACAGAACTGAAGCAGAACTCACACAGTGTTTGTCATTTAGGATTTAAATGCATGACCAACATATCAAACTAACAGGCGCTTAGCTGGTTTTGGTCCTCAGTACATTCTTGTGCTTGAAATTAAACACATGCGTTTTTTTCAAAAAAATTAGAGGCACAATTATGTAATGGACAATTCAAGTCAGTACTGCTTACAAACCAAAAACCACATTCCGTATTCCATCTTACAGACTTTAAATTACATTTGTCATGTCTGATTAATCAGAAACCTTTTAGAATTGCAGCACAGTATACCTACTTTTTTTTTCCTCAATCATGACAGAGGGTTAGGAACAGGCAGCTCTAACACACAGCAAGGGCATATGAATAACCAGATAACTGAGGCAGTATGGAGAGCAGTTCTCCACCCTTTCATCCCTGTAGCCAGTAGTTGTCCCTTTGATCCATGAGCAGACCAAACAAAATCCATTAATCAATTATTTCTTTTTTTGTCTTTCAGATGCTGCCACAGGCCTTTAAATAGTGATGACTAAGTACTTCAGGAACATTGCATTTTTTCACTTTTATAAAACAAATGTTTACCACAAAGGAATACTTTTTCCATCTTATTATTTCTCCCACCATCCAAACCCATAACTGAAAACATTCATTTTAAATTAGTTGTGAAAGGTTTTTAGTACTAATTATTTTGAATATAAATTTTGGGAATATACCGGAAACTTAACTTATAAAAAGAAAGTGGACTTCTTACACTGACATTTTTCTAAATTGCTGAACTTTGGACTTGACAGCATCTTCAGTCTCACTAGCAAAACTAGAGGTTAGGCTTGAATGGACAATGTGAGGGGTGGCAGAAGAGAAAATATACTTCTGTAACACGCAGGTTTAATAAGAGTGTGAGGAATAGCTATTTGCCTCCATAAGAATGATAATAAAAATTAGTGGGTTTAGCTGCCCACTTTTCTGTGACACTTGAAAGGGTCTGAGGGACTGACCACCTGGGTGGCCAGTCGACCACGTGGCTACCATCTATGTTGTGGTTTCTAGCACATGTTATGTACCCATCTTGGTGTATTAGTCCTCTTCAGATGCTAACACTGTAGTACAACTCTTCAGCCTGATCTAAACCACTTTATTAAAACTCAGATGTGTCTATTATAATTCTTACTTACACACATTTGTTTGTTCATGTAAGGTTTCATTGGTGCTGCAGCTATATCCACAAAGGTTCCTCTTCAACTATTAAATGAGAAAATGCTGACCTGAAAGTTTCAGTCCTGACAGGACTCATATGATGTTTAGTATCACCAGTACATCAGTAGCATGCTTCAAGCTTTATTAGTCATGAAAAGTAATAAACTTAAAACTTGATGTATCAGCCAGTTTTGCTCTGTTGGAAGCTTTTGAGAAGAGAGACATAATTTCTTTAGACTTTGAGCAGCAGAGATCAGAAAGAAAGAAGAAAACTGGATTAAGAAGGAAGAGCAGCTGAGTTATTGCCATGTTGTCTTCAAAATGAGAATGGATATACCTTAAGGATGGGAGAAGTCTGGGCAAAGGGAGGAACAGCAATGTGAAACTACAGTAGTGGACCTTGGATGATAACAACCTGATAGCAAAAAAGGTTACTCACCAAGTTAATGTTGAGAGAAGTTTGGAAGCTGTCATAGGTGGGAGTCACAGGAACACCAACTAAGGGGGAAAGAAAAAAAATACGTAACAAACCGAATAAGGCACAAGAAACATATGAGGGGAATTATTTCAAAATAGTGGAAGGAGAAAGAAAAGAGATGGTATGCATTGCAAAAACAAGATAAAAAAGAAGTAGAAACACTCTATTTGTAACAAAAATGCTTTTACCCCACAAGAATGGTATTACTTAACAGATCTTTGGAAAATTTTCCATTAGGCTTCCAATTTCTAGATTTGGTTGAAACGCTGTTAGAGTATAAGGTGCGTAGATCGTTCAGCAAGTGAAGTTTACCCTAATAAATCCTTCTGGCCCTATCTTAGTTATTTTCCACAGATATCTTAAAATTCTCTGCACACAGATATGATAAAAGAGAATAACAAAAACAATTATTCATTGTGAAGAGGGTAACTCTAAACTTTTCAAAGCAATAGCACAGAAGACAGCCTGCAGGTATTATTACTTAACTCTTAGATTTTACAATTATCAGAGGAATAAGGGAAATTAAGCACCAGGGTGGAATTCATTGAACTATAAAATTATTTAGGTTAGAAAGGCTCTATGGAGGCCATCTAGTCTAATCACCTGCTCAAGGGAGGGTTAAGTTCAAAGCTAAATCATATTTCTCAAGACTCATTCAGTCAGCTTTTGAAAATCTTCAAGGATGCAGAGCCCAAAACCTCTCTTCTGTCACTTTCAAATAAATATATGAGTATATACACCTTCTATAACCACCTTAAATATCTTCAGATGTCAAAATACTAGTTTTCTAATGCAGTTGTCTAGATTTGCCAGTGGATGATTTATCCCTAACATAGATGTCCAATACAGTTTGAAGTATTTCCTGTCTGTAGGTGCCTATTTCCCCTCCCTCAGCCATAAAAGGAACCCATAAGAATAGTTTATGTGAGACAAGTAACCTTTAGACAACTAAAGTTATGCAAGATGACCCTAATTACAATGTTCAGGCTTAAGCTTATTACCACTTCCTCTTATATGGGGTCCTTTCCACTATTTTATACTAACGTTGATTCAAAATGGAATTTCTTTTGGGAAGAATCTTGTGTTGCCCAAGATCTTGGAAAACCTTCCATACACTATCATGCAAATAGTGACCAGTAACCCTATGCTTAAATAGTGACTGTTAACTCTATGCTGCATTGTTCTGTATAGAAACCTGCAAGCGAGTATGCTTTGCTTTTCTTGATGCATTAGTAAAATCTATTTTTCCACAGGTTATGTTGTTCCTGGATGTATTAGGAGTTAATAAAATGTTCTAGCTCTCTTTCCACATTGAATGGACTTTTTAATTCCTCTGTATATGTATCTTTTTACTCCTGCAGTAGCAGTTCCATGCTACAAATCCCTTTGTTAACAAAAACACAGAGTAAACTGAGAATGAGTACATCAAACGCCCTACTTTTCAGGCCCAGAGATAAGAGCATTGTGACCGGCTTTTTTCCTAAACGGACATTTGAATTTCTGTGTATTAAAGGTCTGAATGCTGATAAACTTGGCTTGTTGGCAGTCCCTTTTCAGATTCTGAATTAGTACTTTTTGTTGCACTTTCTCAAGCACTTTCATAGCACTTTGTGAAAAATAACAGTGGCAGATGCATTGAAGTTCCAGTGGTGCTGTGATCTGAACAGTATCTCCTAAGACTAAAAACATGCATTTGTCTTTAACAAATATGAAAAAGGATGACTGAGTTGACCACTTTCAAACAAGGTCCAGCCACATAGTAATAAGGTTGCATGCAGCCTGCTCCTCTCTCATTCCTGGAACAAAAAGTAAAATCATGAGCTGGAGGAGAAGGAAGAGATTTGAAGTAATCAGGAATGATTTCATATGAGAGGTTCCAGCAATGTTTATCTCATCATCAGGGAGAGCCAAGAAAATTTAATTTGTGCACTGTGCTCTCCTACTGGTTTGTGATCCGGGAACTGAGACTAAAATACATAACAAGTAGTCACAGCTCCATGAGAATAAAGCAGCACCTAGAAGAAAGTTATGGGAAATTGGGAAGTGATTTGATGATGTCTTTTCTAATGAGGAAGAAAGGACTGTATAAATTAGACAGAATTGTATCACAGGGAGATTAAAGGAACTTAAGAATTTAAGAAAACTCAACTGAGACACAGCACTGCCCTGGCACTATGCTACAACTTTATAATTCCATATGAATAAAGAAAGAGGCAGCAATATAGGTCATGGACATAGCTGTCTATCTGACTAGCGCAAAAATTGATGGCATTAGGAAAAGAGGCCAAATAATCCTTTGATGAAGAATTACTGGGCCCACTTAGACCAGCAGTTTCCAGGTTGCAAGGCCTGTAGATACATTTGGATTAAGCTCTCCAAAATGTCTTCAGGCTGTAGTAGACACTTACCACTCTGACAAAGTTTTTTTGCTTAAAACACATTTTGATATGGTGTCATCACACAGCTCCCAGAGTCAGAAACCATTTTGAGATATCCGCGTCCTATGAAGGTGTAGGTTAATTGGACAGAGTCAGAGTTGAGAAGAAGGTGAACCAGTGTGACGGGGTGAAGGGAGAAGTAAATTGTCTTGATGGAACACGGGAAAGGAGACATACTGTTTGTAGTAAGAAGGCAGAAAGAAAGTTTCAATGGCAAGAAAAAAACTGCCTATAGAATTCCCACACATTTCAAAGAAAGAAGCCCTTAATTTCAGGTATTAATATTTGTCCATTAAACTACAGTATATCTATTGTGTACTTTGCATTTTCCAGACAGATTGATTGAATCTGTGACCTAAAAGAAAAATGAGAGTGAGAATAAAAAAAAGAAATACAAGACTCCAGTGAAAGATTTGGGTGATTATCGGCTCTTATTTTATTATTTGATCATATTTGCTTCTTTGTTTTCTAGTTTCAGCTATGATCCCTATGGGACAGGAAACACCTATAGCTGTATGTTTGTAGTAGGATTTTGTCTCCAAACGTATTTGGAATTACTGCATATTCTCAGCATTGCTGCTTCTCTGTCTAAACCAAACCCAATTTCTGCTGTAAATATATGCGATAATTATGAGATTTCTTCATTAATAGCTCTGTCTTTAATAAACACTTCTATAAAATAATTCCATCATATCAGCTACCTTAATGATTAATAAACATCACTATGCTTGGAAGCATTTGCTGTTTTCCATATTGTTTATACATATTCTCAATCACTTCCTATGAATTAGAGAAAAGTAAATCTTTTCTTCTTCTTCCCTTGCTTTTCTCCCTGCAGTTATTTAGAAGTCCAGTTCATATATTGTGTCCTACTTTGATAAGAAAGAAATACTATTGATATTTTTTATTTCAGTTTGATAAAAAGGATGTTTGTTTTCGTTCATAGATTTAAAGCCCCAAAATGGACCAGTACCGTAAATAAAACATGCAATCTCATTTTAAAAATTTATTACAAGGAATTTTGTTTATGATTTCATGTTCTCCAGTAATAATTAATTGGAGGTCTTCACTGGTCCCCACAGACTAACTATCATTCAAAATGCACTAAAGGATGATCAACACACAGCAGCACATCTTCAGCAGTGAAAGTAACCATATGTATTTTTGCTAGCAGTTTAACATAAATTTAAAAACAAGTCATTTTGCAGTGTGTGTTTTGCAAATACTGCCAAGGAAACAGCTAATTTACCAGTTTCTAAGAGTTTGAAGATTTTTTACTTAAGTTACAAACATTACTAAATACTTCAACGATAATACTTGGCATTTTTACAGTGACTTCCATTGGAGCCACTCGAAAAACTTTAAAACTGTTAATTGATTAATAATAATTATTTTCAAGAACATATTGAAAAGAATTGCATTTGTTATTCTGTGAGACTGACTATATTTGGAGCAAAAATACAATGCAAGTAAAACTAGCAGTGCAGCAGTTTTACCTCCACTGTGCAAAGGAGAAATTTATCCAGCAAATATATGGCCACCATATATTTTCACCCCTCACATGAAATCCCAAATTCTTATGGCAAGGATGGACTTGATAGCACATCATAATCAAATACAAATGGTCTTCTAGTGCAGGGAGACTGTATTACCCTCTTTTACAGCAGGAATGCTCCCGCATGAAGAAGATCATGGAAGTTAAGGAAATTAGGAAGCATAGTACACATAGAGGACTATTCTGTACTCACAAATCAGACCTCACTTTGACTATCACACATTATCTATGTGCTTATTATTCGTAATTTAAATAATACTACAGAAAAATAGAACACAAAACCTATCTTAGCATCCTGAGCCTCTCTTCCAAAGTAAATTATTTATTAATTGAAACAACAATCCTTTCATGAACTTGTATTTTTAGTCTTTCATTCCATTGCTTATCTTCTATTTATGCAAATTCTTGAACCTTCCTGAACCAGTCATATAATTCTGTACACAATTTGTACATATCAAATAATCTCATTACTGTCTGGTCTAAAACTTATTTTTGAAATTCTAATTTCTTCTGCTGTAGCAGTTTCCATGTTCTTCTCTTTCATTGTCTTTTTTAATTTTTCCTCATTTGGCTACTTATGTTGGAGTGAGTGAACCAGTCACAGCGTGCCTGGTGACCATGTACCACCAAGTATATTTTAGAATGATGAAATGTTATTATTCTCTCTTCTTCACTGATAAAGCTGAACTTATGTCTGCATTTTGACACGTTCAACCTCTTAGGTGGACTGGTGCCTTTAACAAAATAAAATTAAATTCTTCCTAATCACTTCTGTCTCCACTAATTTCACTGATGTTTATTCTAACTGGAGAATCAGAGAATAGCTGAGGTTGGAAGGCACCTATATACCATCCTGCTCAGAGAAGAGTCAACTATAGCAGGGCCATGACCAATCAGGTTTCAAACACCTCCAAGAACAGACCCCACAACCTCTCTGGGCAACCTGTGCAGGTGGTTGACCACCCCCACAGTTTTAAAAAAAAACCAACCAACCAAATAAAAATAAAAACTCTTACGTTTAAATTTAATTTCCTGTATTTCAGGAAAGAAGAACAAAGGAAAACAGGTCACACATTTTTTTCTCCTTTACCTCTGCTGAGGAACATCTGCTGTGCACTAGACCCTAATGCTACGCCAATTTCAATATAAAGAAGAAGAAATGGCAATTGCTGAAACACTAGCATCATTCTCTGCCCAGTGTCACTGAGATTCAGTCATGACCTGTAAAGAGAGTGTATGATTATATCAAAGTCACCTGAGTGAAGTACTTGTACTTTCATAGTACATACTGTGTATTTCACTAAACAATGAGGAGAGTTCTTGCGAAGATTAAATGATGTTGTCTTAAGATCAGCATTTCACTTCTGTAACTAGTTTGTATGACTGACTAAAGCAAAGGTTCAGCTCTTCACTAGGAAAAGAAATTGACCCACTGACAATAAAGAAAATGAGGTAAAAAGTAACAAAACATAGGGTACCAATCTAAAAAGCCCTTCATTTTTGCAATATCCTTAATTAGATCACTGAAGGTGGTGCAGTATAACATAGAGCTTTTAATGACTGGCTTGTGGAACAAACTCCTACAATTTATTCAGGTTAACCACAGTTTTAAACACATGGCATTTACTTACCTAAGATTAATCGTATTTTTGCAGAAGTGTCAACATTAGGAAAATGCATGTTTTCCTAACGAAATAGTCTATGAACTTATTCCTATTTTGCTGCTGCTGACTAAGGATTGTTTTTAATAAACAATGGAAAAAAGATTCCATTATTGGTTGGCTTAATCCTGCAAGGTACATAACCCTAAAGTTTTTTCGGGGTGGGAGTTGTTTATTGATTCTAACAAGACATCTGTTTAGTTCAGTACTAGGGAATTTAATCCAAGTGCAGAAATGTAAATTTCTTTGCAGTGTCTTGAATGTGCATCTGCTTTGACCTCCTCCCAGGGTGTCATGTTCCATTTGTTCCTTACCTTTTATGCTTATGCACTTTAAAAGGTTGGCTTTCAGTTGCTAGTACTAATTAAGAAAATAGCCTCTGATATTCAGAATTATCCCACTAAGAACAAGATGCAGTGTAATGTATTTGTTTGTATATCCAATGGCCTCTAGACGACAATGTCTTTCATGCAGATCTTGTACAGTATGAATTTGAACTGTGAGTTTATGAGTGAAAAACTGCCATCTTCACATGCCAGGCCTATAATTTTTAAATTTATTAATCCCTGTTAGTATCAAACCTTTCTTTACCATGCTTCTAAACCAAGCTTCTCATTAAACAGAAGCAGAAAACTGAGTCATTGACAAATCTATAATTTATTATACTAAAATTAAATATTTGATACATTATGTAACTTACTAGCTAATTTAGTGATTATATACAACAGTTGATTTTTACCACACATATGCATTTAGAAATTATACCAAAACCTGTAAAACTTAAGGACAGTCTGCATGGAGTACGTCAACTCTGCACAGCAACAGATTTTGCTCATTAATGGCTAATTACACTCCATTTTAAGAACTTGCATAATTTAATTATTTAAGAATCTTGCAATACATTCACTACAAAGCAGTGATATTCGTAATTCCAATTTTGCATTATCTTTGAAGTGTATGCAGTTAAAAAAAAAAAGATATTACAGTGAAATAAATGAAAATATGTTGTTAAGAACTCTCTGCTCACCCTAATCTTGCCTCTAACCCTCCCTTCCCCCAATCCAAAAACCATTTTCCCTCATTAATTTTATTTAGCCTCTCCACTGCCTGCAGACATGCAGTGAAAGTCCAACAAGAAGCTATGGAATTGTAGACACACACCATGTAGTCTGTCTGTTCACTGGGAATTAACAGAATGTCTCTATAAGGTGCATCTTAAAAATGCATGCAAGACAATGTGAAAAACTTAATACTCTCACTTCATTTTTGCTGTGCCAATGTAGGCAAATCCAGTTTTATTAGTTATATTTGCTTTTTAAATTTTCTGATCTTTGTCTTTTATGTTTGGAATGTACCTTCAGAATCTTTCTACTTCTTGTTTTTAAGTATCTTACCTGATAAATGATATAAAGTTCAAGCATGTAGCAAGCTGGCTGAAGACCTCTGTAGGCTATTTTGGGGTCAGAAAGATGCCCTATTATTCTGGAACATCAGAAGTGCAAAATGCACTATTCTGGAGACTGACAATGCAGCTAGCATTTTACACAATATTAATCTGAATGAACAGAGTGGCAGCCATTAACTTACATTTCAAAATGTTAACCACATAATTGTACTTTCATACACAACAGGAGGGATTCCTAAGGGCATCTTTCCATTTAAGAGTATCGCAATGGATTTAGATGCTTCTGTTCACTCCCTAATGGAATTCATGCAGGTTACAAAACCATAAAATACAATTTGGTATTTTAAGTTCAGAGATAGGTCCACACACTGCCGTGAAGGTTAGCAACACAACTTTCTCAATTCAATAGAAATTTTCACCAACTACGCAACAGAGATCTACATACTTCTAACCTAAGCATCCATTTATATGATCTTTTTTAGTCAGAGGTGCCTTTGCTGTGATCTTCAAAAAGTTCTGTCCAGCATCCACCAAATATTAAACATGAAAAGTTGCCCACGTTCCTAACAGGTTTTCACCTGTCTTGCCAGAGTATTTTCCTGTGCTAGAAAAGGGGGGTATGTCTCCAGACACAAGAGCAAAAGACAGATCCATACTGAATTTCTTTGTCTGTAATCTTTCCCATAGCAGAACTGCTACTGACACATAGGATCATTTGATCACTCATACCTTTGGCCAAATATGCCAGTAGTGGCATATTGAGGATTTACAAAGCTTATTTTAAGTTTCATTGGTCTTGACAGCTGCGATACAGACAACAGAAATGCTATTTTCTTCTGAAGGACAACCAGCATGCATACGCTGTAGCAATATTTACCCTGTTACCATACAGACTTCATAAAGACACTTGCTCATTTTAAGCCCAAGTACCTCTAATGAATATGTGGTGTCTTGCTGAAGTTGCAGCCAAAACTTGCTGCCATTTAAATATCTAAACAAAATAGGCATATACAGAATGAGAGATAGAGATGAATATTTTTCAGCGATTTCCCAGTGATGTTGGCCATAAATGTATCCAGAAATCAAATGCAGTAGTGAAAATAGAGCTTTGTAAAAAAGACCTCTCAGTCCTGCTTTTCCACATGTGCCTCTTCTTGCTTCTTATTGTCATATTGCAACAAAATACTAGCTGTCTCTTGAGTCCTTTACTTAATAAGCCTTCACTGTTGTTAAACGAACCTACTTTAAAATAATGTCTATTATAGGTAACTTTAAATACTGTCTTTTTAAGTTGTAAGTATATCACTTAAATACCTTTTTAGAAAAATAGTTACTGCACTGTGCAGATATATTCAGCTTTTCTGCCAGTCCCTTACTATCAAATCCTTCTACAGTTCTTTGTTGTTAAACCAAATATAGTGTTACATTGTCTGTCCTTACACACATTACTGCTGGATAAAGCCCTTAGTTCCCTAGACTAAATCTGTGCTGTTCTCTGCCCTGGATTCTCAATGCTATCTCATTGCAACAGCTCACATTGAAAGCACGCTATTCCCACACCCACCAACACAGCTCTTGGGATAAAACTGCACCATTGATACAGTGTGTATTCTTTTCCATAGGTTCCCACCAGCATGTCGCTAACAATTTCCTGGGCCTTATCAAAAAAAAAAAAAAAAAAAAAAAAAAAAAGAAAAAAGGAAAAAAGGGGAAAAAAGCCTTTGAAAAGTGGAAACAAAGAATCAGACTCTATTGTTGTTCTACTTTCAATGCCATAATCTGTGTTTTCCATCATCCTACATGTAGAGACTACAAACATCCTCTCATACAGATACTCCAATCAACAATTTACTGTGGAAAGTTATTGTTCAGTATCTCTAATCTTCCATCCCACTATTTGTGATTTTTAAATCATCCTTTTCATTTCCTTTCAGCAACCTGAATTAAGTTGAACCCCATTCCCCTGCCTCTCCAGAAAAACCCTTTTTCTTTGCCTGTCAGCAGGAGTAACAACTGAGTCAGTTTCAAACTTTGGACTTGATTCATGCAAGTGAAACATACAGATCACATGAGTTTGCTACGGAAATTACTCAGAAACAAAGTGTGGAGCATGCCACTTTGATTAAGTGTACAACTGGGATCCCTTACTTCTCAGCGTGAGGCTTTTCCCCTGAGCAAAACTAAGGGCTTTTCAATCACACAAGAAAAATACTGGTAAGTGGGAGGGGGGAAGGGAGACGAGGGAAAGGATGATCTTGACTCTACTGCAGAAAATGATTTTTTAAAAAAAGAGGAGCTTTTTCTTTTCTCCCCGCCCCCGAAAAGATCCCTGTTAAACGTAACCTCACCCCAAGGGACATTTTGTGGTTCAGCCATCCTTCACAAGCCCTAATTTCATTATTCAATACATTGGACACACTCAGAGCTGAAGTGATATAAAGCAGTAATAATTTGCACAGTAGTCCTTCAAGAAACACTGTCTTTTTTCTACAAAGAAAGTAGTAGGTAACATGCTTAAGACCAAGGACCCTTCAGTTCTGTTCCTGAGACTGACACTGACTTGCTGTGTAAACATGGCAAACATGACAAAGCAATTTAACCCCCCCCATGCCTACATTTACTCACCTGCAAAGCTGTCAAATAATACACGACAACAACTTGTTCATGTATTTCTTATGAGGGTTATCTAATATTTTTGGGCTGCTGTGAAACAAAGCCACTGTGACAATGCCCTTATCCTCTCGTATGTTCTAAACAGACTGAAGGGGAAGATGAAAAGTGTAAGTTTAGATTAGGATATTCAAATGGCCATATCTCACCATTGAAATCCTAGAACCTGTAACTGTCAAAATTTTTAATGGAACTGAATTAATGTAATGAGAAAAATAAAACCTTGTGTTACTTTTATTTTAAAAATCAGAAATAAAAATATTTTTTTGAACAGCAATGGAATTTAGGAATATGTAGATTTTATTACAATCATGCTCTTTACTTCCTTTGATTGTGTGGGGAAATCTTCCTTAGGAAATTGTTTGACACAGAAAAAAATGAAAATTATGTTTCTTTTAATGAGTTAGTTTTGTCATACTTTCTGTGTGCTTTCCCACTCAAATACAGAGGTGTGCCCACATACCCTGAGCAGCGTGAGTAACATCTGAACCACGGATTGTTCACAAGAGGTTTGCTTAATCTATTTGCTGATTAGTGTTAATGCTTTCTTACAGTCATTGAACTTATGGAGCCAAATTTCTTCTCTTTGTTCAGAAGTATGAAACGTTTGGAAAACATGCTTAAGCTCCCACTGCCACCTCATTAACTTTGTCTTGGTTTTCCCCTCTCTTTGACACCATTCAAATTTTGAAGGGATGACATATTAGATCGGGAGGTCCAATAGCACCATTGTCAAAAGGAAATGGAAGATAGGGTTAATGGGGGAAAGACAGAAATAAAGTCGCTTTTGCTCTCTCCCCATTAAACACTAAACTTTCAAGAAAGACAAGAGAGAACGCAAACGATGCAAATGTAGCTATGGACCGCTTTTGCCATACAGAATAAAAGGTAATAAAAGAAAGATATTTATATTTCTTTGGCAGAAATCTTATCAGAGAGGTGTAAAAAGTATTAAATAGGCATATAAAACATGGCATTATTATACCAGTAATATAAGTCTAAATAAAAACATATTGTCCAAGAAGGCTGCTACAGTAGTTTTACATCCCATTTCCAATAACAGAATCACCTACACCAATTAATTGAAAACTAAAAATCTAATCTCACAGTATTTTCTTGGTCAATTTTTTCCCCCTTAATTATTTTTACCAGATGAAATACAATATTGGAAATTTTTAATCTAAATACACAACTCATAAAATTAGTTAATCACAAGCCAGGCACTATTAGCTATATAATATTTCTCCATAGCCAGGCTTCTCAACTGCTGAAAGTACTGACACAAGATGGTACTTGCTGGGATATGTGATGAAAGGCAAAAATGGCATGTTTGGCAGGTCACATAACAGGTGTGCATATACATGTGCTAAGCCACATGGTCAAGGGTGCTTGCATGTGTGTGTGTGTGTTTAGGTGTGAGCTACATCAAGTGACAGGAGAGGACTTGTGGTGTAAGGCCATTGGGGAACAAACCTCCTTGCCAAACTTTGTTCTGTGTGCAGCCTGCTAAGAGAGACATCCTCCAGAGCAGTAGAGCACTGCCACCTGCATCTTGCCGCTGGGCCTCACGTCATGAGCTCCTGACTAGCCCTGACGCATGAATTCTGCAGATAGGCAGAAAACAGCAAGTTGTTCAGGCAGTGTATGTGCGATTGGTACCAAACAGAGGAGTGCAAGCCAGAGGCCAGCTGAGCGACCCTCACGCTAAAAGGATGGGACTTGATATGCCTGGTTGTCAGCTGAATGCTGAGCTGGTGCTAACCACTTTTGCCCAGTTGATTTGACTTTCCTAAAGATGATGCCCACACATTTCTGTGCCTTCTTCCAGTACTTTCTGCTGTATTTGTGAAACTAATCTCAGTTTCTGTGCCTTTTCCAATGCCATACACTTTCTCTTTGGAAGGATTTTTAAAATCCACCTCTTCAGTATTGCTTACTGACCCTTCCCCAGCTCAAAATGCAACATTCAGCTTGAATGCTCTTTTTGTTAATTCTGTGAACACCATTTATTAAATGAAGCTTCCTCTTTTCAGATACAGTTATTTTCCTTCCAATAACACAGAAAACAATGAGGGCAAAGACCCTGTTTCTTGTAAGAAAATGTTTCTACAAACTTAACCTACACAAGCTACAATTTAAAAAATGGCAAATACTTACTACTAAACAAGTATTTTATTATTCCAGAGAACATGAATAGAGAAAAAATGCAAGCCACACTCATTTATTAAGGATGTTAACAATACTCTGTGCCGTACTTGACCATGTTATTATAGTTTAAAAAATAGAAAATAGACCAAAATAACTTACCAGCATTTCAAATTAGTAAAATGAAGACTAGAAACTGGACATACAATGTAAATGTATTTAAAGGTTAAGTGAAACAGTGTAAAGAACTACAACTGAATGCAGTTAACTTCTTGCAATAATAATAATGAAAAAAAAAAAAGTGCGTATTAAAAGTCCTGCAGTAAAGGTGACAAATGGCAAGATTACAGCTTTACAACAGGTCCTTTGAGCCCATCAGCAAACATACCTTAGAAATTACTGCAGGGTGCCTCCCAGCTTCCACTTCTTTTATGTGAACAGAATACCCTTCGCTAGTCCTGAATCTGGTATAGCACATGCCCCTGGAATACCAGGCAAAGACAATTGTCACTCCTTTACTTATCATACCTGTGTTTTCACAAGTAGATATATCAGCCCCAGAGAATCTCCTATCACTTCCACACAAGCAGGTATGGTTTAAGGCAAGCATAATCCAGACAATCACACAAAAACCTGTGCACAAAGAAACACTGCTAAAGTTGCCTAGGCAGGCAACTTGGAGAGCAGAAAGTAGAAATTGGGACCTGTTTACTGTTTAATATCTTCATCAACAACATAGACAGTGGGACTGAGTGCATTCTCAGCAAATTTGCAGAGGACATGCCTGAGGGACCTGGACAAACTTGAGAAGTAGGCCCATGTGAACCTTGTGAGGTTCAACAAGGCCAAGTGCAAGGTCCTGCACATGGATCAGGGCAGCCCCCAGTATCAAGACAGGATGAGGGATGAATGGATTGAGAGCAGCCCTGTGGAGAAGGACTTGGGGGTACTGGTGGATGAAAAACTGGACATTCACCGTCAATGTGTCTTGCAGCCCAGAAAGCCAACCGTACCCTGGGCTGCATCAAAAGAAGCATGCCCAGCAGGTTGAGGGAGGTGATTCTGACTCTCTACTCCACTCTCATGAGACCCCACCTGGAGTACTGCGTTCAGCTCTGGGGCCCGCAATATAAGAAGGACGTGGACCTGTTAGAGTGAGTCCAGAGGAGGGCCACAAAACGATCAGAGGGCTGGAACACCTCTCCTGTGAGGAAAAGCTAAGCAAGTTGGGGTTGTTTAGCCTGGAGAAGAAAAGGCTCCAGGGAGACCTTATTGTGGTTTTCAATAGTTAAAGGGGGCTTATAAGAAAGATGGGGACAGACTTTTTAGTAGGGCCTGTTGCAACAGGACACGGGGTAATGGTTTTAAACTAAAAGAGGGTAGATTACGACTACATATAAGGAAGAAATTTTTTACAATAAGGGTGGTGAAATACTGGAATGTGTTGCCCACAGAGGTGGTAGATGCCCCATCCATGGAAACATTCAAGGTCAGGTTGGATGGAGCTCTGAGCAACCTGCTGTAGTTGAAGATGTCCATGCTTATTGCAGGGGGGTTGGACTAGATGACCTTTAAAGGTCCCTTCCAATACAAATCATTCTATGATTTAACCAGAATTCAATGTATTAAAGTAATATTCACTTGACACATTCAGTTGAAACATCTAGGGCTGTACAATAAGGGTAAAAATAGGAAGAGGTCTATGTTACTGAACCTAAATTGCTTCTGACATAAAGCTCGCTCATTTGATGCCACCATGCAGGCAGTTGTATATAATACTGCAACATAAAGTGTCAACATCTCTTTACAGAAAATCCAGAGAAAGAGTAGGGTTGAACCACATTAACAACCTGGAAGTTCAAATTTTATACATTGGTCATCTTGTGGTTATTACAGTTACAAATGACACATTTGGATTTCATTAGTGATTGACCTAAAGACTGGCTTTCAGATAAATTCAGAATGCCTCGAACTGTACACCACCAGAGTTCAGAGGCATTTGGAAAGGATAGAGAGGCTGCCATTTCTTCTCTACTTCTGGAGAACCAGGGTGACATATGCTAAATATTATGGTCACTATAAAAAGTGCAAAGAGTTAGGTTCAGACACAAGAAGAAAAGAAGTGAAATTGCCTTGGGAGTTCATTGCCCCTTTACATGAATATTTGAGTGATTGCATGTATGCTTCACGTGTTGCACATGATCAAAATGAGAACTGAACTGATCTGACAGTTTTGCCATGATTATTTCTCACCAGCGTTTTCTGTAAAGAGCTACAGGTGTAACAGGAGATGTTTAACCCTTAATCATAGAGATAGAGCCATTGCTCACAGCTTCCTCGTATGTTTCAAGCTTCTTGTGACTTCTTCCAACTAGCTGTCTCAGTTTCAGCTAAAAGACACCAGACAGCGCGTTTATAGCAACTGAAATTGAAATCAGTTTATAGAAACTGAATTGAAGATTGAAATTGAGATTCAGTTTATAGAAACTGAAATTGACGCAATGGAGCAGGTTGCCCAGGGAAGTTGTGGATGCTCCATCCCTGGAAGTGTTCAAGACCAGGCTGGATGGGGCTTTGAGCAACCTGGTCTAGTGGAAAGTGTCCCTGCCCATGGCAGGGGTGTTGGAACCAGATGATCTTTAAGGCCCCTTCCAACCTAAACCATTCTATGATTCTATGATTCTATGAAACGGGTTGAATGAATGCACCCTTTTCATGGAATCATAGAATGACTTTTCAAGACATGCTATGTCCTCACCTCACAGCCATCACTCTTTGCTTCATTGCTCCTCCTGTCCCCTTAGTCAATTTCCCTCATCTTTTATTTCCCGCTCTCCCCTGCCTCCAGGTCCATTTATTTCTTTTTCAGGGAATCCCTGTGTCCTAGATTATAGAGGTAGAAGGCAAAGAAAAATGAGAGTGGGATTAGTTCATTTTATGAAGAGATTATTTTTCTCACTACTAAAGCAATGGGAATGGCTAAGATATTAAAGCACTAGATTTATGCTAAATAATTATACATTAATTTACAGCGTTCTATAAATTGATGAAATGGGGTGACACTAAACTTTCTGGTTCAAGTTCATCTCTGGTGTAACTCTACTTGATCCTAAATAGAGTTACAAGAATGAAAATGACACTCTATGCTTGATTAATTTTAAGCACCCTGTGCTTAAAAAGCTACATTTTTATTTCATAAACCTTTTTTGAACAGAATACTTTAACAGACTCCAAAAAGGTAAAAAATTAGCAAGGTGAAAACTATTTATGACTAACAGCAGTAGCTATAGCAGGACATCAACTTCTGTACACAGGAGGAATTTAAAAATTAAAATACGTTGGTATTTGTTACTGTCATAAATGCTGTTGAACTACCCAGTATTTAAATTAATAATTTAAGTGTTTGCCTAATGAACTGGACTTGATTACATTAAGGCATTCTCAATTAATTCTGACAGATCATGTTCTGAATTAGAATACAGAACCAAAATGGTTTATGGATTCCCGGTCAAAGTGTTTACTGAGTGAATAATTCTTCAACAATTAAAAATAACCCTATTCTAAAGCAAAAATGCTTAAAAAGCAATGAGTGAGAAAGTTAGAAAAAAAACCCAAAATAACAAGCAAGTGCAGCAAATTCTCCTCTGTCACATGGAAATTGGCAACTACAGTAAGTAGCAATAGGAAGTGACAAGTAGTGGAAGAGACATGCTACCTCTGGCAGCTATTAAAAGCACGTTAAGAGATTAGAATCAGCTGATATATAAACCTTTATAATATCATTCAGGAAGATAACTGGAAGCTATGAAGAAAGACAAAAGAATAAGCCGTAGACTTCTGTCATATCACAAGAAATCAATGCACAATTTTATCTCAAACCAACAATATAGTAAGACATACTGAGCCTCAGAACTATAGACAGGTTTTTTAATTTCATTAGGCTAGCTCGAGCTGTTGTCCTTATTCACTGCACTGGATTAGGCAGCTTGCTTCCTAGGTGCTTTAAGTATTGCACTGGACATAAGAGATTTCACTTCACTTCAGAGCAGTTTACAGACCTCTTTCAGGTCTTTGATTTTGTAAGGAAATGAAAAAATTTCACTAGACAGAGTTAAATTTTCATACCATATGTTAACGCTACTTTCCATGCTGTTCTCTTTTATCCATGTAATAGTTTATCTTTGGGCAATCTCTGCCCTTTGGACATTCAAATTCTTTTTTTTTTTTTTTTAGCAGTTAAACATCAAACGTGTATACTAGGACTGGATTGAGGGATGATTACAAACGGAAAGCAAGGAAAAGAGAAACAATTACTCGTCAGTCATATCAGTGTTAGGAATGAACAAGCCAGAGACATGATGGTAGCTAGGAAGGCAACTGTGGATAGTTTCTATTTTCTAGAAAATTCTTTTTAAAATTATTCTCTAAATATTTTAGATTCAGGAAGGGTAGTTGGAGATATTTTATGCAAAACTAAAACAATGTATAGAGAAAATAATCACATTAACAGCAGTCACCTTCTTCTCTTTGCCTTAACAGTATGTTTTTTCCCAAGCTTGAAATTTTAATACTGTTTTTCAGAAGGAACAGCAACCTTATACCTCTGTTTAGTGTTTCAAAAACTTATGCTACAGTTTGCATTATGTCAAACTGTTCTATGATTCTACGATAATAAGGTGAGTCCTTATTAATCTTCATGGTAGTTTGCCTCATGGGGCGGGGGGGCGGTGAAGAAAAAAGATCACATGCCAATCTTATCCTTTGGGAACTTTTAGGAGAAATGGAAAATTGGTGCTAATATTAAGCCACAAATGTCTTTCCACTACCAGACAAGTAGCCATGTATTCGCATACATATTTAAAAACTGAGATCGCGTAGGGAGGTGGAGAAGTATGCTGGAGAACTTTCTGTTCAAGAACATGCCACCTCCTACTCACATTTTCTACATCATTCATCATGCCCAGCTCTAAAGTATTGCATGTTTGCAAAAATGAAGCTGTTCTCATCATTAATAATTTTCCTAGATATTTTCATCTGCAGATCTCTACGTCTGTGACATTCAGCCAGGGTACTTCTCTGTCAATATCATGCTGTTAATCTGGATAAGTATCGTTCAGCATCTGCTAAACTGGTGATGGCAACTCACCTTCTAAAGCTGATGTATTTCACTACTGAGAGTCACACTAACAGCCATTTCATGGAGACAGCAATTAGGCCAAATTCAGCTCTGGTCTCATTTTATCTCACCAGGGAACCTGACACATGGTGTCTTATCTCTGGCAGACCAAGAAAGCAAAGCAGAGAGGCATTGAGAGAGATATTTGGGTACTCAAAATTCTGCAGAGAATTCTACACATGCCAGAGCAGAAGAGCTTCAAAGCATAAAAGGTGCAAAACATTTGTGACTTGCACAAGGCCAGTTCAGAACTTTCAGCCTCTAGGCACTCCTTTACCATTAATGGGATGTTCTCAAGCTTTAACTGTTTCTGCTTGTTAGGTTGTGCATAGGCAAATTAAGTCATACCTTGCCTTCAAGTTCAATCTGCACCAGATGTTCAGCTAACGATCATTGACATAGCAAGCACAATTCATGTGTCCTGAAGAGTTTTCCTCTGCACTCTTCTGTATGTGCATAAAGATGTTGGCAGGTTAGCAATAAATAGAACAAACATTACCATTTCCCAAGTTTAATTTATTTACATTAATTTACTAAAAACATATATAATCAATTACAACATTTTTTCCTGAAAGAACTAAACCACATCTTATTAGAGAGCAACACTTTTTTTCTTTCATTTTTCTTATATCTTTTACATGTCTTAATTTCATACTTGGTTCTTTGACTTACAGCCCAATTCAGCACCAGGGTATTTTATGGGACTTCTTCTAATGACCTAAGAAAGAGTGGAATTTTTTAACACTGATTTTGGAAAATTTGACACCATGATCAATCTGAAAAAAAACCCCTCAAACCCAAATCCCAACACTTAACATACAGGAAGCAGTGTTTCAGTTAGGTCTGTTTTAAACTCAAAAGCTATTTGTGAATGTCAAAATTTGTAGTTAGCAGTGAATGCTATATAATGCCTTTTATTTTTTCCCCTAAGTTACTAAGAAAGATTTGGAGACATCTGTGGCATTGTCCATGAAAGAATGAGGAACTCCTAGATGCCTAAAAATAGTAACTTTCTGGTTTAAAAAAATTGCTAAACAATTACAATTATTTACAGCAAGAGTAGTCATTGAAAGATTTATAATGCAGAAACATTGGTGGTAAAATTATACGAATAGAAATTAAATATACGGCACTGAAAGGTAACCTCTTACTTATAGGAAAAAGAAGAAAACCGAATTTAATCAGACAGCAAGAATTCAATATTTCTAAAAGTAAAAGAAAAGCCATAAACAACAACATAGAAAATGGAAAATCTGGATACATTTCAAAGAGAACTTTGACATGTCTTGGGAGCTACTGTTCAGCATGACTAAAGACTTATCACAGAGATGTCTACTATCCAGTTTGCAAGAGAACAATGCAATGTTTGATGTATCTCATTCAACAGAAAAGAGTATCAAAGAATATGACACAACACACACAAATACAATCAAAATTATTAATGCATACTTTCAAACTTAAACTAGCAAAATTTCATTGAGAACATTCAATTTACCAGCATAAAACTAGATAATGCAGAAGTAAATCAAGAAAGTATTCAACCATGGTTTAATAGGGTCAATGATTTCCTTTTAGTTTAAACATAAAATGGGCACTTTTAAATGAAAGTACTGTTACTTTGGGGTCTAACTTTGGAGCCTTTCCTTCAACTGAAAACACAATAAAGTGTGCCTATTTCTTTCAAGAGGTGACCGTTATAGCTTGCCTATGTTCCATATTTTTCTTTTTTTGAAACATATTGTAACCAATTCATGATTAACAGTTTAATCAAAACACTACTCTTATTTTCAATTTTCCAGATAACTAGCTGATGAGTAACTAACATAATGAGATTACAATAATCTTACTACTTACTGAATCAACAGCAAAACTCCAAATGACTTTAAATGAGTCAGCATTTTGCCTGTGTTTCTGCTGATTTGCTTATATCTATTTGTAGTATAAACTACCAACTCATACAAAAGATAATATCAGTTAATCACTGGCTAACTTTTATGATTACAGAATTAACATTAAGTACAACTATGTTGTTTAACTTAACGTTTTCTTAGTACTTGACTATGTGAAATCTTTGGAGACAGAGTTTGGCCACAAAATCACAAACAAAAAAAGTGTTTTACCTTGGCTAGCCCCAAAGTCCAGGTCCAGCAGTATGCATGACCAGGCTTGTCAAAACACTATGCACTCAATAGCTTCCAGCTGCATACTTTTAAAAGTTGGAGATTAAAACAGGAAACAAAACAAACCAAGAACTCCTAATTGCTGGTCAGTTCAAAGTATTTGACATGTGAGCTAGTGGATACCTTGCACTTCCAAAAGTCTTAGTCTCTCTATTTGGAGCTCAAAATACACTGGTGAAAATGTGAGAATTATCAGCAGTGCTGACTGAGCACTTTCTACATAAATCTACCAAGCCAGATTTTCAGATAAGCAAGAAACAGGAATCAATAATAAACGAGGCTTAGAATGTTCTTCTTTGACAGACTTTTTCATCCAATTTCACATTCTGCATACCCTCAAGCTCCCATATTTCAGGTGTGCAAGGAATGCAAAATCAGAGCTCTTTTGTAATCTTCCCAATTTATCCTCCCATACAACCAACCTACTGAAACTCTGTTAATATTCCACACTGCTGCCATCATGCTTAAAACCTCTTCCATCCCACTGTTTTCCATTTCGTCAATTACAGTGCTATTTTCAAAAGCCAGCACAACATTGAAAATTAATACAAACAATTTGCAAAGAAATACAGATAAAAATGAAGGGGCAGTTTTCTTTTTCTAGTTGTAAATTATGTTCACTACATTCTCCTAACTTACAAAGCTACCCTGCAGAACCTTCTCCTGAGCTTAAGCCTTCAGCTTAGTTTTCTTGTGCGGACTCAGCTTCACACTTACTTACAGAAATGTGAGCTGCATTTGTGTCTTCATTTGACTCCATTATCAGTTTAATTTATTTTCACAATACTTTGTAAAAGCCACTATTTAACCAATACAATTTACAAATTCTGTTTGACAGTTCATTTTTGTTTGATATATACATAACTCAAAAGCAGAAAATACTTGGCCATTTTTAAGCTTCCCTTAAAAATGTGGTGACATCTAAACTGTATATTCTTGTATATTCTCCACTACCCACTGCCACCTACTGCAGAATTAGAAGCAATGCAAATAGACCTACTTTCAAGAAACTGCAGTTGAATTGTAAATATAAACTTAAATGCTTAGTGTATAATCTATGCAGATATAGGCAGCGATATATATGCATTATGGACTATCTTAGGCCTGAACTGAGTAGAATGGTTAGAATAACAAATGGTTAAGCAGTGTTAGCTTAAATCTAAATGCTAAATTGTTTCTCTGAACACTTTTCCCCATACATAATTAGTTGTACTGGTTCTAAAACATTTGTATAAATTATTGGGTTTTGGTTTATGTTTATTTTTCAATTTAAAAATCCTTTGAAGTAGTCACCCTTTCCGTGCTTCTTTAGGGTTTAATGCATTTGATCTCTACAATGCAATTGCAAATGTGAAACTACCCCAGCTGAGACAGAGGGCTTGTACAACTGCTTCAGCCCTATCTTTTCATCAGTTGAATTACTTCCTTGGACTTAATGTCAAATGCCATAGGTTCTATAAGCATATGTGTCATTTTAGGTTTATTTTTCATATCAAAGAAACAAAAATCAAATTTGCTGAGGGTTAAACAGACAGCAATTTAAAATGCATTTCTAGTTTGTCAATATTCCAACTGTAAGCTTTTCAAACCATAGCTATGAATTTAGCATATTTATCTATGGTAATAATGCAAGCTTATTTTCCTTGTAAAAATTTTTTTGGAAAAAATTATTTCGAATCTAAATTTTGTGGCAAAAAGGATCTTCCTAGTCCACAAGCCTACAAGTTGTGTTATATGCAGTGTTTTTTTTCTCTTTGAAAACATGACAAATGAATTGATTTCTAAGTCAGTATTTTCCTATAAGAGGTGTATTCTTCCAGGTACAAAGACACGAAAGATTACTTTTCCATTTCTGGGCTTCATGTTGGAATACCTCTCAGTTTTGACTTTCTGTAAGTCGTTTTTGTTTTTAACTGCTCCTCCAGCATAGACATTTTAAAGGAGATTTTATCTTGCACATTTAAGAAATGGTATGTCTTACTGCTCTGACATAACACTAGTACAGTAATTGTCAATCACATAAAGAATATCTGCATTAAATCTGTTTCTTCTGTTTGATGCCTACATGACTACATCCCCGTACCTCAGGTAAAAAACAGCTGCAGACCAAAGCCTCTAAAGTACAAATATTTCTCAAAAATCCTTTAATATAAAAGATAAAATATTTGTTTGCTTACATAACCTAATCAGTCTTTAAACAATGCTTGAAAGGATGAAAAAAGATATGTTAGAAAAACTCTTTTTGAGTGTTCATAATTTCATGCTTGTTATTGCTATAGACATCTATAGGTTAAAAAGTAAATAATAAAAACATTTCTTACATTAAAGGTCTAAAAGCAATATCTATTGATTCCAGCTGCACCTTCCTCTCAGTTTGAGATTTTTGTTTGGACAGAAGGAAAAGGAATTATTCCTATGGTATCATGAGACTTCAGTTTTAAATATCAGAGTTCTGAGTATGCGGCAGGTACACACATTGGAGCAAAGAGGTTGTTCTGAACACAAATTTTGCTTTTATTCAACAAAGCAGAACTAGTAAAGACTATTTAATAGATTTGAGCAATGTTAAGACTACACTAACTTGAAAGAAACAAGAACGTGTACACTAAATCTTAATCCCATTGGGCTCAGTGAAAACTTTCCTCTTAACATCAAAGAAATCAGGATTTGGCCTTTATGTCAACATTAACCCCTGTACCTTAGCTTTCCCACTGGACTTTGCACAAAGCAGTATGTCTGCTGAATGCATGTGGTAACAGTATACATTTTTGTGCTTAACACATCAGAAAATTGTAAGGCTCTTGCATGAAGTTGGATTATTTTGTTTTTACTGAATGCAACAAAGTAGTCTTCCTTTATATTTTGTACTATGAATTTATTGTAGCTTTCACAACACTTCATGGGAAGCAACATATGAACATAACACTGAGTCTGAATTTACAGAAATACATGACTACCATACTCAACTTCACACATTTGCCATCAGAAGAAGTGATGGGTTCCCTTCTCTTTCTGGTGCATACCAATAGTAAACGGTTATACACTCCATAGAATTATCCTGTTGTTATTCTATTGCCCTTTTCATGAAACGTGACCAGAATGGCCAGAACTCAAGATTATCTTCCTCCTTTTCCTCTGTCCACACTCTTCACATTCCCTCAAACACATCTCCCAACCCAGAAGCTAAGACTTGGCCTGCCCTGAAGACTTTGGCCTATTCCCACTCCCCTGTCAGGCTTTTCATTGCATTTATTTGATTCTATGATACAGCACTGTGCTAACTAAATAACTTCCAAGGTAAAAAAAGTGACTTGGGATGAGGATTTTTCTGAGGTAAGGGGAAATGAGGGAAGAATTCTTACCGTTACCCAGGGAATGGAGCTACTCCAAAGGTATTACACCTTTCTGAGCATCACTTTCTGGCTGATTACCCTCAGTAAAAGATGACACAACTAATTGGTTTTCCCCAGTTGTTGCCACTGAGTAGACCCAGCATTTTACACATCCTGAGTAATCAGTCAGTGGTTCTGAAGAATAACTAGGGAGACTCAAAGGACACCTTTATAAGTGTAGATCAAGGACTCTTTTTCCCTTTCTTTTTAAATTTACCCTGCCGTTATGCTTATTCACTTGCTCTTGACACAGGCAATTTGAGTGCAGCCTCAGCAAGTTTGTGGATGACATCAAGCTGAGTGGTGTGGTTGATATAGAGGGAAGGGATGCCATCCAGGTGGACCCTGACAGGCTAAGAGAGGTGGGCCCATGCGAACCTTATGAAGTTCAACAAGGCCAAGTGCAAGGTCCTGCACATGGGTCAGGGTAATCCCAAACATGGATACAGGCTAGGTGAGAAGTGGGTTGAGAGCAGCCCTGAGGAGAAGGACTTGGGGGCCTTGGTGGATGAAAAACAGATGTTAGCCAGCAATGTGCAACTGCAGCCCAGAAAGTCTTCTGTATCCTGGGCTGCATCAAAAGAAGCATGGCCAGCAGGTCGAGGGAGGTGATTCTGACCCTCTACTCCGCTCTCGTGAGACCTTACCTGCAGCATTGTGTTCAGCTCTGGGGCTCCCAACAGAAGGACATGGACCTGTTGGGGCTAGTCCAGAGGAGAGCTACGAAGATGATCAGCGGGCTGGAGCACCTCTCCTATGAGGACAAGCTGAGCAAGTTGGGGTTGATTAGCCTAGAGAAGAGAAGGCTCTGGGGAGACCTTATAGCAGCCTTCCAGTATTTAAAGGGGACCTACAGGAAAGATGGGGAGGGACTTTTTATCAGGGAGTGTGGAAATAGGGCGAGGGGTTTTTAAGCTGAAAGAGGGTAGATTTAGATTAGATATTAGGAAGAAATTCTTTACTGTGAGGGTGGTGAGGCACTGGAACAGGCTGTCCAGAGAAGCTGTGGATGCCCCATCCCTGGAAGCGCGGATCCACTAGGCTGGATAGGGCTTTGGGCAACGTGGTCTAGTGGAAGGTGTCCCTCCCCATGGCAGGGGTGTTGGAACTAGATGATCTTTAAGGTCCTTTCCAACCCCAACCATTCTATGATTTAGACATACTTCTCACTCCAAGCACACCTAGTATCTGTGGCATCCATTTCTGCACAGCTTGGTTACTTAGTTTATGCATTTTTTCAAACAAATTTCATTTTGGAAAAGATTTCTATACTCCCTCAAAACTGAATGATTTTTCTGATTTTGTGTTTTAAATAAAATTTGAATTTGTCTGTTTTACTGCTTTTTAAACATCTACAGATAGAAATGTTAAAAAAAAGTCTTGTTACATACTATTTTAATTTAGATTCATATGAAATAAATTTTGAATTTGCAGTAACAACAAGACTGCAAAGTGTTTGTAACTGTCGCAGAGTTGTTTGGGGATCAAGATAATTACAGTATACAGGATAACAGAAAATATAATATACTGGCATCCTATGTCTATTCAGCTAATCTTCATCCCCTGACAGATGTTCAAACACAGTATTTTCATAAACTGACTTTTTAAAAAAGGTGATTTTCTTAATAGATATAAACAACATGATAAAGAACTCTAAGTATATAACCATTTAAATCATATTCCATGCAAAATAACATTAAAAATGTGGTGGAGTCTCAAATGTCCATGGGTTATGCTCACAGAAGACTTTAAGTTAAAGATCAAGGTGCACACACAGCAAAACAAAATCTGTTATAAAACAAGCTAATATAAACTACAGTGACACCTCTAATAACCAAATAACAATGAGTTTCATTGCATTTACTCTTTGACGCTCATTTCCAAAGGCTTTGGCATTCAAACTCAATTTACCTCACACACCATTTTGAGGACTTAATTTTGTACAACACCTTACAGGTCTGGGAAGGAATTCACTGCTGCACATGGCCAAGGTGTCCCTGCCCACCCACGAGTGCTGCAACACTGTTCTTTTGGGGGCCTCTATTTCAATTCACAGAACAGCAGTTATCATTCCAGCTTATCCTCTAACATGGAATTTCTAGGAAAGGGAGACCATGCAATAGTTGATGCCTTGCTTCTCTCCCATTCTTTTTTTGAGTACTTGTCTATCTGGGACTCACACAAAAAGCTGCTCTGCACTGCAGAGAAAGATACCATCTTACATCTCATTGAATAAGGAAATGTGAAGCTGATTTCAGGTGGCCCTCTGGCAAATATATTTTGTGATTGGGTTCTCCTCAGTTCCTGCAAAGCTTCCAGAAAGCCAAAAAATAGTTTTATCTAAAAGTTGCATGGATTTTTGCTTTGTTTTGTTTTGTTTTAAAGAACAAAACATTTTACTGAACACTTACACTTTTAAAAAATATATCTTTATAGTAAAAAGTCCTATCTTTTGCAATGTTGTTTCTGATGAAAAAATGCTTTATTAGTCCTAGGTTTTAACTTCAGATATCTTATTTTCTTTAGCTCTCATCTTACAGTGTATCCTTTCTTTGTTTTTTTCCTCTCTGTAAGCAAATGTTACCTAGAAAACATAATTTAAAGAGGCAATATTTTTTCATGTTGTGTAATAAACCAAATGGTATTTTAAAAGCATACAACACATACTTAAATGTAAAATGCAGTGGTAGAAAACAAAGGGAGACTCATCAATTTTTTGTGTTTCACTGATTTGAAGATTGAATGCAGCCTGGTTGTATTATTACATATCTATTTAGGCTTTTTAATGGCCACCATCATTTCCTTCTGACTTTCCACAGACCCGTGTAGCCATTTTGATAACTGGGGATCACATTTCAGCATTGCCCTTTCTTCTTTGAACAACCCTACCACAGCCTTAATCATGGAGTAACTGAACTGACCACATGGTCAGCTAGATTTCAGAAAGTGCAAAGTGAACATAGTATTTCACACTCTTCATGCCTAGGTCATATAATGGCTTAATGCTTTTTTCCTTAGGAGTTAATTTCCTATAAATAATTTTCTGTTCCATGAATTACGCTACTTGGGATACTGTTTCTTTCCTCCTTCCACTTCCAACTCTGTGCGTTATCACAGGCTGACCTGTGCATGAATTATTGTACCTCTCTCTACTCTGAAGTTATCAGCACCCGTTCATTCAGACTCATCTCAAAAATTTACATCTTCCTCATGACTAAATTTGAGCAAATTCCTGCAAAATTCTAAAAGCCAAACATTTAAGCAGTCTGCACTGATGGCATTGTCAGTATTTATCCTCCACTACTGACTGCACCCTAACAAGAATTATTCTACTGCTCCTAAACTAAGAGATTTAGACTGAGAACCACAAAATTATTTCAGATCCCATCTTCTATCAATTTATTTGGAAAAGAGATACCAAAATAGTTTAAGAACTAAATACCTTTAAAGATGTGCAATTAGGTTCTTGAGCTGAAACAGAACCTCTTGTTCTAGACTGAAGTAACCTTCTAAGCAACAAGCACAGAGAAAATGTCAAGAACAATTCTAGTCAAGGTGCAAGTATTAATAGCATTCAGATACAGCCTGGCCATTTTTCTACAATATGCAAAATATTTCTCAGGAACTATACAGCAGAACCTTTGTTCCTAATGCTTATTAATTGCCTTCTTCAATCAGTGTAGAAAGTTTTCTGTGTGGTAACTTTATAGGGGAAAAAATACCCATCTTTGTTTTAATCAGTGAAGAGAAAATCATTACACGTAAGTTGCTTGTACGGTGTGTAGTTGAATTTCAGATACAGACTGGAGACCAGACTACAAAAGGGCAATTAATATGACCATGAAAGGTAAGTAAGAGCCATTAAAAACTAAGAAATACAAAGCAAACCACAAAACCCCTAAATCAGATTTGAGTTTGAGTTCCATATTGGTCTCTGCCATGCTGCCGTGGATCTGAGCTGAATGTCTTTTTAGACTTAATGTAATTATCCACAAAAATACTTACTATTACATCATGGAATTCTGCTCACTTTAAAGAGAATTCTTCTCAACAGCCCATGTTAATAATACAGTTTACTCTTCCCCTTGTGCAATACTTGAGCTTATCAGATAAAACCAAAACCATTGACTATGGAAATACTGAAAGATGCATTTCATGATAGCCTAGCAACAATTTGTTCCCACAGACATCTCTCAGCAAGTAAACGTTAAGTTGAATGTAGCTGCTTGGCAAAAAAGATCAGAGCCATTAAAACAGCATAAGCATATAGCTTAGTTGAGGAAAATCAGAAAATTTCTAAAAACTCTTGGATCTGCTTTTCATTCTTCAGTGAACAGAAACACATGCATGCACAGAAGCTCATCCTTTTTTTTTTACTCCAAGGTCTCCTGTCTCTCCTAAAATCCACAGTCTTAGTCACCTGTTCACCAAGAACTTAAAATGTAGGTATTCAGAATATATCACCGCCTTCACATGAGCATTCTGGCTGTATGTACTATGACAGTAATCCAGAGCACGTGCATTGCTCGATGTAAAGTATTTCTGATCTCAGATGTTCTAATCAGGTGATAATCTTTTCACAGATGTGAGGCTATTTCCCCCAGCTAAAGAAGGATAAATCTAGATTTAGCTAGTTATCATGGCCAGCTCTAAAAGGAGCTATCTATGTAATTAGTAATAACAGCAATGAAAACTTATAATTGTTCTAGCCTTTCCTTTGAATATGTGTTTACTAAAACACACACCTGAGGGATATGGCATGTTTTTAAAAAAAACAAGCTTCTCAGATGAAAGGGGTAGAGAACTGAAACCAATTCATGGCTTGCAATCATCATTCATCCTGGAATAAAAATGCGTGTTTGGTGGTCGGCAATACTATGTGGTTCAAAATTGAAGAATACAGTAGATAGAGCTGACAATGAAGTAAATGTTTCCTGACAACTAAAATCTATAATACTTATAAAGTGTGTGTATGTTTGCTACTTACTGAAATAAATGCATTGCATTAGAAACCTTATGCAGTTTCTATTAAAACACATAACGAGCTAGTCCAGCAAAAACCATGTATCTCATCAGCAAGGATATTGTGCATTTAGTTTGCCAACTGATCTTTTTCTAAAGGCAGGTTCAAGCAAACTTGCACAATTTCATATTGTTAGTCTTAATTACAACTCAAAATTCAGGGCACAATTTAAGGGAGAAAGTAGTGGTGGTGGGGGGTGTGAGGGGAGAGCAGGCCTAGTGCGTTCAGTGTTTGGATTGATTTGTAGTGCAAAGGTACAAATCTCTCTGTGCCTTTGCAAAGGATTTCTTGCCACTTTCAACCTTGGAACATGCATATCAGGAGACTCTGAGAAGCCAGCCAGCAGGATGAGGTGCTGGGGTAGTTACAGGTCAGGAATCAGTGGCAACCCTAACAGCTGGCTGTTGATTAAAGATGAAACTCAAGCCCTGTACGGAGGGCCTGAAAAAGAACTATACAAGACTTCATACAGTGCTTCAGCCCTCAACAATGTAACTACACATTTGTAAAGCCAAATAGTACAACAGCAGTCTCTTTTGTAGAGCAAACCAATCATTCCTTGCACTTCTTGCACTTACGGACAATTAATTTCAGGCCTGAACTTCATCATGACAGTCAAAATTCTTTTTTGTTTAGTAAATACAAAACAAAATTATTTTCTAAGACAAAATGGTTGATCGCATGTGTAATCTGAGATGTTGTTTTGCAGAACTTTTACAACAGAGAAATAACAAGTTTACTGCTGCCTTTTTTTTTTTTTTCCCTGTGTTAATGTTAATTCACTTAGGTGGGTATCTAGATATGTGAACGTAGCAGCCTACTTTCTAATGTGTTCATCCAGGTGTCATTTTCGCTTTCAAATATATATGCAACTTCCTCAATGAAGAAACAGAAGAAGAAAACACTTCCAAAGTCACTCCTGATCCTACAGCAGGACCTGGAGGTGACAAATGATATCCAGAGTATGGGGTGTTGTACATGCAGGTATCATGACAAGCAACTCACAGCCTTTATAAACAGTCATTCACTAGGGACAATAACTCACTAACAATCACACAGTAAATCAACAAAAGAGCCAGAACTAAGATTTCAAGTCTAATGCCCTTTCCACGTGGTCACTGTGCCTCTTTACAGATCTGCCCACAAGTAACAGTAGCATTGCAACAGTATATGAAAATACGCCATCTCAGTGGATTACATGTAGTAATGGTCTCCATCTACAAATCAAAGTATCAGTTCCTTTGTTACAACAAGTTTCAGAAAGGGTCTTTCCAAAAAGATTTTATTTTCTGCCAAACCAGTCTAAGAACCAACCAGAAATACAGCATAAGTAACCATATGTACTGAAGCATATTCTAGACACTGATTTTAGAATACATATAGGCAGACATCTTAATTTGCAGGCTCTTTTGTAAAAGATTTAGGAATCAACCGTATGCAGTAACAGCAAGGTATGGAGGCACTTTACCGGTCCAGGGATAAACCCATGCATTTGTAACTGATGGACACAAGAACATTCACTGAAAACTATATATATTAAAGTTTTATGTGTGTGGAGCCTGAGAAAGGGGGATAAAACACTGCATTAATGTTATAGATTAACTTGACAAGACAGCTGATCCCATTGTGCTCACATTAAGTGAATATGAGGTTCGCTGAATGTTAACACATAGAAGGAATTATTTTCTGTAGAGACTCTCAGGTAAAATCTGGTCAAAGTATTATTACCCTTGCATATGAGAGCAATCTCTTGAAATTATATAAAAGTTATATTTCGAATTTTCTTTAATTTGTCTGACATTGATCTTATTGTGTTTAAAGTCTACTCTTACAAGCATTTTTGTGATATGCAGTACAAACAGTATTTTTCATATTTTGTGTTTACCAAAATGAGAAAATAATGGAAAAGTCATGAGTAAAATTAGGTAAGTAAATTAAGTGAGGATAAAACTTTCCAATAAGTCAAATAATAAAGAAAACTCTGAAATAACTATTTTTTAACAAGTTTCTTTTGGGGTTAGATGTGATCAGTAGCAAGGCCACTTGTCAGGAGTGGTTTTATATTATACATATTTGTTAACTCCTAAACATATTCATATACGGACTTTCATAGTCACAATGGTATGAATTATTTCCCTTTGGACTATTGTCATCCCCTTTGGATATTGAGAACTCTTCCATCATGTATGTTTATGCTTAATTTTTCTAGTGTACACAATCCAATGAGATTACACATGATCGTGGAGTTAGGAATGAGCCATTTTTGCGGTCACATATCTACTCTTTACTAATATTTTCTTTTGATATTTTGATAACAACATGGAAAGTAATTATCACATAAACTTAGAAACAACAAATATTAAAGAAGAAAATAATTGTAAAATTCTTCCTAAAATTGTCTTCCCATTACTAGAAAGTAAAACTGTGTAGGAAAGGAATCGTTCCCTTGCAGCATGTTGGCTAACTTACAAAACCGAAACAAAACATAAGCACTGTGAAGGACAACAAAAAGGGCTTTTTTAAATATGCTAACAGCAAAAGGAGAATCAGAGATAAAATTGATCTATTGCTCGAGGTCAGTCACCTCACAAATAGGGACATTGACAAAACGGAGATGTTTAATGCCTTCTTTGCCTCCGTCTTCAACACCAATGATGGGCCCTGAGACTCCCAGAGCCCTGTGTTGGAAGACCATGACTGGGGGATGATAAACTCCCAGCCGATTCTGAACTTGTTCAAGACTTGCTGCTCCAGCTGGATGCGTATAAATGTATGGGGTCTGATGGGATTCAACCCATGGTACTGAAAGAGCTGGCTGATGTCATTGCGGGACCTCTCTCAATTATTTTTTAACAGTCTTGGGAGTCTGGAGAGGTCCTGATCAACTGGAAGTTGGCAAATGTTGTCCCAGTTTTCAAGAAGGGTAAGAAGGAAGACACTGGTAATTACAGACCTGTCAGTGCCTGATAAAATTACGGAGAAGGTTATTCTGGGAGTTACTGAAAAACACTTGAGAGGCAATGCAGTCATTGGTCATAGTCAGAACAGGTTCATGAGGGAAAAGTCCTGCTTAACCAACTTAATTTTCTTTCATGACAAGGTCACTGATCTGGTTGAGCAAAGGAAGCCAGTAGATGTGGTGGTTTGGGATTTTAGCAAAGCTTTTGCTACTGTCACAGCATCCTTCTGGATAAAATGTCCAACACACAGGTAGATAAGTCCATAATACATTGGGTAAGCAATTGGCTAATGGATTGGGCTCAAAGGGTTATAGTAAATAGGGTTACATCAGGCTGGTGGCCAGTCACCAGTGGGGTTGCCCAGGGCTCAATTTTAGGGCCAGTGCTCTTCAATGTTTTTATAAATGATCTGCATGCAGGAATCGAATTTACATTAAGTTTGCCGATGATACTAAACTAGGAGGAGCTGTGGACTCCCTCGAAGGTAGAGAGGCCTTACAGAGAGATCTGGATAAACTAGAGAGCTGAACAATCACCAACTGTATGAAATTTAAAAAGAGCAAGTGCTGAATTCTCCACCTGAGATGGGGTAATCCTGGTTATACATACAAACTGGGGGAGACACGAGGCTGGAGAGCGACCCTGCAGAAAGAGATCTGGGGGTTTGCATTGAATATGAGCCAACAGTGTGCCCTGGCAGACAAAAGGGCCAACTGTGTCCTGGGGTGCATCAAGCACAGCATAGCTAGCTGGTCAAGGGACATGATTGTCCAACTCTGCACTGGTGCAGCCTCAGCTCCAGTACTGTGTGCAGTTTGGGGTGCCTCAATATAAGGACATCAGACTATTAGAGTGTGTCCGGAAGAGGGCGACCAAGATGGTAAAAGGCCTCAAGGACAATACTTAGGAGGAGCGGCTGAGGTCACTTGGCTTGTTCAGCTTGGAGAAGAGAAGGCTGAGGGGTGACCTCATTGCAGTCTACAACTTCCTCAAGGGGGGCAGCAGAGGGGGAGGTGCTGATCTCCTTTCTCTGGTGACCACCAATAGGACACGAGGAAATGGAACGAAGCTGCGTCAAGGTAAATTCAGACTAGACACTAGAAAAAGCTTCTTCACTGGGAGGGTGGTTGGTCACTGGAACAGGCTCCCCAGGGAAGTGGTCACGGAACCAAAACAGTCACAGTTCAAGGAGCATCTGGACAATGCTTTTAGTCATATGGTTCAATTTTAGGTAGTCCTGCAAGGAGCAGGGAGTTGGACTTAATTAATCCTTGTGGGTCCCTTCCAACTTGAGACATTCTACAATTCTATGATTCTAAACCTGTCCATAAAAGTTCAAACAGAATTCTGAAACTAGAGAAATTAGATTTTCACTTGAATTTGTTTACTGTTTTGTTCCAATAGGTATGCTAGTTTACAGGGCAATATATTTTCCACAAACTCAACATTTGTTTTTTCATAAACTTCCACTGTGATCCGATCCATGACTATACTCTGACAAATTGTATAGCCTAACAATGGGAAGTTGTAATGCCCTTGGATTTCATGAACTTTTTTAAGACAACTGTGATCTGACTGCTACTTTAAAGAACTAATATGACCACACTAACAGGTCCCCAATGCATCTGGTTTTGCCCAAGGACCAGGTTAGCTCCAGAAAAAACAATCCTGTTACAGATCTAAGATTTCATTACAGCCTAGATAGTAAGTCAGCAATACTGAAAAAGAAAAATGAAAGTATTAAACTTGTTTTCTTAAAGTGCCTTATTTTCTGTACTATTATACTGGCAAGCCTGGTATACTTCCAGGTTTGGACTAGATGATTGTTAAAGATCCCTTCCAACACAAAACATTCTATGATTTTCCACTTAACCGTGCATACTCTTTTGTCATTTTGCAACACAATCTTAATATCAGTTCAGTGTTTTGGGTATTATATGTTGGTCATCTTTTGTGACCAGATACTCCAAGAACTGAAGGAAAACCCCATGAACTGGAGGAAAGCAAACGTCACTCCTAACTTCAAGAAGAGCAAGGAGGACCCAGGGAACTACAGGCCAGTGAGGCTCACCTTGATCCCTGGGAATGTGATGGAGCAGCTAATCCTGAAAAACATCTCCGGGTACATGAAGGACAAGAAAACTATCAGGAGTAGTCAGCATGGATGCACAAAAGGGAAGCCATGCTTGATCAACTTAATAACCATCTACAATGAAATTACTGGCCTGGTAGATGACAGAAGAACAGTGGATATTATCTACGTGGACTTCAGTAAGGCTCTCAACAGTGTCCCGTAAGATGCTCATAGAAAAGCTGAAGCATGGGCTGGATAGGCAGGCAGTCAAATGGATTGAAAACTGGCTGAATCATAGAATGATAGAATGGTTTACGTTGGAAGGGACCTTGAAGACCATCTAGTTCCAACACCCCTGCCATAGGCAGGGACACCTTCCACTAGACCACGTTGCTCAAAGCCCATCCAGTCTGGCCTTGAACAGGGATGGGGCATCTACAACTTCCCTGGGCAACCTGTTCCAGTGCCTCACCACCCTCAAACTAAAGAATTTCTTCCCGAGATCTAATCTAAATCTACCCTCTTTCTGTTTAAAACCATTAGCCCTTGTCCTGTTGCTACACTCCCTGATAAAAAGTCCCTCCCCGTCTTTCCTGTGGGTACCCTTTAAGTACTGGAAGGCTGCCATAAGGTCTCCCCAGAGCCTTCTCTTCTCTAGGCTAACCAACCCCAACTTCCTCAGCTTGCCCTCATAGGAGAGGTGCTCCAGCCCTCCGATCGTCTTTGTAGCTCTCCTCTGGACTAGCTCCAACAGGTCCCTATCCTTCTTATCTTGGGGGCTCCACAGCTGGATGCAGTGCTTCAGGTGAGGTCTCACGAGAGCAGAGGGCAGAATCACCTCCCTCAACCTGCTGGCCACACTGCTTTTGATGCAGCCCTGGCTTTCTGGGCTGCAAGTCCACATTGCTGGGTCTTGTTGAGCTTCTCATCCACCAACACCCCCAAGTCCTTCTCCTCAGGGCTGCTCTCAATCCATTCTCCATCCAGCCTGTATTTGTGTATGGGATTGCCCTGACCCACGTGCAGGACCTTGCACTTGGCCTTGTTGAACTTCATGAGGTTCACACAGGCCCACCTCTCAAGCCTGTCCAGGTCCTTCTGGATGGCATCCCTTCCCTCCAGAATGTCGATTGCTCCACACAGCTTGGTGTTGTCGGCAAACTTACTGAGGGTGCACTCAATCCCAACATCCATGTCACCAACAAAGATGTTAAACAGTGCCAGTCCCAATACCAACCACTGAGGAAATCCACTTGTCACTGGTCTCCACTTGGACATCGAGCTGTTGACCACAACTTTTTGAGTGTGACCATCCAGTTAATTCCTTATCCAATGAGTGGTCCACTCACGAAATCCATGTCTCTCTAATTTAGAGACAAGGATTTTGTGTGGGACAGTGTCAAATGGTTTGCACAAGTCCAGGTAGATGAATGTCAGTTCCTCTTCCCTTATCCACCAACGCTGTAATGCCATCATATAAGGCCACCAAATTTGTCAGGCAATTTGCCCTTTGCCATGAAGCCATGTTGGCTGTCACCAATCACCTCCTTATTTTCCATGTGCCTTAGCATAGTTTCCAGGAAGATCTGCTCCATGACCTTGCAAGGCACAGAGGTGAGACTGACTGGCCTGGAGTTCCCCGAGTCTTCCTTTTTTCCCTTTTTAAACATGGGAGTTATGTTCCCCCTCTTCCAGTCAGCAGGAACTTCACCAGACCTCCACAACTTCTCAAATATGATGGATAGTGGCTTAGCAACTTCATCCACCAGTTCCCTCAGGACCCATGGATGCATCTCATCAGGTCCCATGGACTTGTGCACCTTCAGGTTCCTCAGGTGGTCTCAAACCTGATCTTCTCCTACAGCAGGCAGTTCTTTGTTCTCCCAGTCCCTGCCTTTGCCTTCTGTGACTTGGGCGGTGTGGCCAGAGCACTTGCCAGTGAAGACTGAGGCAAAAAAGTCATTAAGTACCTCAGCCTTCTCCATATCCCGGGTAACCAGGTCTCCTGTTCCTTCCAGAGAAGGCCCACATTTCCCCTAGTCTTCCTCTTATCGCTGATGTACCTGTAGAAGCTTTTCTTGTTGCCCTTGACATTCCTGGCCAGATTTAACTCTATCTGGGCTTTAGCTTTCCTAACCTGATCCCTGGCTGCTCGGATTATTTCTCTGTATTCCTCTCAGGCTACCTGTCCTTGCTTCCACCTTCTGTAGGCTTCCTTTTTGTGTTTGAGATTGTCCAAGAGCTCCTTGTCCATCCATGCAGGCCTCCTGGCATTTTTGCCTGACTTCCTATTCGTTGGGATGCATCGCTCCTGAGCTTGGAGGAGGTGATCCTTGAATATTAACCAGCTTTCTTGGGCCACTCTTCCCTCCAGGGCTTTGTCCCGTGGTACTCTACCAAGCAGATCCCTGAAGAGGTCAAAGTCTGCTCTCCTGAAGTCCAGGGTAGTGAGCTTGCTGCACTCCCTCCTGGCTGCCCCAAGGATCTTGAACTCCATTTCATGGCCACTGCAGCCAAGGCTGCAAGGCAAGGCCAAGCTGCTGCTGGCCAGGCCCAGAGCGTGGTAAGCAGGGGCACAAGTCTAGCAGGAGGACAGTAACTAAAGGTGTACCCCAGGGGTCAATACTGGGTCCAGTCCTCTTCAACATCATCATTAATCATCTGGATGATGGGGCAGAGAGCACCCTCAGGAAGTTTGCTGATGATACAAAGTTGGGAAGAGTGGCTGATACATCGGAGGGTTGCGCTGCCATCTAGAGGGACCTCAACAGAGTGGAGAAATAGGATGTCAGGAAACTCATGAATTTCAATAAGGGGAAGTGCAAAGTCCTGCACGTGAAGAGAAACAATCCCAGGCACGAATATATGCTGGGGACCACCCAGGTGGAAAGCAGTTTGGCAGAAAAGGAGCTAGGGGTCCTGGTGGACACCATGTCAAACATGAGACAGCAATGTGCCCTTGCAGCAAAGAAGACTAATGGTATTCTGGGCTGCATTAGACAAAGTGTTTACCAGTAGGTCAAGGAAATTGATCTACCAAGCACTGGTAAGGCCACAACTGGAGTGCTGCATCCAATTTTGTGTTCTTCAATACAAAGACAGATATGGACATAGTGAATCGAACAGCCACAAAGATGATTAAGGGACTGGAACATCTCTCATGTGAGGAGAGGCTGAGAGAGCTGGGACAGTTTAGCCTAGGGAAGAGAAGGCTTGGGGGAACTTGATCAATGTACATAAATACCTGAAGGGAGGGTGGAAAGTAGAGGGAGCCAGCCTCTTTTCAGTGGTAGCAAGAGGGAATGGGCACAGACTGAAACACAGGATGTTCCATCTGAACATCTGCAAACACTTCTTTACCATGAGGGTGACTGAGCACTAAAACAAGCTGCCAATAGAGGTTGTGAAGTCTCCATCCTTGCAGATACTAGAAAAGCGTCTGGACGTGGTCCTGGGCAGCCTGCTCTAGGTGGGCCTGCTTGAGCAGGGGGGTTGGACAAGATGACCTCCAGAAGTCTCTTCCAACCTCAACCATTCTGCAATTCTGTGACTGTGTGAGAACAGAAATGAAAACTAATGTTATCATTTTAATGAAACTATATGGTGAAAATGAAAATCACCAAGTTCATAGAAATACACAGATTTTTGAGCCATCATAGTGGAAATGCTATGCAGGTTTCAATGTAAAACTTATATTTGCGAGCAAAGATGATCTCCTGTCCTGAGACCAAGGATATCTCAGTTCAGATCTTCAGCAATACATTTACAGGTATGATATTGGATAAACCATTGAATCTCTCCTTGCTGTTTCTTACGGGTAAAATATAGACAACGATTCACTGTGTCAGAGGTCATTTAACTTGATTTTGCATAAGTAAATATATTTATATATATAGACTTGATGTATTTGAACAGGAATAGAATAATATCCATTTTAACAAATTCAAAAGTCAAAGTCAAAATGAATATATATGAAATGATCAAGGAGTGCAGTAAAGAACACCACGGAAAATCTAGCAACAGCTCACAGTAAAATGCATTTTTCCTTAAATATCAGAATTTACAGCTCTCTGTATTTTTATTTTATTTTAGGTTCACAGTGTAGCATCACACTTAGCTGTACTGGTACAAAAGAAATGGAACAAGTGGTTGAAAATGGAAGCTGCTTAAACTGTGACTCCTGACAAAAAGGTTATGTTCAAGAAACCACAGCTCAAGGTCTGAATCACCCTCTAGTAGTACCTATTTCTCTTCTTTGACTATGCTTACAGCCAAGAGTGATTAAATTCTTAAATTATGTGTTCTTCGGTACTTAAAGTAGCCAAGGCTTAGGTGCTTAGCACTTCCATGAAGAATACCCTAAGTGGTACCTGCTAAAGTGCTAGGGGTCTTGGGAACAGCATTTTATGAGCTGCTTCTGCTCATGTTTCTCTTGCAACAATCTGTTTGTGTCTTTGGGGCAGAAGCACATGCCACACAGGGCAGAAAGCAGTAACCTTCCATACTTCCAGCAGTCTGCTTTTTGTATCAGGAAGACTTATTTCTATGCAGAATTCAGTTATAATGAGTACAAAATCTTAACTAATGAAAATTAATGCTGCTTAAAAGGGAAATGCCGCTGAGCTTGCTAGAAAGGCCTTCCAAGAATCTTAGACAAAAATGTAAGCAATTTCTCCAGAAGATGAGGCTGGAGCCCCTTCTGCTTGCTTGTGTCATGTAACCAGGATGAAAATGTGGTGCATGCCTAACACTCCTTTTCTTGGATATGACTTAGCAAGCTATGCAAAGACACACCAGGCAGAAGCTACAACGGTTTCACAATGAAAGAGGAGGAGAAAATAAGCTGTCATAATCTTTTTATCTGCAGCTATTTCTCATGCTCCCTAGCAGCTGAGGGAAGAGAACAGACAAGGTCTCAAGTTTCATATGGGTCAGTTGCATTTCCCATAACAAAATCTAGAGAATAATAAAAAAAAAGTGTCAAAAAGAATAGACAAATAGTACAGAACTTAATACATAAAAGCATTTGTATGTAAATGAACAAATTACAGATTTATGTTGGACAAAGGTTAAAAAAGGGGAAGATAAATGACTTGACAGTCATAATTACCATATGCACGGAGAGAACAGGATGTTGAATTCACTATGTAAACAGAATCACGGCTGTGCTTGGGACTGCAATTTCTATGAAAAAATATCACTACAATATGGTTTTTAAATAAATTTGTCTTTTTAAATCAACTACTTGAAATTAATCGAAATCCGCTAGTCAAAACATATCTAATCTCACCTGTATTCTGCAGAAGATAGCCCTGATTATTTCAGTGTTGGAATCTGAGTTATGTGACAGGCTCAAGGCAGCTCTGATACCTCAGACCTTAACCTGAGTCTACCACTGCTTTGTCAGGGAAGCACTGGTGAACACTTAGTAAGGAAGCTTTGTCCACCCAAGATATTTTGCCAGCCCAAAGAAAGGCTCACACACCTGGCTGGAAAAGCACCTTACCATTTCATGGGGACGCCTACCTCTGTGCTGAAGATGTAGCTAGATGCCTCTAATTCCCCGACTACTGCAAAGAATGGAATACCTAGTGTTTCTCAGACCTTCCTGCTATCATTCTCACCATTACACAAAATTTAAGGGAAAGTTAAATGTATAGATATCCTAAGAAACTGATGCTTAAACACTTCAGTGACAATACGTAATGCAGGTTACTACTATGAAGCAAGACAAAGCCGAGATGGTAGTGCATTTGTATCAGATGACATCACTGAATGTTCCTGTCGTATTTCATATAAGGAAAAAGAAAGGGATCTTAACCCAAGTGTTCCTTCTTAGAAATATAGACCACTGTATTTTCACTGTTGTAAAGCAGGGAGGCTCTCCATTGGGTTGTTACTTGGATCTTTTCTTGCATTCAGAAACGTCCCAACTCACTCTTGATGACTATAGGACAGATGTATTAATACACAATTTTACACCACAGTTCAGCCAAGCAAAGTTCAGTCTTGCCTTTCCAATACACTGTGAGGTTGTCTGTAGAAATACTCTGTTATTAATTCAGCTCAATTAATTTGACTTCACACAAGGTCCAAAGATTTCCTATTGTCCCATAACTATTAATCCAGTTGTGTCAGCACTAATGCTTTCAGAGGATGTCATCATTCCCCTAAACAGTAGTGCAACAAGCAATTAAACTGGTAGATGACGCAAAGCCATTTTCATACAACGAGAAAATTTCCAAAAGCACTTCAATGAACTGGGTAATGTCTACTGTGCTTCTCTGTGACCTATATTAGGCCCTGCTGAAAACTGTCTCAACAAGGCTGTTACCTGTAAATGAGCTAGAGATGATAGCCCACAGCTAGATCAATACTCCCACTGTATCAAACAGTGCTTGCTTATGTATGTAAACACTATGTATGTTTTTGTGTCATTTAGAGTACAAACTACCTACGATCTCTAGACATAGATAAGGACTTGATGGGTTGAACATTCAGTAACCCCTTTCAGAATCTAGTCTTTCCACGAAATGCCCAGTGAAATTTAGGCACATAGAGATAAGATGTAGATAGACAAGAAGAGAGTGATTAGAGCTATCCAATAGGAAAAAAACACATGGAGAGTATTTTCTTAACTTTCCCCACTTTCTAAGACTTCAGCATCACACTTGGAGACTAATGCTTATTTTCAGAAGTAACCCAGGATTTAGAGTACTCCCCTAGGTAAAAAGAGGGTTTGGTTAATTTCCTGAGAATTGCCATGTTGGTTTTTTTAAACACAGTAACTATTTAATGTAAATTACAGAAGAAATTTACAGAGGACTGAAATTCCAGGCTCCTTTCTCTCAATAAGGCATTAATCCCTGAACTACACTGCCTTGATCCTTCGTGTCCTCCCTCTCTTTCCCATTGAATTTGGAGTTCATTCCTGCAAAGCGATTCATGTTCAAAAGGAAATGAAAATGCTGCCATCCCCAAATTGCTCTAGCATAACTAGTAGGAGATGAAGGCTCAAAGAGGTTCTGTTTGAAAAGAGAACTGAATGTAGGTTACTCACTTTCTGAGCAAGTATTCTAAACATTAAGTACTGCTGTAAAAAGGAGGACAACATCAGCATCACTGGATTCACTTTAAAAGGAGTCTGGAGTCACCTATTTTCAGCAAAGATGAAGTCTATGAATCCCAAGGGAGCTGAGATCGACTGTAAGCCTGACTCGGGGCCTAAAAAAATACATTTTATTTGACATTCCACATTTAGATTCGATAGTTATAATTTATAACATTAGTTGTTTCTTAATCCATGAGATATAATTTATAACATTAGTTGTTTCTTTATTCATGTATTTCAATCATGATATGCCAGCCTTTCTCACTCAGTGTGGGAAGACAGGCAGTTTGCTATTCTCAAGACATATTTCTGACTTTTGTCAAAGTCAGGGTATTTTATTTCCTTTAAGATGCCAACACCACTCAGTCATTAAATGAGTTAAAACAAAAATGTTCCATGTCTTTCTCTACTAATGCTAAAACAGTAATTGAGGATAAAGAAGTAGCAGCTTTTGTAATTAAAATATAAAAGGCATCTATATAAATAGGGAAATTTGCTGCTGCGAGAGTCCACTGATTCTGGTAGGGCTATGACTCAAGACATCAGAAAAATTTGGTCCAAAATGTTCATCTCAATTGAATTATGTTTCATTAAACACAAAACCCCTTTCAACCTCCCAGGGTCACTCTGGTAGAGAATTGATGATGGTCTGTGCTTAATTACAGAATATTGTCTGACATAAACCGATATCAAATCATAGTACGTCTCTGTTAACTAATGAGATAGAGCAGATACATTTACTGCTTTCTCTTGATTTTAGTAAGATGTTGGAATGAATTTTTAAAGCAGCTGCTAAAGTAAATAAAAGTGAAGAGTTGACTGATAAGGCCATCACTGAAGAAATCCTTTAGGAATATCAGCACCAGACTGGGTAGAACATCACTTACAATTGCGACCCCGTATTTGGTATAATAGCTAATCCTTTCCCTCTGAAAAATTAAGCTCTCATCCATCTACCATGAATTCAGTTGAGAAAGGAAAGGAACTGGGTACAATGCAAACAAATAACCTTGTGAAATAGAGATCTTCAGATAGAGGCGTTCACCTGTCAGTACTGGCAGGGGCTAATTTAGTATGTTTGGTGATTGCTTTCTCTAATTGTAGATTGTTTCAATTATGTCTTGAGATAAAGAAGTGCTAGAACACTATGGCACATGTCATTGCTGCTGTGCTACTTTTGCAATTCACTGGAATTAACTTGTGGCTTATCTTTTTTATAATACCGACATTTCCTTCTTTCTGAGCAAAAATGAATGCACTGCGCAGTAGCACATACCCTCCTATCATGATCTTTCTTTTTTACTCAGGGGATTATCTCAGTATTTAAATTTGAACACTCTGCACCTTGCCCTATTTTTATCCAGCAGAAGCTAACAGAAGTAATTCCATTACAAAGTTTTGAAGGCTTTAAAAAATGCCAGAGGAAACAAATATTTTAAGAAAAAAGCAACTGTGGAGACAGTTTTCTTTCCAGAAACATCTGATAGAAAACGTGTTTATCAGTCCTAGTGTGTATTTATAAGCTAAAATAATTAAAATACAATATCAATTAAAGAAACAGATGTAGATGTGGGAAAGGACTGTAGCATATGTTTAGAATCATGTGAGCATGTTCCCATTTGTGAAAGATACTCTGTCAACATTTTTTTAAATGTAAAGCCAGCTTTTCAACCACAATTATTAAATGTGGCTACAGTCAGAAAAAGTTACTAGGCAAAAGTCTTATTCGGTAGATCTGTTCTCCATATGTAGTCAGTCCAAATGTACTCACTTAAGTGATAAAAATAAATTGTCACCATTTTTTACTCCTGTTAGCTCTGTACAGCCAAATACAGCTAAAAGGAAGTGAGCTGTATTCTATTTTAACTCCTGCACCACCAACAGATGATCTAGTTGTCGAATCTGTATTATTGATGATACCATACAAGCCAGAAAGCACACAGCTTGACTGTGCAGGAAGACATGATGCAAAGGATGTGGTTTAATTAGGCCATGGCTTTATTAATTCATCTGGCAACATTACCCAGCAGTATGTCATACAGAGCAGGTCATCATTCTTTCATTGATTGTTCCAACCTATTTTGAAGGTTGCTGTCAACTTTCCCTCCTTCCAGACTAATTCCAGCTGTTGCTGGGGCTTCATCATCTTCCCCTTATATGTACCCTCAACGGTGCTACCTGCTAAGCTGCCGTATTTTGAACCCAACCTCCCGGCCCAGCCAACTGTGGCCTTTAAAAAGGTAGACAGAACTTCCAAACCATCGGAACTGATCAATGTGTATGAAGGAGTCAGGTTTTTCCCCCCCCCCCCCAGACCTCATGGAAGGCAGCAAACAATACATTATATACAACAGGTCACAAAAAGGCATAAGAGGCACTTCTGCTTTGACCTGAAGGTAACGGTCACTGATGAGCAGCAAGAAGGCTCATAATGGTAAAGAACTGACTATATTTCTTCAGGTCCAGCATTCAATCCTTCAACATCCTTTCTCTAAGAAATGTCTCTCAGTGATTCATTATCTCCAGGAAGAATAGAGCAATAAAAGAACTAAATATGATTTCCCACTCTTAGTGAGATCAAAAATCCTTTACCCATAGATTTCAAAGAACACTTTTAGATTTCAGTTTGCAAATGGGCACTAGAAAATAGCTTAGTTTCTCTATGAGCTTTTACATAAAGTGATTATAGCCTTCCCTTCGTTACCTGGCAATGCTCCTTGAGCAGGGGATGTCTGAGGGACATGTTGAGTTCAGGACAGAAGAACGGCCAAAGCTTCACTACAGCTATTCCCATCTAGCTGATAGACCTCTACAATGTGGAGCCAACTGATCATGGCAAACAGGTCATGTAGTCCTCTATCTAAACCAGGCCTGAAAGAGATTTCTCTAGCATTGTCGTTCCGTGAACAATTCTTAGTGGAAAATCTTGCTCTTAGTGTTTGCTCCCTTCTTAAACTGGATATGTAAAATGTTAAATGAAAATAAAATTCACAAAATCACAGAATGGTTGAGGTTGGAAGGGACTTCTGGAGGTCATCTTGTCCAACCCCCCTGCTCAAGCAGGCCCACCTAGAGCAGGCTGCCCAGGACCATGTCCAGACGCTTTTCTAGTATCTGCAAGGATGGAGACTTCACAACCTCTATTGGCAACTTGTTTTAGTGCTCAGTCACCCTCATGGTAAAGAAGTGTTTGCAGATGTTCAGATGGAACATCTTGTGTTTCAGTCTGTGCCCATTCCCTCTTGCTACCACTGAAAAGAGGCTGGCTCCCTCTACTTTCCACCCTCCCTTCAGGTATTTATGTACATTGATCAAGTTCCCCCAAGCCTTCTCTTCCCTAGGCTAAACTGTCCCAGCTCTCTCAGCCTCTCCTCACATGAGAGATGTTCCAGCCCCTTAATCATCTTTGTGGCTGTTTGTTCGACTATGTCCATATCTGTCTTGTACTGGGGAGCCCAGAAATGGACACAAAATAATTTTATAAAGTAGGTTTTCACATTAGGTCAGGTTAGAAAAGAGAAGAATTAAATTGCATCGGACACCAGCATAGTTCTGAATGTAAACACAGATTAAATTGTTCTTACACAGCATCAGGGATGGAGATTCCACAAGTGCCCCCACCCCTAAATACATTAGATCAGTTGGGCTCCCAGTGGCTAGGACTACTGTAAAGAATGGGGAAATAGTGCTGGATGGTTCATCTTTGCTATGCAGAGAAGTGGACACTACACGTACAAATATCTGAATGTGTACAAATAGCTGAAAAGTGGCCATAAAGAAGATGGAGCCAGGCTATTTCCAGTGGCGCCCTGTGACAGCACAAGAGGCAACGGGCACAAACCGGAACACAGGAAGTTCTGTCTGAATATCAGAAAACACTTTTTACCTGTGAGGGCGAATGAGCATTAGCACAGGTTGCCCAGAGACTTTGTGGAGTCTCCAATCTTGAGGATATTCAAAAGTCGTCTGGATATGGTCCTTTGTAGCCTGCCCTAGGTGACCTTGCTTGAGCAGGGGGTTGGGCGAGATGACCTTCAGATGTCACTTCCAATCTCAGCCATTCTGTGATTCTGAGTGCAAACATGAATTGGGTGTTAAGTGGTAAAATAAGCACATTTCATAGGTGATCAAAGGGTAATACATACATTGCCTCACAGACAAGCTGCCATTCTCATTTTTATATTTTATGCTTTCCAATATTGTTGCTTCCCTAGCATCTGAGAAACTCAAAATTCACATATTCTCATAGCAGTTAGATGTCCTGAAGAATAATTAACCCTTTGTACAGATAATGGAATAAATTGGCAACTGCTTGAGAATCTTTAGTTATAACTAGCAGCTGGCAGGAAGTAACTCGACTGATTAAAAAAACCAAGCAAACAAAAATTCACACAGAAAATCAGAAATCAGATCTTCTGACAACCAGCTCTATGTCTCAACCTCAAAGCCTCATCTATTATGCTTGGGAACAATTTCTTTGTTCCTTTCTACTGACTATTTGCATATAAATATTGTGTATTCCATTTTTTATGTGTACATAAGAAAATATTGTAGGCACTAGTTTGGGATTTGAAACTGGTATATAGAAGCCAGCTTCATATGCAGCACTGCTGTTTCCTTCATGACATATATAAAAAACACAGTAGCTACAATATACTTTCACATGCTTAGATGGTTTGTGTTTAACTTGCTGTATTTTCAATGAGGTACATTTAAAAGAAGAGGATGCCTGGCACCACATGCATAATTTTGATAAATAGACAAAACATTCTCATCTAAAGTATGCTCACTTTATTAAAAAGAGTAATCTAATCTTAGCCTTTATTCTGTTAAATCAGTCATGTGTGACCCATTACTAACCCACTAACACGGAATGTAACTCGAGAGCCAAAGAATTATTCCCACCATATTGCTTATCAGAGAACTGGAAAATAGGTATATACTGTATTTTCTTGTTTAATCATTCTCGTTGGTGATTTATTGGCAAAGACACTACATTTGTGCATCTCTCTCAGCCTCTCTCTTCATCTGTTAATTCTAATTAACTTCTTGCTATGTTTGCATCATTCACATGCCCTATTTGTGTACATATATACCAAAACAACGTGTCACCGAAGAAATATAAAAACTATTTAGTGACTATCCAAGCAAAGGTATGATACTGGAGGAAAGCCTTGAACTGTCTTCAGGAACAAAGCTAAGAATAAAACACTTTTTTTTTTCCCCCCCTGTTCTAAACAGTCAGTTATCTTCAATTACTGGACAATTTGCCTGAGGCCCACTGAAATTCCTAGGAATATACAAAAGCTTGCAATATGGGTGCTAGATTTCTGGTTTTATGTTCCAAGAAAAAAAAATAATCCTAGTCTTTCCAAAGACAGCACTTGCACTTATTTCTTTACAGTTTAGAAAATGCTTTGAGAGAACCTTAGAAGAGATGTGTAGGAGAAGTTTATTACAATTAGAACAGGAAACTGTATAGTCTGGTTCTCAGGAAATCATAGAACTGCTGTTGTACCTTGGGCTTTCTTTTGGGAATTTATTGGCCTAATATATGGCAAAAGGGCAGATGAACACTGTGAGACAAATATTTCAAACAAACATTTTAGAATGTGCTTTTCAATCTGTAGAAAATAGATGTTATAAAAGATAATTAGGACTAAACTGAGTGAAAAATACAAGTACTTGTTGTTTTTTTGTTTTGATTTGTTGGGTTTTTTTAATTTCAAAACCAGCTTAAGACCTTTACCATTGCTTCCTCCACTTTCTCCCTCTCCCAAACCAGAAATTTGATTTGAAATTTTGGTTGCTTCAGCCATGATCTTAGAAATTGCTTTTGAGGAGATAGACCTATGAATCTTCACACAATATAAAGGTCAAATTAATCTATAAGTTTCTGATAAAGAGATATCATGGATCCTCACTTTCATTTAAAAAAAAAAAAAGGTAACCTATAAAATGTGCTCATTTTACTACTAAAGGTCCAATTCATATGAAGAAAAAAGGACAATAAAAATTATTTTATTAATGATAATTGTGAATGGACAATATTTGCCAAATCAAACTGAAATGTTTCTCCCCAAACAGGATTGCTGTCACATACTAGTTAGAGAAAGGCTATGCTAACCCAGTAAAGCTTAAACTATGTAAGAATCTAAAATAGTATTCACACACATCTCTAAGAATGCCACTATGCAGCATAAGTCAAACAAACAGGATAAACAGGTTTCCAGGTTTCTTAGAAAGCATAAAAAGAGATGCATTACATGTTGCAGTGGAATCTTTTTAGCTGTTCTAATCACTACAGCTATAAGAGAGTCTGTTATTTATTCAAAACAACTTAAAGCAACTCTAAAGGTCCCAGTGTGATGTTTTCACTTCTAATTTTCATAAAATGTTGATAAGAGTGGAATCAAACTAGTTAGTTATCAGTCTTGACTGTTGGCATAATGTGACTGGAAATGTACTATTTGTAATTACTTGAAAGGAAACAAATTACCTTTAAGAGGAAAACCATAGGTAGAAATTGCAGAAATTAAATGTGCTAGGCTGCTCTTAAAAAAAAAAAAAAAAAAAACAACAAAAAAGAAAAAGTACCTGTTATTTAACTTGCATTCTATGAGAAAGAATATGTATGCAAACCAAGGGCAAGCATGTATTAGTAGAAGCATGGACTTGACGACTGAGCAAGCACTTTTTATCTGTAATTTCTATGAAATACACTAACAGCAAGTGATCTTTATATGGGATTTGTTCCACGTCAGAGTTCTTGGAAACACAACAGCAGACGGAGGAACAAACTCATGCTAAACTTTCATTTAGAAAACCTCAAAATCAGAGCTTTGGAGTTTAAACTTAGAAACAAAGCTCATACAAAAATCTCATGCAAAATCTTAGGTCACAGATTATTAAGGACATGCTTAATTTTAAGCATATTTTCAGTCCATCCTAATCAGCATAGTTAACCTTTAAGGATACATTTCGATGGGGTTAAGAGCCTATGTAAGCACTATGCTAAGTGGAAATGGATACTAAGGAAGAGCACAAATCTCCAACTGTATCTGAATTTACATTTTTCATGAAAACAGACAGGCATTTTGCTGGCCCAGGAGAAACACAGGATTTTATACAATGGGTTTCTTGGCTGTCTGAAATAAATTTTTCCCTTATTTTTTTCTCCCACCACTACTATCTGCCGTGCTATCTTAAGATGAGCACGTGGAATAAGTATGTTTCCTGAAGTGGAATCATCCCAGCTAAGTCAGCGCTGTTATTGTGTTCTCTATCAGCAGACAACCTAAACAATGAATCACTTAAAATAAATTCCAGTCAGTTACTGTATATCTTTAGACTCCAAACTCAGAAAGGATCACACTGATTGTTTCATCTGACATCTTTATAAATAAACAGTAGAATTTTCCCCAGATGTGGAATTAAAGTGAATAATTTTAAAAATTCAAAGAAGTAGAGAGCTTACTAACTCCTCTGGTTGGCTGTTTCAGTGAACTAGTTTTAACATTAATATACTGGGATCTACATCCAGGTAAAAATATTGGGACTTCAAACAGCAGAGAGACAGAAGTGATTAAATCCAATCTAATAATCCTGAGCCAAGATGGTGGGCTGCTTTTCTTTAACAGCTACTCATCTTTTCCAAGAAATATGTCATTAAGAGCAGGAAAATTATGGCTAGAGGAAAATTGCTCTATAAAGTACGGTGGCTGCAAGTGGAACTGAAAATGTTGAGGAGAGCTCACTGTAGGAAGTTTTACTAGATGATAAAAGGGAGGCACTGTTGCAGAATACAGCAGTTGTCCTTTAGCCATACCCATCCCAGTCCAGCAATATGCTACTGAACATACTGTGCTACACAGACAGTTTTCACAGTGCAGAATAGGAGGGAAATGATGTCATATTGCTCACTTCACCATGACAGATTGCTCACCATGATACTATGTTTTCCATCACACATTTCATAATTCAAAAGCAAAACGTGGCCCTTTGCTTTCCCTAAACCTGAGACTATGACTCAAGAGGACTTGAACTGCGAAACCATCTCCTTTCCATCTCTCATATTTGGCTTATTAATTGGAAAAGTAGGTCATTTCAAATCTAAGAAATTAATTTAAAAAAAAATAACCATAGCAACATCATAACCCCAGGACACTTAAAAGCAACCATTTATTCTTCCATCTAAAATTACAGCTGGCCTTCCTTTTATCTCTCTGAGGGACAAAAGGACAAAAATACTGCATTACTCTTCCTTTCTTGGTACCTATATTTCTGCAGTGTATGGGCTCTGACCCCAGGACCTCCCCATGCTGGCAGTTAGTGAAATAAAGTGTTACTGCTCTTGCAATCTCAAAAGCCAAGAGGCTAAGAAAGGATCATCACCTAGCAATATCATGCTCTGAGACAGGAAATCTGAAGCTAAATTTCCTCAACCCCTGGCCTGTGCCTAAACTACAAGGAAATCCTCCTTATCAAGACAGAAAAAGGTTTAATTAGGTGATAATAATGATCTGCTCACAGCAGAACCTATTTGCCTACACAATATGTTACTGAGGTGTTCTCATGATGGAGAAGGAGCTCTTGCCATTTACGTTAATTACAATGGTTAGTCTATACTACCAGGGCAAAAGTCTTCTCAAAAAGACACAAATTCAAATCTTGTAAATGCCATATTCACGGAATCACGGAATTTTCAGAGTTGGAAAGGACCTCTAGAGATCATCCAGTCCAACTCCCCTGGTGACGCAGGAATGCCTAGAGCACATTACTCAGGACTGCATCTAGGCCACTCTTGAAAACCTCCAGAGAAGGGGACTCCACAACCTCCCTGGGCAGCCTGTTCCAGTGCTCTGTCACCCTCACCCTAAAGAAGTTTTTTTCTTATGTTTGAATGGAACTTCCGATGTTCCAGCTTGTGCCCGTTGCCCCTTGTCCTGTCACTGGGAACCACTGAAAAGAGTCTGGCTCCATCCTCCTTCAACCCGCCCTTTAGATACTTAGAAGCAAGAATAAGGTCTCCCCTCAGCCTTCTCTTCTCCAGGCTAAAGAGTCCCAGCTCTCTCAGCCTTTCCTCGTAAGGGAGGCGCTCCAATCCCCCAGTCATCTTTGCTGCCCTACGCTGGACTCTCTCCAGTAGTTCCCTGTCCCGCTTGAGCTGGGGAGCCCAGAACTGGACACAGTATTCCAGTTGTGGCCTCACCAGTGCCGAGTAGAGGGGGAGAAGGACCTCCCTCAGCCTACTGGCCACACTCCTCCCTATGCAGCCCAGGATTCCATTGGCCTTCCTGGCGACAAGGGCACATTGCTGGCTCATGGATAATTTACTACCTACCAGGACCCCCAGATCCTTCTCCTCAGAACTGCTTTACAGCAGGTCCACCCCTAACCTATATTGGTGCCTAGCATTCTTCCTCCCCAGGTGCAAGACCCTACATTTGCTCTTGTTGAACCTCATGAGGTTCTTCTCTGCCTGTTTCAATATTGTACTACAATACATACATACATGAAACATTCATATTTAGAGCTGGAATGAATGCTACTTATTAAAAAGGGAGACTAAAATGACCTCTTATCAATACCAAACTCCTCCATTAGACTTCTTGTCAGCCTTCAGTATTTCTTTTCTGGAAAGTGACTGCTGTTAGGTGGTGTTATTTACCTGCATTGTCTATCTAGCCTGGGCACACCCACGAGTAACACCAAGCTATTAGTTTTTCTTACTTTCTAATGATAAGGAAGGTTTGTTTGTAATGACCAGATCTGCCCCACTTTAATCACTTCCCATTGTTTCTGTGCATGGGAAGATTTAACAGCTCATTGACTGTGTTGACTCATAATCTGCACAGGGGAAACAATGTTGTAGCTCATCAAATGTAATCAGCTGCTAATTGAAAGGAAATGAAATTTTAAAATTATATGGCAGCTTCCAAGGAGGCAGTATAACAAAGGCTACTTATAGGTTCTGTGAGCCAGAAGGTCTTCACAGTCTCCAAACTGTAGTCACCTCAAGGGTGGACATCAGTAGCTATTTCGTAGCAGAGAACAGCACAAGTTTTCCTGGAAAAAGCATATAATTTTACTAGGCAAATAATTCTACTTTCCAAAAAGAACAATCACAGGAAACAAAGGCATATCAGATGGATGCGATTGTCCTGAAATTCAGCCAAAAAGAATAGGCCTAATAGTTCTCCTTAATTATAAAATGCCACTATAATTTATGTTTCCACAAGTTACTCCGCATCTTCAAAATAATTTCTCTTACTAAAAGATCATCATCATCAACATTCTTAGTATCAAGAGACAGGACAGCTTCAGAACACATCATCAGCTCCGCTTCTCCATTTTTTGCCCATATGCTTAGAGCTGTCTCTACTCAATAGCTTAATCCAATAAAACTATATTACATCCCAATATACAGAAGTATACCATCCATTGTGTTAAAAACAGTGAATTGTCACAAAGCAATTTAATCTGTTCCTCACCTTACGATTAGTATTCTTATGCCTATTTTTACAAGGAAAGAAAGGAAAGAAGAAAAAAAAAAGCCCTAATCCAGGGAACTGTTCAGTCTGTATTTCTCTACTTAGACTGAACATGACATGTAGAAATAGCAACAATGATACTATTGCAGATGTTCTGTCCTAGATCAGGTCTTGGAACCACAGACACATCATGGGGAGTATGTGCATATTGCTGTGTATATATACTACACACATATGATGTCCTCAAACTAGAATGTGATGTGAAAACTGTTGTGGGAACAAACCCAAAACTTTTTGCAATTGAGCTGCAATGAAAACTACTATGAATTATAGCCTGAACTGCAAGAATTACCCATGGGTATTTCATTGTGTCTTATTATTAAAAGTAGTCAAAACATTTTCAACTTCAGAGAAAGAGTAGATTTTGAAAAGATTGTTTTATCAAAGCTAGAATAAAGACATGCGCTTGGTTTGACAAGGAAGTTTTATGTGGCAACAAGTGAGGAAAAGGGTCTTCAGACAGCCCAACCTACTCAAGTACCTTTCTACTTTAACTCAATTCAATTTTTTTTCAAAAGTGTTCAGGAGATTTGTTTTGACTCCATTGAAGAAGATACATTCTGAAACTTCAGATGTTGTGACAAAATTAGATTTTCATCCTTTGGTCAGATCTACCCATAGTTTCTTGCCTGAATCCTTTTCAGTGGCAATTTAAAACAAAAATGTTCATGATTACATGCAAATGTCTCTTTTTTGGGTTTTTTTAAACTGTTGGCAGTTTAAAGGAAGAAAAGTTAGGGGTGTATTGCTGCTAACCAAAATTCATATGCTGTGTTAACTTTTACTGCATGACTTCCTGAATTTTTTAGCAGGGGAAACTGCTTGAGGCAGTGCCCATAACCACACCATTTCTGAATCACTGAGATTCATATTCAAGTAGCTTTCTTGAGCAAAAATGATGGCTGGTATTTTGAAAAAGAATTGCTGCCTTTGTGAACGAGAGAAGACATAGGTACAAGAAACATTCAGAACCGGATTTCATAGGTATTTCAGCAGAAGAAGTATCCACACAAAGTTAAATCTATAGAGGTGTTAACGGTAGTGTAGCCTTCTCTCTGAAAAGCATATTACAGTTGATATTGTTTGATGAACCAGGAGTTCAGTAGCAATGCTGGTTTAAAATCTTTGGGCTTTTTTCCTGGCTCTTGGCAAAATTTGCTACCAGCCTCACTGTGTTGACAACTCATGGAGCTGTGCTGGGAATATCTCGTAGAACCTGAAAAAAAATCCTCTCCCTCTTTCTTTTTTCCCCAGATTTTTTTTTTAATTTTTTTTTTTTTGTTAAGGCTGACAAGTAATGCACTCTGACTTTTTGCAAGAGACAGAAAATGGGAAGCAAATGCAGTATCAGACACAAACCCAAGCTTCACAGTAGTATCCTGAAATCCCAATGGACCTTTAGTTCAGAGACTGACATACACAACAAGGCCTCTGCCATTTCATACACTGTCAGTCTGAATAATGGGACGATAATGGCAGACTATATCTCAGGAAGCAAGTCTGAGAGCAAGCATTGCCACATACCCAAAGGATGCCATCTACTTTAGCAAGCAAGCATTGTCCCATATTCTTTCCACAGAAGCTACAAGGGCTAGGCTTTTCCATCTCCTGCTGCCCTCTCAAAGGGGGAGGGGAAGAATAACTTCAGCCAATCCCAGGACAACATGACGGAAGACAGCAAGAAGGGACGGCATGGGATGAACAGCTTAAAGAACATTAGGCATTTTCTTAGTGAGTCCACTAGAAGCAGGAGGAAGCAAAGGTTCAACCAGCACTATGAGACAGTAGAGGTAAAAAAGCACTGCTATGCACTCTTTAATGTTATAGGCACCGTGTTTCTTATTCCAAGAAATGGGCTCTTGAGGAAGCTGTTTTTCCACACAGGCAACAATGTTTTGTGAGGAACAGCTAAGAGAGAGGACCCTCTCAGACCTAAATGTTTAAACAGAACATGCCCCTTTGAGTTTGCATCAGAAGGTGGGGAGTAAAGAAGGGCTGTATATAGGATAAGAATAGGATTGTATTGCGTACTAGCGAATCAAGTAGGAACCTTCGTGACGTGGTTTTCAAGCTCATTCCCAGGAACAGTGTCTCAGCCCAGCCAAAACACAGATACAACTGTATAAATGACCCTGATTATGATTTGAATTATAATGGAAGATAACTGCAATGGTAATTTAAGGGGGGGCTGTCTCCAGAGGGTACCACATAGGAAAGTGTATTCAGGCCTGAAAAACTGAAAGCATTGTGCTCTTGGAATACTGTTTTAATATGTAAATGAATCCTCAAGGTAGTGATCTGAAAGTAAAGCAGTTATACACCTCTGATGAAGATGACTGTGGTAGACCTACAAAACTGCTATGTGAGAGACTGATAGTAATCTGTTTAATTCTTCTCTATAGTTTCTGCATGAAATAGTCATACAAGAATGATCCATGCATATTTGCAGCTAAAGGTTCAAATTAATTTAATCTAAGTATGTATCTCCTTTCTTGTTTGTTTCTCTTTTCCTCAGAGGATCAATAACAAGTGGAATAAACATTTCTCAGCTGTCAGAAATCCCCAATTCTGTGGCTACTGGCTGCAGTTTTACTTGAAAAAAATGGAAGTCACTTTGCAACAGAGCATTGTTGCTACAGAAAGTTTACTTTTTAATTAAAAGTAACTGGCAGCAACTTCAAAAAAGGACAGTTATACACAAAACTATCTGTCAGGAGAACACTACTTGTTGGCACCTGCTGGAAAAAAAAGCCCAAGTACAAAGAGGGGGCAATTATTATATATTTCAGAGCGAGAGGGTTTTTTTTTTGTTTTTGCATTTAAAAGATGCAATAATTTTCTTTAAAAGAAAAGGTTGTACTGACTACAACATCAATTTACTGAGAACACAACAAAAAGGTCTAAAACATAGAATAAAGAATCAATTTTTAATTTAATTTGTAGTAGTGAATCCTATAAATTTTACACCACAAACCCATTGTTCTATAATCAGGAAGTGAACACTGTAATTTTGTTGTAGATATGCTTCTTCATATGTAAGAAAGCAGAGGAGTTCTGTCTTTAAATGACAAAAGTCAGCTCACTGATAAGGGAACAGTGAGTAGGACTTCCAAGATGCAGCTGAAGGTAGTCATATTAAAGGAGGAACAAAAAGAAATGGTCTACTTCATAGGACTATTAGCCGGAAATAACATGTGATATATTCTGGGTGATTTATTGCTTATGTAAAAAGACCTATTTGTTAAATATGAATATATTAGTCTTAATAGCTTCCATTTTTCTTAGGTTCTCCTATCTTTCAAGAGATTCTGACTAACAAAAGGACAGAAGATTTGTTATGATGAAAGCGGCCTAGCTCGTAAATGCCTTAATTAAAGGAATATGATCAACTTAAAACAGTTTGTACATAGAAATATAATAGATTGTTTTATCTGTTGTCCTAAGCAGCATTTTTACAAACATACATTAAAGGTTTTAGTGGGAAATCACAGTGTATGTATTTTTTTTACTTTGTATACTTGACAGCTGTTTGGTTTAAATTAATTTCACTAGATATTCTCTGTGTAGCACAGCACAAGTGTGCTCTCCATTTCTCATCTTTTGGTAGAGCTTTCAGAAAGTAACAATGAGAGAGGACCTTTTTTTAAATAGACAAATTACCATAAATCAGAAAAAAGTGGCACACAGACTAAAGGGCAGAGAAAGTACCTGCAAGTTCTTTCAACAAAGTTGACTATACTTTTCATGTTGCAGTAAATTTCAACTGAGGTAATTAAACTGTAATTTTTAATATTTCCAGCCAGCGTATGAGAAAAATACAGACTAGACTGCTAGCCTGAAGAACAGTGTCCAGAAGCATTTTGTTACCCTTGACCCTGTCTGAAAGCTTAGTTTCCAGAGACCCCTTGTCTTCTGAGAACGTCCTAGCAAAAATGCATTAACAATGAGTTCTGGTCTGTATCATCCTGCAATACCATTCATCTTGCACAGAAATGAAAACAAAAATGCTTACTTGCATAACCCACAATGCCATTTTCTTTTTGTTCCCATGGTCTTTGGTCTTGGTTAATATGCTTATCAAAAGAATATTGGAATGTTTCCAGAGTTGCTTGAAATAAGCAATACGGCCTCCTAGAAGAAAATAAAAGACTGCCCACTTCTACCTTGGTTTAGCTATTTATTTAAAGACTCAAGTTTTTTTATTAATTAACCAACATAACTGACAAATCAACAAGGTAGGGATGGGGTTCTTAACAATAGTTCACTACAGGTAAATTTGGCCCAAACACTTCTTTTCTCTTACGGTATTTATAGAATCATAGAATCACCTAGGTTGCAAGGGACCATCGAGTCCAACCATCTACCTAACACTGCCAAAACCACCACTAAACCGTGTCCTTAAGCACCACGTCTACCTGTCTTTTAAATACCTCCAGGGATGGCGATTCCACCACTTCCTTGGGCAGCCTGTTCCAACGCTTGGCAACGCTTGCAAGGATGTGTTCCAAATAAAAGCTCTCTGAAGCCCTAGACATCGACTACAATAATTTCTACTGACCTAAGAGTCTGATCCAGAGCCTATTAAGACCATGTAAGTCTGGAAGCACTTCAACAGCAAGTCTTCTTCTTAACAGTCTGCCCTCTCTTTAGCAACTGACTCTAACCAGTGTCATTTCATATGCAGCCCCGCTGCAGGTAAGGATAATATGAAGGGGGCAAGCCAACACACCCAGAGTGCTACTCCTCTGGTCAGTTCCTTTGTCTGAATATACTCTCATCCTGTATTCCCTCTTTATTCCCCCTCTTCACCCTATCATCATATGAAGTGAATACATCCTTTGGATACTAATCTTTAAAACATAGATACAATTCAGTTAAAACCTGAAAGATTTCCCGGGAATCTACATAACATGTTGATCTAATGGATCTTTGTTTCCAAAAAAACATAATGAGGGAGAAGCCAAGACACTCTAAAGGATTTACTTAAATAATGGTAGGGTGCAGCAGTCTGCCCTGAACGTGCTCTCTAGAAGTGTCTGCTTTGCTGCTATATTGGCCTGTTCCAGGGTTAATGCCATTTGTGTGATTTGATCAACATCAGAAAAGAGAGATTGTTCCTTCCCTGCATCCGTGTTTCTGAACTCTAATTGGAGCTATTCTGGATTCTGCTGGTATGGAACTTGAGGATATAGTTAGACTTTTCCCCGCCTTCAGAGTCCATTCCAATGTAGCACTTACACCATCCTGTCTAGTAAGGCAGATTTTTCTGGCCTATATTTAAGCAGTAAGACATGACAGGTAGTGCATTTTCAGAGGATTATTATATGCCTTGGCTGGTGTGATAAGGCAAGAAGCTCAAGACTTTCCTTTAAGTGTCTTTTTGCTATTACAAAATGGAATTTATAAATCAAAAAAGAGAATGAGAGAGTCAGACTCCTGCACTTAAAGGGCATTATTGACATGGCCATGACATCACTGACAGCCAGTCAGGAAGCTCTGACTATGTTCAGACTTTTAAGGCTATTCCATAATCAGAATAAAAGGAGAATTCTACCTTCAAAGCTTGCATCAATATTGTAGTGATAATCTACAATGGACTTTCTACCTAATTGATTTTCAAATATTATCAATGAATCTGAACACAACTAAAGCAAGGCTCCGATTATTTTTGCTGTGTGAAGTGGTCAAAGTTTTAATATGATTAAGTAAGAGCAATCCCTGCACTCAAAGCTTGATCTTGAATCAACGGGTCAGCTGCTACTAAATACAGGATAACTAGATGAGGCATTTACTTGAGTTTCTGTTGAGTTTATTCTCAGAACTTTAGCTCATTTTTTGACTTTCTAGAAAATTACTGCTAAAAAACCCAAAGCAGACTGTTAGAGCAGGTAACTGTGTGTGCAGGGAACTTATTTACCCATCATTTGCTTTATCACAAAATTTCAGTTGAGTTTTCTTTTGTTTACCTGTTTAGCTATATACGCTACTGATTACAGTTGTGTTGTTTTCCAGATATTGTGACTATAAATTAAAAGTAAGCTAGGGGCTTTTTGGTCACTTTTACTCCTTAGCAGCAATATAGCTAAAATAAGAGATTCTGAATATAGCAAATTCATTAATCAAGTGAAGTTATTTGGTTGTCAAATTAGAACCTGGAATACAGTAATACTATCTACCTCCTCATATCTGTGCCCAGATGGCCTTATAGCCTAATTTTACTCTAAAAATAGGGGAGTGGTGGAGGTGTTTTTGCCATTTTTGGTTTTGTTTTGTTTGGGATTTTTTGTTATTTGCAATGTGGAATCAGACAGAATTTAGAATACAAAATTGCTTCCAATTGTGTTTTCCAGTTAACATATATCCCCTTGCACATCTCCCCTCACTCCCAATCTTTTATTATGAAAGGTCAAACAAAACTTCTCCCTTTGGTTTGTGACATATAATTTTTCCATTGTGATAACCTAAAATTAAGCTTTTAGTCTGCAACCTCATTTAACCAAAATAAACTATGCTACAACAAACCAGCGTTTCCGTCAGGGTTCTACAGCCTTTACACGGGACTTGGCCCACCACAGAGTTAGGTCACAGTGAATGCTGGCCACAAACATTCTAGAAGTTTAGCATCCACAGAACCCAGCTTCACTGTGGGAGAAAAATGTTGTTTTCCTACAGTTGGTAATACTGGCTTTCACTTCTTACACTTTTTCTGAAACCTGCCCACAGGATGGATATTTAATATATCCTGTCAACCAAATGCAGTTTAGATAGCTTTACAAAAGGAGGAGCTTATTTTCCTATAATGTGCGATAAAGGAGTGCTCTTCTAAACATACTGTAGCGTCACAGCTGTGAGAATGTAGAACAACTTTCAACTCTGCGCATACTTTTCTTGATGACTATTGCACTATGAAGAAATTCAGCTTGTATAATGCTTCCAGTAAAGCATGAATGGAAGAGAAGAAAGCTGAAATTCTAGTAACGTCTTTCAAAATCCAATTTCTGATGTACCTGTGGGCCAAATTCTTGGTAATTTTCAAGTGTTAGAGTACGGAAAGGAATGGTCTCTTAATCCCTCATAAGTGAGTTACCAACATTCTTTGAAGTTTTAGGGTTTTTTGTTTGTTTTGTTTTAAAAAGAAGGAAACAAGTGAAAAAGATAATTTGGATTTCTACATTGATCTAAAATACATCTATTGTTCTTCAAGTTTTTCACTAAATTAGCAAATAACAACCAAACAAAAACCTAAGCAAGTTGAAATAGGGCTCTGGTAATTACCTGAAGCATATTTAAACATTTCAAGTGCTCCAACAGACTTCTATTGCACTTCTACAGAACTTACAAACTAAAGTTCTATCAGAACAGTAATTATGTCTTATTCTTCGTATAACTAATCTCTCTAGATCTTCCTGTATGAACTGTCTCATTGAACTGAAACTTACGCAAGTTGAACCTAAGATAATTTGGCTTAAAACAACCAACTATGGAACAAATTCTTGGTCTACAAGTACTTTAAGTAGTAGATATTGTGAGAATTAGTGTGAAGTGAAGGAGCAACACGAAATAACCTGTAAAAAAGGTTAACACATGAGGAAAAAAAAATTAAGTGGAATAGCAAGGAGAGTTTTCTGGGCTTTCAACTTCTTCCCCTAAACTACTACTTTGGGTGCCTCACAATTATGTTTCCTAAACAAGAGGAACCTGCATATTTATCTCTTTCAAGAGACTTATCACAATCCAGTAGAAATGATCCTGTGCCACAGAAAATTCCCTGCAGTCCAAAACAATCATATCCACAATATTTTACTTTCCCCTCATCTCTGATCAGATACAATTTATCAGATACTCCTAAGTGCAATCACTCTACACTTTGCAAAACAAAGGAAAACAATCAGCATGGCTTTGTAAAATGCTCTCGTTATCTCACCATTTTGCACAGGATACTGTGCTTCAGATTCAGGCTAAACTGCCTAACACTGGGCCTTGGCATGTTGGGCCCAGACACATAGGTGTTGAGCACCTATTAACATGAGACTACAGACATCAGTTACCACGCATGTATGTAGGAAGTGGATGGACCAGAGTCTGACTCTTAGTTACTTCTTTAGAGACATGAATTTAATATATTTTCAAAACATATTTTCTTCAGAATGAATAGTGATTTAAAGACATTACCATAACACATATTACACATGAAAAAAAAGTCTTAGTGGTTTGCACTACAACACCTACACTACTTCAGAATTCTGCAACAAATGGGTTTTAATCTATTTTTAATGTTCCATTAACGGCTGAGGCATCTTTTAGCTGAATTTTATTCCTTAACAGAATATATTACCGTTAGATTGGACAATGTGATGAAGAATCTATTTTTCAGGCTTTTTACTTGGATGGGAACCAGTGTGTTTCTATATGAGAGCACTGAGTAATCATGTGCAAAATAGGACCACCCAACATCTGTCTACATTCACTTGGAAGTCAGTTTTATATTCCTCTGCTACAGGACTTGCAGGAAATTTATGCCGAATACATGGGTGGGGTGGGATAGAATCCTTCCTCTTTGCTTAATCACATTCAGGGAAGAGTGATGATCCATTTTGTCTGGTTCTCTCCATTACTCTTTCTAAAATTAACTCACATCTGACATTATAACATATGTTAAATATTATGTAAGTGGTCTGTTCTATATTTGGTTTATTCAGTCATAAATCCTGGCATGCACACACACAAAAAAGTAGCACTATGAGGAAAAAAAAAAAAGAAAAAAGAAAAAAAAGAAAAAAAACCCCACACCAAAAAAACCCCACAACCTTTTCCAGACAAAATGAAATTGGTAAAAGTTGGATTACTCCCCTTTCCTCCCAAGTTCATAAAGGAGCTGAAATAATCCATTGACATGAAATCTCACAAGATTTTACCCACTAGGGAAAATAGTTTGCAGGTGAATATGCTCTTTTACTTTGTAGAAATAGAATTTTCACAGTCCAAGAGAGCGTAAGAGCTACAGTCATTTATGCTGAAATAGGCTCCAGTCTGGCAAGACCAAGATGCGTCTGTAAGCATGTGAAAGCCAATACGTAATGGCCATAACAATGAGTTAGGAGCTCCCCCCTTGCCTTTCTTACTGTTCTTATTTTCTACTGTTTTACCAGGGATACCAAGCTCTCTATAAGTTACTATAAGAAAGTAAGGTTTTAGCTGGTAGTAAACTTTGATTGGTTTTCTGAAACAGTCTTCCAGCTTTCCCAGCATATTTGTCACAACTGTATTTCCCCGAAAGCTGTGCACTGTTTAGTACAAAATTTCCAACACTGTCTTACATCAATATTATCTGTCTCATTTCATTTGGCTTGGCTGAAATAAATACAGTGGCACTGAATTATATATAGCACACCATTTTCATTTCAAGGCTACTGACCTTTCTTTATACCCACTGTTTTGAGCTATTTAAGAGCTGAAGGATTTCATACTACAAATGCTTACATTGCTGTAGTGAATGTAAGGTCTAACAGCTACACAAACGCTTTGGCAGTAAGAGGTAGCATGTAAAATATAACTTCCCTTTCTTCTTAAATCCCATTTTCTGAAGCTAGCTTGACAGCATCAGACACATGCCAAGTTCAGTTCTGAAAGAACTTTCTTATAGGTGTGGTCCTCAAAGGACAGACGTGGCCAGCTAAACAGGAGACGGTAGCAAGAGAAAGGTTAATATTGTCAAAAAACTTGACATCAGCTGACAGCGAGGTGCCTAAATATCTTCAGTAGAGGCATTAGATTGACCAGTCCCTTTACTTCAGGAGCTGTCAGAGGCAAGAACAACTCAGGAAGTGAGATACTGTCTAATAAGGGGGTTTTACCCACACAGCTCTGAACCAAGTGCCAATTACATAGAAACACCAGCTATCCATTTCTGGAAATCATTCCTCCTGGCAGCTCGAAAGGCCTTGTTTCTCGGGAAGGTGTACCTGACATTTCCTTGTACCAGCTCCAGAAAACAGCATATGTATTTTTTTGATATTAATGTCAATACCTATGGCTAGTAGACTTAAGCACTTTTCCAGTGGTTTCTGATGGCATGGAGGACTGATACAATTGCTCCTGTCTCAGGAAAACGTCATCTGGACATTGTGGCAACATGGGCAGAATAAAAAGATCTGTCATTGAAACATTAGCATGCAATTAACAAGCTGTAAACCAACAGGAAGCATAGCTCTGTACTGGTTAATTCCTCCTAACAAGAGCCCTAAACTGAAAGAGCTATTTTAAAAATCTGAACAAAACCACAGGTAAATAAGGTTTTTAACGTATCAACAGTTATCCAAAATCTACATTTACATCTCTTTTATATCAAATTATTTCACAGCCATAATTATCTCCTAATTATATGTTTATTTCTGAATAGAAATAAGTCCAAGCCACATATAATTACTTCTCTCCTCAGTCATTGGTGCTGAAGAAGCCAACTTTATAGCATTTAAAGCCACATTGAGATTTTCATATGCCAAGGTTCACACTGAGATATACCAAAGCACAGTTGCAAAAGAGCACTGAAAGACTTACTCTGACCCACAATAACAAAGCAGGACATTGTGAGAGCCTGACTATTATGAGAAGGTATCTATATTCAGCTGCAACTGAGCGGCTGAATGGATGGTTCATATTCTGAAATTATTCTATCATGTTGAACCACTGTAAAAGTATTGGAAAACATTGCCATCATTGTTTGGAATGAGAAATATTTTGCATTTTCGTTACTACAGTATGACATATGATGGTCTAACATGATGGCTCAAGAGCAGTGGAGATCAGATTTAGTCAGCACAGGCTGCAGGAATGAGAACTAAGCTGTAATAGCATGCTTTATCTTTCTTGACAGGCAGTGGGGCCTTCTACAAATGTTATTCTACTACTACGGTATGAGACACTTCAAATACAGCGTATGTAGATTTCACAGTTCTGGTGTAGATGGTTTTTATGAATTGACATTACCTAGGCTATTACTCAAGAACAAAAGCCAACCCGTAGTTACTGCTGAAAGCTAGCTTTCCATTCTCTTGTTACCCCACAATCAGCCTGAGCCACTTGCACAGGCCTGTTTTCTTGAGTATGCAGAACGCTCACAATTATTATTATTAACTGACCTAACACTGATCTAGGCTGTGTTGCTGCCTAATGGGCTGAGTCAGAGAGAAGGGAGCTGGAGGGAGAACAGACATTAAAGAGATAATATTGGAAAAATAATGTTGAAGAGCAATAGCCTGGGAAAACAAGATAGGTAGATACCTAGAGAAAGGAAATCAAGAGTCCTGCTTTGAGTTAAAAATAATTTTGCCACTATTAAGAAATCTGCTATAGCATCTTATCAACACATTTCTTAATATCAGAGAGACTAGGGATTCTGGTTTTACACATAAAAATATACTTCTGTTTCAGCAACATAGTGCATTGGGGGGGGGGGAAGGTAAAACTCTCACAAACTTGTAACTTAAAATGCCACAGGAAAATATTTCTTTTAAAGCCCTTCAACATATATTTAATGCACAATACAACATCATAGAAGGCATCAAAGAGTATTTGCAGTATGAAACAAATGAAAGGAACAGAATTAAGACTGGGCGGGTAGCATAAGTAGGGTGGAGTGATAATGAGGAAGGATTATACATGGCAGAAGGGAGCTGACTAGGTCCCTAAGTAGTTCACATCCAGATGCTTCAATATTTAGATTCCTTTCAAAGACGCAGAATGTTTTTAAAGAAAGTGTGATTTTTATTGAAGGAGAGGGACGTAACTGAGAGCAGGAAAAGAAGTAGAAGCAGCCCTTAGGTGGATGCCACCTGAAACAGACTCTTAGTCTTTGTTCCTTTTCACTGAAGTTGCCGCCCTCAACTCAACTGGGAATTAACAGACATACATGAACACACAGACAACATACAAACACACAGAGAACACTGTAAAAAGCTGCAGTCACAGGTGTCATTCCAAAATATACAGAAGGACCTTACTTGCTTTGTAAGCAAGTTAACCATGTCGAGGAACAAAATCACAATTCATTTGCCAGCTATTAAATTCAAAACAACAGTCTCGTTAGCCCAAACAATATAAAAGCACAATTAAAAAAATAAAATAAAAAAGCAGCATTATGGTTTAATCTACTGGAGGGTTTTAGCTAAAATATCCTCCTGATTTCAGTTACTCCTCTTTAATTTATCAGCTGTCCACTTTAAGACCCAGTGTTCCCTGAACCTCTTTATTTATCTAAGGCTTTCTCCACACACAAAACTAGTATTGCCTAGTGATTCTGATGTAATAAAATGGTGTACACCCCCTCTTCCTCAACATACAGTCATACTTCTCCTGTATACATGCATATATGCTTTTATCAGTCTAGTTCCATGCCACGTGGGAATGAAAACCTGTATGTCAGTGGTATAACTACATTCACAAGTATGAATTATTTCAATTAGTATCACTAAAAAAAAAACCCCAAACAACCCTACTGTAACCGTAATGAGCTATACCAGAATACAATGTATACAGACCACCTTAGGCCCATAAAGTTATGTACATGAAGATATGTGTCTTAAAACCAACAAAATTTCATTTTCCAGAAAAAGGTTAGTTAGAAATGAGGAAAGAATTCATTCTGCTGAAAAATAACACAGGAAAACAATAATGCCATAATAACTGATTTGTTTACAGAAATCTTCTAAAATGGAATAATTTCATAATAAGAAGTCAAAACACAGCTCTAGAGAGACCAATAATGACAATGGTTATGAAACACTCAGGAAGAAGTAAATTTCATAAACCCAGAAAAATACAATATTATGCAATATTAGCAATGCATTAGCATGGATACCATGTGCCTCAAAAGTCTAATGTGCTGGACAGATGGAATTTTGACTGACAACAGCTCAATGCCATCTTCAGCTGAAGTCCGGCCGTCCAGGAAAATATGCAAAACATATTTTCACATTTCTCAGTTATAACTTCTGTGTAATTACAATGTTCTTGGCAGATTTCCTATTTTCACTTACATATGATTCTTGGAGTATTGGATTCCTATAGCACAGTACAGCACACAAATCTTTTCATGTTTGATCTCCCATTCACTTGTAGAGCAGAGGTTTGCTGAAAGCAGGATCAAAGATTACTCAACTTTTTCCCTTTCCTATTTTCCCTGATGACAATTCCACACTAGCAATTTTTGGTTTTGTGCAGCAAATTAATTTGTGCTAGTCAACACCTGATCTGAATTTGTGTAGCTAATCAGCAAAATGTCTACAGGTGCAGAGCAAACTAAGCAACACATTTTAATTTTCCAAGAATACTAAAATTCGGGTAAACTAGGAGAAATCAAGCTCTCAGAGGCAAAGGGACATGGTGCAAATTCAGTCTTCTGAATCTCACTATTTTGGGTTGGCATTATTAAAATAGGCTTCATACAACATGACTGTAGTTTGCATTGGTTGCCTACTGTTTTTCTCTACTCAGAATGCAAAATGTGAAGGTTAAATGAAGATGGCTGTAAGCCGTCACTTTATAGTTATATAGTCTGTGTTGATTTTTGCACGCTTGTGCACTCATAATTAAAAACCAGAAAACTGTTGATTTATTGTTTCGCTAGCTAAGACAGAATAGTGAAAACTGATTTGGTTCTGGTTATCTGGCAATAAAATTCAGTGGTTCTGAATGATTCTTAGGTGAGAAACTAGCTTTTATAGATATTATCCAAGTATAAATAAGCACTGTAAACAGACTCAGAAAAACAGATTCAGGAAAACTGTATTGTGGATGAACCTACTAATACATTTTTAAAAGGACATCACACGAAAAGCTAAATAAGTTTTATTGTCTCTTTCAACTGCAACACTCTCAGATCCCTAGTAAGCTATAAAATCATGACATTTGGTAGCTTGCTTTCAGCATTTTTGATGCGTTTCAATGAATAGTACAGTCCTGTAACAGGAATATGTCTTGTTCAGATCTATACTATTGCTACAAATAGAGAAATATTAAAAAGGAAAAGGGAGGGGAAAAAAGAAGTGTGAATAAAATGTAAATTACATGAAATAATAAATCAAAGACCTAGAGTCTGACATTTAGATTTCTGGTGGTCCATATGTTTTACATATTATGAAACCATCATCATAAACAATTCTTCCTAAAGAATACAATTCACATTCTTCCTAAACCATCCTATCTCATTTGTTTACAGTTTCCTTCTCAAAAGCTTCATTAAATTGAAGACAGCATGAGCAAGTTGAAACAATTCATAAAGAAAAAAAGATCTCTATTAAATAATGTCAACATCAAAGGCAACAATAAGTAATCTCCTGCAAAGGGAAGGCTGTGAAAGCATCTTTTGAGCTGCTTAAAAACTGGCAATTATCAATTTCATTTTGACATGAATGAGAGGGAGGAATGTTCTGTACATGCTTTAATCTTCTAACATAGATTTTATAACAAAAAAAAAAATTCAAAACACCTTAAGATATTTTTGGTGAATATTTAACTAAGACTGTACTAGCACAAACAAGTTTACATCATTGAAAGCATTATGCCTAATGTGTTTGCTTTATCCTTTAGTTTTTATAGAGTCCTACTGTTTTGTTAGCAGACAATGGTCTAGTATTCATCCAGAGGAAAGATGTCAGTTGGGTAGAGGCTACCACTGCATGAAAATAATATAGCATGCAGCCTTCTCCAGGTGAGGTACTGTTGCAAAGCATAGTGTCATGGAAGAGAAGCATCAATGCTCTGCCAATGGCAGACCTCTTTCCAAAGAGTTCCAGCAATCAGGAAAGATGGAATGAGATAAAGACGACACGGAAGTCTTCACTGAAGATTAAAGGAGAGTAGCACTTGGCTTATTTGGCCCATTATGAACAGTGAAACCACCATTTCAGAAAGCAGCAGTCTTTTTCACAAGTGCAGATTTATCACAGTGTGCATGGGCAATTGGACTGTTCATGTCACAAAGGGAAAACGCTAGTGTGTAGCCCTTCCTTGTCACTATAAGGCCCACTCCTCTATAGAGTTTAATAATGTAGGCACGAGATTTCAGCTGTAATAGCTTATACTTCATTCTTCACAAGACACTCTATTGAAATGGATCTATTCCGTGCACAGATCAGCTGATACAAATTTTTTTATCTTTTAATCTTTTATGATTATAGTAGAATGAAAAACAAAGGGAAATGCAAATGACACATTTTTTTACACTCAGTTCTAGTCACTAGTTTATAACTGTATCCTTTTTTCTTTTCACTTTCTTTCTTATCTACAGAAGAAGAATAATCCAAGGCAAAGATATTAATGATAGTTACCTGGAAGATTTTTATATTTCAAGAATGTTGTATTAAAATTATGGACAAATATGTTAAATATTCGTAAATTTAACACAGAATAAAATAACTGTACATAAAAATAAGAATTATTTATTTCCAATTAGGAGGCGTTAAAGACCACCATAAACATTTTGCATCTATCCCAAGCTGTTGTTTAACACAGGTTTTGCCTACTTTCTAATAATGTTAAGGGAGATTAATAGTAATGGTACCAGCGCCATTCTATTTCCTCTGCCAATTCATGGTCATATAATACAGAAGACTTTCCTAGCAAATGTGTTTCTGAAAAGCTGATGAGATTGCTTCAAAAATTCAAAAGATACCCTAGACACATCTAGCCTATTGGAAATTTAGAAGGAAAGAATTTACTGTGATGGAAAAACGTGGTGTTCAGCTCACAGTCAGATCTGGAATGATTCACTTAATCCTTCTGAAAAGCTCATGTGTCTAAAAGCTGCTCTCTTTTTTTCAGGCTTTATCAGGTGATTTAATAAAGTGTATTATCTTTTCCTATCAAACATGGTATCAAACAGCCCTTGCACTCCAATCATTGCTTAAAGAGAAATATCCTGAACCTCACTATGCTTTTCATTTGACATTCGAAACCGGTAAAATTACTTCAGTATGAGAACAGAATTAGCACTACAGAGCTCTTTGCAGAGAATAGCCACACACTTCTCGATCAGATAACATCATTGCCTTTCAAAATTTCAGAATTTTGAGTTTATTATGCTACAATTACATCGGACTAAAATTGCTTCAGGATGCTTTTTGCTTAGTGATGCAAAGTTTGTAAGGACAGGTAATACCCTTAGAACAACTGAGAAAATCCTCTCTCTCCATTTTTTTCTGAATCTGGAAAGCTACGCTTGCAGAAGGAAAAGCACAATACAGTCACTTTGCCAATGTATATTCAGAAATGCAGCTTATGTCCTCATAGTTTGTGTCTATACATCCCACACACTGTGTGGGGAGGTCAATCCAAGTCAAAAGCTGCTCCACTATATAAACCGTGTTTAATATGCCTCAAAAACCTTATTTTACTTAAATCAAATTTGTGACCATTGTATGATCCAGGTCAAGAATCAGCAGCCACTCAACATTTTCTTATAAACACATTCAGTTTTCAAGCGTTTTGTCTTTAACTCCCTCTATATAATTACTTCCTCCTTATTTCTATGCACACTAATTGATTCTCTAAGGATCTACATTTCTATTTTATGACATAGGCAAGATAAAATGGAAAATCACAACAAATCCCTAGTTTTTCCTAGATCTCTCTCTGCTTCCTACAGTATTCAGTGTTACTGTTCTCACAGCTCGAACTACTATTTACAGATATTATTATTACTACCATTTATAGGTATTAATCTTGCAAAAGTTACTCCATGTAGCTCTTCTGTTCTCCAAGTATAGCCACTTGTGGATCAGGAATGAATTGTTTTAAGAAAAACACTAAAGACAGCAAAAATGTACTGCAGTAGTCACAACATATGTATGAAATATCAAATGTTGGCAGGCTTAGAGTAAATACTGATTTATTTTTTTTTTTTTTTTTTTTTGAGTAGTAGCTACCAGACTGAGAGAGGTAGTGTCTTTATAGATTTCACATGAAAACAGAGAGGGTAAAAAATTGGATCCTATAAGTAACAAATTTATCAGTGTTCTCTTTCACTTGTTACCAACTCTGACGTTACGTCTATACCAGAGTCCCATCCTCACTTTCTTTTGTGCAATTATTTATAGAAGTGTAGAGCTTTGTACCTCCTTTACATTGATGTAGATGCTCAGCGTGGGTGGATGTACAGTTGCGGAAAATATTTTTGTCACTAAATTACCTGATCTATTGCAGAATACAAGTGAAAAATAGGTTAAAATCAGACAAAGGTGCACAGTATATAGCTCTATATACTCTTCGTTTGAATAAAAACCATTCAAAGATGGAGGAAAACCTTTTGGAGTATTTATGTATAGTACAGCAGGAGCACTGCAGACTCTTCCATGCTGCCTGGCCAACATGTCTGTTTCTCACTTAGGAGACTAGGAAAGTTCCATCTCTTGGGCTATTTAATCCTCAGCTGCTTTGCCAAGATCGCCAGCAAAGCTATCAATTATCACATCACAAAAAGAGAGTGAACAACCATCCTGCAGAAGCTGGCATAAAACCACCAACTCTTTTCACATACCTCTTCATAGCTATCAGATGGTAGTAGTTTTGGGTTGCTACTGAATTAAATATTTTAAGTGCTCAATTTTTGAGGGGGGGGGAAGAAAAACTTAGTCACAATGATGTCACAAGGTCTTACTAGAAGTCTATTCCATGACATTATCCAAAGCTCTGATGGTTCCCATATTTAGACATATCAGATTCTCTTGTTAGTGCAGTATCCCAATCCTTCACATCAATTTTTAGGTGGGAGCCCAATGGGTCAGTGCCAGCAAGCATGCTAACGCTTGTTCACCGGAATCCATAGTGCTGGCGAACATTTCACTGAAACTCTACTTAAGGGTCTCAAGTGTATTTCAGCACACTCAGGGTATTAGAGCTTTATATCATTTGAAAGAATCCTTTATTTTTAGTGCTAAATCAACAAAGCTGTTAGTGTCATTTTCAGTCAAACTGTCATCTACTGGGAATTCAAAATTACACTCAGCTGCAAACTATTGACACTCCTCTTAACAAAAAAATGTTTTTAATAAATCTTTACATTAGCCTATGAGATAAAAAAATCTTTACCATGAAATATACAAGTGTATAAGTGTTTTATGAAAGTTTTATTAACTTTACAAAAGAAGAATTGGCAGTGAACCATGAACATCCTGTACTCCTAACACGTGGTTATAAATTACATGTTCTTTCCAATAACATCTGAAAAAGAGACTGTAATTTAAATTTCAAAACCACTTGGCATACCTACTATATAGTGCTGACATGAAGTAAAGGGAGGATCTGGAGAGACTCAAACAAAGAGTGAAAATATAAAGACATCCTTAGCTAAAAAGCTGCTGATGAATACAATTCCTTTCCAGCTGGACAGGGATCAAGTACTTGCTTGTCATATCATTCAATGCACTGTTCAATCAGGGATTCTTCCTTTCAACAAAAAGAAAACTTAAGTGCTGCTAATCATCCCTTGTAGAACTTTATCTTGCAGATACCTTCTTTATGTCAGGATTTCTCAATGACCATTGCCAACAGCAGAAGGATCAAAGTTGTTATTAAACAAAAATGCAAACATGCCTTCACTGATGGAGAAAAGCAGTTATCTTGTGTTCTCACATACAAGATTTGCAGCTACTAACAGCTTAATGATATTTAGTGTGAAGTAAAAAAAAAAAATCCATATGAAGACTCTGAAGAACATCTATAGAAAACATTTTACTTTCCATTTCTAGACGACTGTGACTGCTCAATTTAACCTATTTACTCTGATTTCCTGTAGAAAGACACATGCCATCTCATCCATTTAACTATGTACTTTAAAACGATAACATATTCAAAACTGCCTTTTTTGAATAGACCTCCTGTTTGTCGTGCCACATAGCAAACTACTCTCTCAAATGCCATCGTATTTTTAAGTCCTAGAAATGCCTTTAATAGACAATGCATACGTTTACAAGCAATGTAAATTTTCTGCAAGCAGACTGGGTAAGTAATTTCATGCAACTCATCCTCACAGTGCTGTCTGGATAAAACTGGTTTTTCTGCCTCCCAGCAGTATGTGAAAATCCAGAGAGAAGCTAGCTGCCAGTTAGTTTAGTGGCTTGAATGAAATGCAAGCCTATAGAGAGAAAGCCAAGCCGCAAATAATCATGCAACATCAAGATTCCTTAAGACCAGTCCTTAGCACAGAGCAAACACGAGAACACTCTGAGAAGAGCAAGTGAGAAATGAAAAAGCCCAAAGAAAAAAAGACAAAATAATCCTAAGATTAAAAAAACTCCACCACTGCCACACAGCTCTTGTGACAAAAACAAGATCAACAACATTTTCTAATAGCACATTTACCAATTCTGCTGAAATTTTGGTAATAACCAATCGCAGATCTACTTTTGTAAGAAAAGGGGAAAAAGGTCAAAATGGTCAGTAAAAAGGACTTCATTTAGAAAACTTTAAACAGATTTGGCACGCAACTCTAACTTTCTCCAGCCTACAGTGAAGTAGTATGTTCTTAGAACTGTGAAACATCTAGTCTGACATTTGAGAAAGTACCAGGAGACAGGACTAGTTCATTGGACACTTTGGGTCAGGCAGAAAAATAAATTATAGAAAGAAAATTAGTATTAACTCTGAGAAGCCTGTTTGGAGAAGTGATCAGCATGTAGTAAAACTAGTCCAGAAGTCCTAATCCATGCTTTGGTGGATCAGAAACGTTATGCTGAGAGCTGTAACAAAATTCTAATCCATAGCAAGGATTTGCAACAATCTGGAGAGCAGCTACAGAAAAAGCCTGGACAGTAACTGAAAATAGAGGCAAAACTTTTCTCAAAGCCTGTGTATATGAGAGACTTGTGATCCATAGAGAAATCAGAAATATTATTCCTAGCTGACTAGATTCTGATGAGGTAGAAAACTGAAGTGTAATCATCAAAATGGATCCTGATGTTTATAGTCCTGCAAATAACTGATGTTTATATGCACTACTTATTCTGAAAAAGAAAAAAAAATTAGCTCAATTTCAAACCATGGTTTTAGAAATGCATACTAAGCAAAGAGTTGAAGAAGGCAGTGTTTTGGTCCATAATATTCTGCTCAACTTGAAGAATTGGACCAGTGTTGCAAAACTATCAGGATGCAAATTATCATTTGTGCAAGAGTGCTTAAGGAAGTGTGCTCCCTCTCTCAGATCACTCACATTAAGGCAGGACAAATATTCAGATGATGTGATTCACAAAAGTTGATCTAGTAACAGAAATAAAGTCTTTGATGTCTTAATTGAACTGTAGGGCCAACAGAAATAAAACTGGATGTTAATGCTGTTTTGATATAGTACAGTAGCATGAATTGAAACAATAACAGTGAAGCAAAATATGTAGATATTAATATACTTTGTAATTCTGAAACACTTTTTTGTGTTTTTATTCAAATACATAGCTAAAAGAGAAGAAAAAAGTTGGAATTTTCTCAGAATACAATTCCTCTGCCTTGCTAGTTGCAGTGCTACTGCATTTTCCACCACAGGACCCAGACATTTTGCTTAATAAGTATTGCTCTTTTCCAGACCACATATGTTTCTGTCTTGGGCGTTAGTTACAAGTTTAATTTTGTATTACTGTTAGAATAATACATGTTGTTAAAGTTAGAAGGCCCATTTAAATAGCACTGGAATAATGATGTAAGATTAAAAAAAAATTCCCTAATTTATGTAACTAACTTTAAAATTACTCTCAATCTGTATACAAAAGGCAGTATTTCTTGATTTCCTGAAAAATCAGTCCTATGTTTCTCTTATTTCCAATCTATTAAATTAATTTCATATTTGCTCACATAGTCTTCACAGTTGAGGATATGGTTTGACAATGCAAAGCTGATGGTAGCAGAAAAAAACCCACCTGAAATGGTTCCTATGCACAATAATTTTTATACAAATGTTCCACTTCTGAGTTGTGGTGTCAAAACTTTTTTGGACTGCTTTGAGGTGGATCAGGGAATTGATCTAGATTAGAACAGGAAGAAAAAACAAGGTACTGAATTAACTGAGGAGAAAGAGGAACTGCTTAAGCTAAATGGCTTCACTATGACTATCATTGTGGCTTTCTCTTTTTAAATCTGTCAAGAACTGCATTGAAACAATCAACACTTCACACTGGCTAGGGTGTCTAGCTTTCATTAGAGAGCAATGACATTTAGTCTCTGCTAGGCTGCAAGGGAACAATTTGCAGTTGCTTTAAAATGACAGAATATGTTGAGTTTAATCTTTATTCCCATGATATTTAATATTTTATTTACTTTCTGTTCATTTTTAAGAAAAACAGAATAAAACTAAATACATAAATAAAATAGAACAAAGCATAACAATAATCCACAACTTGAAAACTTTGTGACAAAAAGATTCAGATGTTAAAAATTATCTGCCCTTGATTGAAGACCTTGGAACCTTTGACCAAATAAATTAATTTTTCCAGTTCTGAATAAATGATGCTCTCTACAAAGTAGAACGTGCCCTTCTATGAAATGTGGTAAAGGAAAATATCATACATATAGTGAGAATGTTGGATTACAAGGGCATGATGTTAATCATAGCACATCACAGTGCTGTAGCATAGCCAAAAATAAAAGCAAAAAAGACAAGGAGAAACATGTACCACAATTTAAAATAGAACTCCCATGCTAACAGCAGGATGACGCTAATGTATTAGACATAAAGAACTTCTGGTAAGTGACCTCTAACAGTTATTATATAAAATACTGTATACAGACTGTTAGAAAAGACAGTTGTTTAATATGAAAAAAACCCACCTTTTAAAAAATCTTTCAGAATGACTACCTTTAAAAACAGTTCAGAAAGAACATGGATAGCTTGAACTATTTGCATAATCCCACTACATTTCTGTGTCCCATAGCCAGGGTTATAGTAAAGGCACCTTGTATTGCTTACACTGTCCTTTGACACTGGTATATAACACACAGAACAGCTCTCTATTTATTATATTTGCGTGGCTCAGATTGCCATAACAGGAAAGGAAGAAAATGAAATTAAATATGTTCATTATACTGTGAACAAGTTACAGGCAGGAAAAAAAAAAAGGAGAGAAGCATTATTTGTGACTTAGCAGTACAACTAATAGTTCTACAGCTGGAAAAGTGCAATAATGAAAAACATATGATTGCAATATTTTTATTACATTTTAAGATAGGTTTTATCTTGGAAGATGTAGACTATAACCACTTCTTCAAGTGATAAACAAATTCTGCGCTCAGTCACATGAAAATTACCTTGCAAAAGAAAATGAAAATATCATAAAACTTGTTCTCATTAAAAAAAGTAAACAATATGGTCACAAAAGGCCTTAGGAAAGCAAAGGGTTAGAAAATGCAAGCGCTATGATCCTTGGGTTCAAATCCCATATCTTCACACCTGAAGCTAGCACAGCACCTTTTAGCAGTTCTACCAGAAAAAATAATAGGTAAATGACAATCGTGTATCAGTCCTAATTATGAAAAACAAGGGGTCATTACAAAGTTTTGAACAAAGATGAGCGAGACGTTTCCTAGACCTGAAAAAAATCCTGTCGACATACCAGATTTATGACTACTTCCTTAGATATGGATATTTCAATATGAACAGGAAAAATGAAAATTATGTGAAACACCAAGAATCACCTTCCAGTCTTGACAAGATGATTAAGATGACTGCAAATCTGAAGAAGAAAACATGGCACAGAATATCCATGAATACAGAAAACACAGAGAATTTACAGTACCACAAGTTAAGTTAACTTTCTAAACAACAACTAAGTACTATTTTTAAGGAATAGCTAAGTAAGATTTCTGGGTGAAAATTCCTCATCACCCAAACTCACAGAAAATGGTTGTAATATCTTAATGGGAATCTTCTAGGTGACATTCCTCCTGATCTCTTATTATGACTTTCAAAAAATTTCTTTTTATGTCCCTTTAAAGGAAATGTGTCCAGGACTTCACCATACAAATGGCAGCATCCATATACTAGATAATTTTAAACAGTTATAAAGTTCTGAAAAAGATTTAGAGTCTATCTATAAGTATTTGGATTAGAAAATTTTACCACTATGGCCATTAGCCATTTGTGAGAGAGTACTGACTTGAGGAAAATCATTGTTTTAGAATCTTTCAAGGAAAGGTGAAAAATAGCTTGGTAGTTTAAAACTTGGCAACATCCGTGTTCCAAAGGGAAAGTAGGTAAAGAGGGAAAAAAAACCAGCTACAGGTGTTCTAAGTGGCCAGACAGAGCTGCTGCATAAATATGCAAACAAATATTCTGGAAATTGTTTACAATTGTTCTGCAAGTAAGTTAATAATGCTTTTCTAAACCCCTGTCTTCTCCCTCAGCTTTAGATCACAGTAGAGCTCATAAAAATTCCTTGTAGGAAACTGGTTAGCACATCATGTATCAATGAATACTTCTAGCAGCTCTTGAATATTTCTACTAAGTGTAGACCACTCCTGGGTTTCAAAAGGGGTGGGAATAAAACCCTGCCTCTACAGCACAAAGTGATAAAAGGAAGGACCTTCCAGGAATTCAATTTACCGCTGTGTAGAACAATGGAAGCCAGAAAAATAAGTAATCTGCATCAGGAGGACTCAGAATCATGTCTGGAGACAAGTTCTGTGAACAGTGAAAGGAACAAAGCCAGACCTACATATGTACTGATCTCTTACCTCATTGGCTTGACATGCACTTTATTTGCTCTCCATAGTATTACTGATACGAGAGCCTGTCCTCTTCCCATCTGCTGCTTATTGCTAAATATGATAATTTTAATGAAAAATTTACCTCTCTCTAAATAGGTTCAGATTTGCCTGTTAACATCTACGAACAGAATTAAGAAAAATATTTAGAGAAGGCTAGCTTATCATAGGTACTCCAGGGACTGTGCCCAAAGGCTTGAAAACACCTTTCATATTCACCTTTGCCTATCAATAAAGTTCTGGATGACCTATTTGATGAGATTACAATAGTAACAAAATACCACCAACCTGAAATTCCAGGCAAGGCTGTACTAGCCAAGTAAATCACAGACCTTAAGATTTATCGCTCCTGACTATTTTAACATGAATTAATCAAAATTATTTACAGGAGTTCAATTTTGCTTCCAAGGTACTTTTTATTTATGATAGCAATTATAGAGTCACATACAAAAATGTCTAACAACTTAAATACTTTCAAACAAATCTTAGATCTGTTAAAGTTCTGAATAAGCAAGAATTTTTTTCAAAGTATTAGGTGAGAATAGTTTTTAATATAGAGAACAATAATAGTGCAATTACAACCTCCTCTGAAAAGTTAACTGTTTCAGGCTTTCTTTTGTCTACAATACATGAAAAGGGCTTCTTAACCTATTTTGTTTTCCATGTCTCTCCAGCTGTACCTAGCATTGTCAATACTCCTTATGATCTCCAATATTTACTGCAGCTGTCAGAGGGGTTTTTCTTCCCTGTTCTTTCCAGGTGCTTTTCTACATTTTCTGTAAAGATACTACTTTTCTTTTCAGAACATCAGGACTTTTATATTATTTATTTTTTGTAACCTTCCATCTCATCTTTATTTTCTCTGTTTATTCAAATCTGCCCACCTCTTCTTTCAATAGTATCTCTGTCTTGAGCACTGTTTGACGTCTTACGGTGGACATTCCTTCCAGAGTTTTACAAATATGTTTTACTTACAGCATGGTAGTGTACAGGTCCTAGATGCTTGTCATATCAAAGGAACAGCATTTGTCATCAGTAAAGGAAAACTTTCACACAATTCTACAATCTTTTCCTTGCAGAGGTCAAAGGTAATGAAGAGAGGAGAAAAAAAACCCACCATAAACAAAAGGCAACTGTGACTGATATGGATGACTTCAGCAAAACAGTGATAAAATTTTAAAGCAATACAGAAATATTCTTGAAGTGTATAGGTAGTTTGGAACTTTAGTGAGAACGCTGTAATCTTGGAATAAAATTCTGTTCTCCCACATTCTGACTAGAGTAACTTTATCTCAGATGTGTTTTGAATAAGATGTGGGTGTGCTTTAATCAGTGGAGTATTACTCGTTTCTTGAGTATCATTTAAAAGTAAAATACAAAAATTAAATTTTCACTACCGTAAAACAATTAGAAATATCATAATACTATGACAAACAGTATCAGCTTCTCTTCTCCCTTAAATTAAAAGTTACCTTAACAACTTTATAGCATTTAACCAAGAACATCACACAACTATTTAAGTTTATTCTAGATTCTATGAATGGAGTTGATTCTGCCATCTCCTTAATGTGTGTGTCACTTTAACCACATCAGCAGACCAATGCTGTGAATCACAATTCGTATCCTATATTCTGGTTCCAGATAGGTTAGTGTACAAACCGGCAGAAAAGCAGCTACAGCTTTAATATGAGTTACTTACTAGCAGAGTGGAACCCCCATTTTTGAAAGAAAATGTCCAGTAAGTTAGAAAAAAACATTTCTTCTAGGGAGAAATATTTGCTATTAAAAGGCCTGGAATGGAAACAAAAATGTTTCATCTTGCTTCCCATTATTATCTGGATGCAAACTAGGTTCAGAGCCTAGATAACACTGTCTATGATTTAAGTTAGAGAAAATAAATGTACTTTATCTTGTTTATGTCTCCTGCTACCACAACACTCTTCTGTTCTTGACAGTGTCAGAAAAGGCAAATATGCAGGGCAAGATGTGTCTAAAATCCAGCTATGATTACTGGAAGAGCAGGATACAGAGAGGAATAAGGTTAAAAAATAAACAGAAAGAACACTGAATAAAGCTAAACGGAATTTTATGTAAGGTGTAGTCCATAATTAGTATTTGCAGCTGTATAAATGGTCTGGTACTAGTAGACATTAATAAAGTGAAACATTTTGGGTTTATGTTAATTTTTCCTTGCAAATCTCTGCTCTTTTTTCATAACATGGTGGCATTGTTTTAGATGGTTTTTATTAAACCTGTTTGAATGCATTTTCTCTGTATGTATAAAGTGAGCCCCAAATGATAATTCTTTTGAATTTGCAAAGGCAATATGTATTTGCATATGGTCAAATTTTGAAGATATATCATAGGGTTCAATAAAATCACAAGTTTGAACACAGTTGAAAGATTATAAATACTTACTGAAGATAAAGAATTTTGAATAGAATGATTCAGCAACACAAAATTGAAAAAGTAAATCAATAAATTTTTAATGCTGTTGCTGTAGCATTTTTTTCTTGCAAAAAAATTACTAAATTGGGAACTGTTGGGAACTGTTGAGGTAGCTCTACCCTTAAAAATATAAGAGACATTTTAAATTAAAAATACACCAGCTAAGTTTAGGCATGCAAACATACCAGTATGAACAAAGGTTTATGCATTCAGTAGTGTGAAATTAGCACTTTGTTTTGTTTGTGAGAATTCTAAATATAATTGAAAAAGACTTGCCTAAAACCTGCAAGGAATATTGCCAGCTCAAAAGAGTAGCCACTGTTATTAACCTACATCCACCAAGTGTTGCTTCCACTCCTTTTTGAGTGAAAAAATGCTTTAATTTCCTTTTGCTAACTTGGTAATGCTTTCCCTATCAAGGCAGAGATATACTGTTAGGAATGAGAAATTGAAGATCTAGAGATACAATATTTTTTCCCATGCTTTTCTGACAATTGCAACAGATTCCTGAGGGGAATGGAAAAGGAAAGGAGGGAAATACGTAGAATAAATCTTGCAATGAATAATACAGCTTTGCTGTTTTATGTAGCAAGACAACCTGAAATATGCCTCTGACTACTTGGTAGGGAAACTTACAGTGTATCCTACTGACACAAACTCATTGCTTCAGCAAGTCAAACAGAAATTCTCAAATTCTTCTGGAAGTTTGCTCTAGTGGCCTCTGGAATAAGTGTTCTCAGTTTTACTCAGCTAACATACAGGACTTCACCAGCTACAAAGGAAGAAAAGACTGTTTTGCTGAATGTTTTCATTACAGTGTTTTCTAAGAGAAAAATACAACTTTGAAATTAAAATACAGGATGAAAGGAAACTAATTTTCTTTTTCTTTTATTTAACACAACTTGAAATCAGGTCTCCACTGGTGAAAAATCACATGCTATTTCCCTCCATTAATGCAAACTTACAAGCAACTCATTTAAGAAATGTAGAGAAGTAAAACGACATAAAAAAGTTGGAAGCAAAATACCCACTTCTTTTACTTCTGCTGCAAGCTTTAATTCCTACACATAGTATTCCCAAAGCCTGCTGGCCATGGCAGTTGACATATGCAGTGTTCTGCAGATGTAGTTGCAGTAACACAGCTGGATATAATGCTTCATGCATCTGGTGCACATATGTTTGATTGTGTCCTTGGTAGCTAGCCAGATTTTGAAGGATCCATTTAGTTCTTGGAGTGAAATTGAAAGAACAAGAGAATAGTCCACTGGTAGTAATAATACTCCACATTTCTCTTAACTACCTTAACCACTCTCACTTTCCCTATTAAGCTGAGTCATGGTAGTTTTCTCTTACCTTTTCCAGAATTCAGGATCTAGAAGAGACATCTAGAGTTGGAATTAAGAAGTCAAAAAACTAAAACTCTGCTGAAAGTTCTTTGCTATCCCAGAACTCTTGCTTTCAGTCTCTTTTCAGTAAGAACTCAATCCAAAACTCCTTGGAGACAATGGAAAAAAATTAATGAGCTTTGGCATCAGCCCTGACAAAATCCAAAATAATTACTCAACCTGAGCAATTTCAGTAGTGCTATCACTGCTACATTCTGTCAGAAACAATTTATCCTTCTTTAAAATATTTGCTTATTTTACCCTGAATAAATTACCAACATTTTACCAACGTCTATCTTCAAAACGTTTCAAACTTTGATTTTATGTTGGTTTTAGCTACAGGTTATCTTTGAGCTTTGCAGTGAGCTATATGCAGCATTCCAGAAACATGTGTAACCACATTAGAACATAAGGTACATGTGTGCTTTTACTGATAAAAACTGATTCGCTTTCTCTCAGCAGAATTGAAAATTATGTAAAATTTTAACAAATAAGGAATAAACACACAGACTTTAAAAAGACACACCTTCCTTTCTGGGAGTACTTTTTGAGTCTTGGATCATCCATTCTTCATGAACCCACCAAGACACCTTTATCCACAGTATAATGTTGCCACTGCAGTTGCAACTACAGTTCATTTATTAAATAGTTACAATGGTAATGGACATAATGGCATAATTGTATGGATCTAAATTCAAAAACCTGTGCACAATAAGATGAAATTCAAGGTGTAAAATCAAAAAGATGTGTTTTCATAAGGAAAAAAAAATATTTACTTTGACTTTTCATATTACAAATATTGGCAAAATTGGGATATTTGTGTTTCAGAAACAGAACATTTTGATTTCAACAAAAATATCATTTTGGATGGAAAATTATCACAGTAAATATTTTTAACTAGCTTTTAGTAATATAGTTGGTCTTCCTAATCCTGTAAGCAACATTAAGATCATTAATGATATAACAGTTAACTTGTTACCAAATTTCTTCAAGCTTCTGCTTGCTGCTTGTTTCACATTTCATGGTGTTGACCTAGAAAGACAGTAAAAAAATCCTATTGGGTAACTAAATCTCAGTGTGAGTTTCATGCCTTCATTGCCCATTTCAAAAGCTGCTTCCGTTACTGGCTGTTCAGCTACACTGGCCAAAAAGAAGAGAGAGACAAGTTTGCATCTGAAGCAGTACAGCTCAGGTACCTGACCTGTCATTTTACTAATTCCTGACCTGTATGCTGAGATAGAAACCAGATAGCTGACTGCTGAGTGGTTGAAGGTTTGTTGAGAAATGAATCCTGAGTGAAAAATTCAGACTTGGCACTTAAACATGAGATGTATCAGTTTTGAAATTCATTCAGTCCTCAGACTTTAAGAGCAGCTGAAGAACATTGCAGTGGTGGCTTTCATCCATAAATAAAGTTGCACATTTAACAGCTGAGAAACCATGCTAAGCGAATGCTAAACATTCAAGGGGAGAGGGAATTTTTACAGACGGGAATCTTTCACCTCCCTTCCTGAGAACACAAGACTCTGGTAATAAGTTTAGAATTTATTAGAGCATAATCTAAACCCTGAAGTTTTTTATTCTGATGAGAACTCTTCTCCTTTAACAATAAAATCAAACAGAAAATTCAATTTTTCCTTCTCTGAGGATCCTTGCTTAGATTGCATCATCTAATTCAAACAAGTATCTACAGTCCAAACCATGGAATACAACAGACAAATCTGAGTGATGACAACAAAGCTACAGTAGCAAATCAGCAACTTAAACATTACCGAAATTTTACTCACCTGATTTGCAATGGTAAAAACAGAAACATTTTCTATATTTCCCAGAGCGAGATCTGGCCCCACAGAGGCCAATTTGAAACATGCCATTGTTTTACCTGGAAAAAGAATTTCACTACAATAGCAACATAATTCAGTCCACTCATGGCATAGAATTCCAGATAATTTTGATTTGTTTACACCTTTTGTCTATTATTTTGTATTTTTAATTCATGTAAGTATTTGCAGGGATAACTAATCTACCTACCTTCCAGAAAGAGGAAAAAAAAAAAAAAAAGCCTGTGGAAGAGTGAAAAGTACAAAAGTAGAAGTTGAGAGAGCCTTTGCTGTTTTGCTCCACTCCTTACCTTTCTCATTTTATCCTAAATTCTTCTAATTTAAAAGAACAAACTAAAAATATACATAGATACACAGAAAATTGAAAGTCCTATAGAAATAGAACGGTCGCTAAGGTTGTCAACAAGAAAGATTAAAACAGTTTCCATACCATATAAGACTATAAAGAATTTCTTCATTTGGAAAAGAGATAGCTAATGATAGAGGTCTATAGAAACATTAATTATGTGGAGAAAGTGAAGAGGAAACAATTATTTCCCATTTCACAAAACACAAGAATGAAGGAACACCCCAGAAAGTAAAGAGGTAGCAGATTTAAAATAAGTCAGAATGCATTTCCATACAGTACATAATCATACTGTGATACTCATTGCCAGTGGACATTATGGAACACATGCAAAAATAGATTAAACAAGTTCATGGAGTATAACTCCATTAAAAAGTCAGATTACTTCTGACTCAGGGCATTCCTGTATTACTGATCGCTGCAAGCTGAGAGGATATAATAATGAAAGGGTGACTCTACGCCGGCCCTTTTTCTTAAACTTTTTGTAGGCGTCTACTATTGGCCATGCTTAGAGACAGAAGAATGGTGACACAGCCATGAACTTAATCAGGGACTTCTTAGATAACGACAGCAAATTATGGACATATTTTTAATCATTGTTGCCACTTCCTCTAATAGATGACAAAGAAGTCTTCCCCATTTAGTCATAGAAAATTAGTAAAAGGATGGCAATCTAAAATGAAAGGAGATGCCACTTGGAGTATTTATTTCATTTATATACATACATCTATAGAACACAACATATATAAAACTTTTTGTAAGTTTCTCTCCCCACCAAAATCTGTTCAATTACACTAAAATGAGAAACAGCACGCTCCTCTTTTGAGCTTTTGGAGTATCCAAACCGTTTCAGAGCTGTTCTTTCAAAGATATGGGAAACCTACCAAAATACCAGATGTTTAATCAATACTCTTAACATTTTGGAAGTCTAGAGTGTGGAAAGAAAATGTCAATTGAATCGCTCTGGAAAATTGGATCTTTTGATTTTCACAGTCTGCAATGCACAATATTGACAGTCAGAAAAAGTTGGCTTCTTTTTTAAAATTACAAATCTGTGAGCAAAACCTTCACCATCTCCATACCATAAATATATTTCCTTAAAAAAACCCCAACACCATAAACAAACAATATTTTGCAGAGTTTCTTTGGAGATTTTGCCTGCATGTTATAAGATATAAAATACTTGATCTCTTATATTTTAGATGGACACTTCCTTAGAATGCATTTTCAACTTCCCACTGTAAACAACATTAACTTTTCAGAGTTCTATATCTTTACAGAAATTTACAAAATATAAGTCCTGACAGCTAATGATAAATAAACGTGAAAATATTTTATAAGTAAGTTTGAGAAATCTTGATTCATATTCATGCATAAACCGGATATTTTTGTTAACTTCAGCCTCATTTAATCATTAGCATTGCATTTTTACGTTGAAGACAAGAGGATTCTGTTATATATATTTTAATTTATTATTATAGAGTTTAACTCCAGGACATCCTCTTATGTTTACTAATAGATGCCAAATTGTAGTCTCTGACTTCAAATAGGTCAGGAGATGCTTTTTGCGGTTTTAGAGTATGCTTTTTTCAGAAACATCTCTACATCAAGAAATTAATTCAAATGCTCCTCTACACTCTAAAAAACAAGCCCCATTGTGAGCATATATATATGTGAGCATATATGCTGTGTAATACTGAAGCACAATTACCTCAGTCATTTGATGTATTTTTCTTCTATTGATAGCATGCTAAATGATAACATGACAGATGTGCATGAAGCACTAGAAATATCTTTATTACATGTGCATTTAACCTGTATGGGAAGTAGAAAATATATTTCTTATTCAACACATCAAACAAATGTCCAGAAACTGAGGTAGAAATGAAAGGAACAGGTTTGGTGTGTCTCCTTGCTGTACCTTTTTAACTTGTTTGCTAATTTGTTTGCCTCATCTTTTCAATGCGTAATCACAGTTTCAAGACATCTCCATAATTACCTTAACAGGATAAAAGCTAGAAATTTTGATACCGGGGTTCTTTACTGGCATTCCCTAAATAACATATTTCAGCTGTCTCAAATCTGCTCATTTTATTATAAGCACATTTGTTAGATATCCTGGAGGATGAAACAGGTTTAACGCAAAAACATATGACAATTCTTCAGTTATATCTATTTATGTTAGCTTTTTTTAAGAACAAACAAACAAGTTGGGGTTTTTTCCCCAGTAAATTCAAGCTAAATTGTGGTTTTTACTTTTTATTGCTTTGTTTGTTGCTTTGTTTCCTTTAAGAAACAAACTGAAACAGTTTGAAACATCAGCCTAATCGAGGACTAGACTTATTACTACTATACTATATATATTAAGGGGGTAGATGGTGGAGGAAGCTAGATTGAAAAAAAATTTGTCTATCTATCTAGCTGCCACCTCAGTGCTTAAACTCTATGCCATTTAATTCCTGTCAACTGCTGCCAAATCTCTGCAGGGTCAAGGTCCCCATAATTCTACTACTAAGGCTCTAAAAAAGTCTAAAAAAAGATATAGTTTACATGACACAAATACTTCAATTTCTTATTTCCAGTTTGCATGAAATAATAGCTGAAAGAAAGAACACTCCATGGTCTGCTAGCTCAGAAGGTAATACTGGAAGGCAGAGGAAGTAGAGGGTTCAGTTCCTGCTCCCCAAAATATCTGAGTATTTTATATTAAATATTATGGAAGCAGCAGGTAGAGATTCATCCACCTGTCTCCACACTAATATCCCTACCACCAGATCATAAAGTTCCTTCTTGTTTACCTTTTCAGTCCAATGAATATTTATTTATTTCATGGGAATAGAACATATTCTTGCCTTATAAGCTGATACTTAGAACCTCACATGGGAAACAAAAGTGGTGGAGCCAAAATCCATCAGGAAGAAGTATAGGCACCACTGCGTCACCAACATCTTGTGTTGCTAGTGCCTGTCCAACCAAATGCTCCACAAAATTAAAAAGTAAATATTCATATCTAGGACTAGGGAAAAAATAGAAATAATGCCATCTCTATAATACTTTATCTCTAAAATCCTAACCCATTCATAAAATGAGAAAGTTTAGGAAGCCACTGCTAAACAAAATATCAAGAATAAGCTGAACTGAGTCACACCCACCTCAGGTAAAATCTGCAGATCTGACGGAAATCAGGAGAAATTATAGTCTGAAGGTTCAAAATATCTAAAACCTAAACAGGCAATCCCCCTTGAAAATACATACTTCTTCATATATAATTATAGTCAGAAATATAAGATTTCAGATTCATGATAGATGTTCTTCATTCTTGTCTGTCAGTCTGATTGAAATCATTAATGGTAAAATTTTCACAACTCCAGACTTCGCTCAGGCCCAGCCCTGAACTTAACCTTTCCTTTGAACAGGAAAATGGGAAATAATCGTTACTTGACTTATTAAGTGGAAACCATTCACATCACCTGATATCTGCACCCATCTTATTTAAAAGGAACACCTCATCAGCCATCTATTCTGCTGTCATTCTTAACTGTAACATGAATCTCTACCATAACTACAGTTCTAGACTTACTCAAAGGTGAAGAACACACTCCTGTGTGCAACTGAAAGAATAAAACACTTGAAAATTCTGACACCTAGCCTCAGCTTATGTCAGATGTCCTGACTGAAATCAGCTAAAAACCATGATCCTCAGGTACAAGCTTGTGAAACTTAGGCTTGATTTTAGAAGTGTGGGTCTATAAATTATGTAGCAGTATTTTTTTTCTCTTGTCCTCAGTTTAACCTTATTAGTTCTCCTTTAAAAAAAAAACAACAAAAAGAAAAACAAAAACAAACCCCAAACAAAACACCAACCACAAAACCCAAAAATAAAATAGAGCAATCATTCTATACAACCACACTCTAAGCCTAGCCATCTCCAAAGAACAGGAAGCCTTGCTGTTTCAAGAGTAGCAATAGCGTATTTAGAACTACAGGAAACTACATAGGGCTTTGTTTGAAACAGCCCTATTCCCAGCCCTTGCCCTGTCCCCCAACAGCAATTCCAGACATGAGGAACACAAGACTAGAGTGAAATGCAAGAACTGAATCTTGAAACTTACTATGGGCTTTAGTTTCAGTCTGCTTGCTCACCATAAAATACGTGCCAATCCACACCTCTCAACCACAGTTTGCTGTACGCTAGTTTATATTCTAATCATAAACTTAAAATTAAAGTGAGGGAACCCACTGCTTCTAGAAGTAGTACTGGCTTGTCTTACAGGACCTTCTGACTTTCACTAAGAATCCCAGTTCTGTGCCCTTGCTCTCCTTGTCTAAGATCCTAAACCTAACTGAAAGATGTTACTTGAATACAAAATAGGCACCCAAAAATGCCTGAAAAATAAACAGAAGTAATACAAGGTATCACTTACCTCACAGTGTCTTCCGAAATTCAACTACAGTTACAACTGGAAGACACTTAAGTTAACAATGAGATTAGAGTTAGCCTTCTGGAACCTTAGCATTTCCCAAGAGAACTAATTCTGTCCAGAACTCCTGTTAGACACTCCAAGCTTGTGTGACTGCTTTTGCCTGAAATCAACAACAAGCTGTGCTTTGTAACCCTGAGTTTGCTTACCTTTAGCCCTAGTCTGCAATATAGAAGTGGACATTCACCACAGCTCAAAGGGACAAAAGGTAATGTTCATATCTGTTGATAACTGCTCTCAGTTTTCTTGATCAGAACTGCCAAACTACATGAATTACTTTGGTTCTACACCCCTTCCCTCCTTAACCCTAGCCTTCCCTAAAGACTGTGAACTCCATGATAACTCCAACGGATTTTCGTATCAATTGATAACCACTCACACTTTATGAATCTGGATGCTGCTGAAGTCATCAACAATACATGCACAGTGGCCACAATCTTGCTGAGCTCCAACAGAACGCTTGACTAAAAAAATTACATGCTCTAGCATTAAAAAAATTACGGAGAAAAGTTGTATCAGTTGATGCAACTACCTCAGTTTGCTTTCAAAAATTCACAAATACACACCTCTACATCCCTGACTCTCCCTAACCCTAATTTTTTTCCCCCCAGTGTAAAGCTAGGAATTCATCACTGCATTAAGAATCAGACATGCATATCTGTTGACATCAAGGCCTCAATTTACATCACAGAACCCTTCAAATTACTGCAGTAATTCAGCTCTGTCATCCTTCCACTAATAAATGCAGATTCCATTCTCAAATCTTGGCCTAAGCTTCTGCAAAGAATAGCAGTCCAGGCCACCTAAAATGTCAAAACAAGTTATTTGAATCTTGCTATCTGTACACAGTCATGTTCAGGCAATGCTGAAGTGAGTAATGAGCCCATGGTCTGCAGCTCCAAGCCTCCGTAATCCTAATTCTTACTCCCAGTTTCAGTATTTAAATATTTAGTAGGCATATCCCTCTTTTAATTAGACATTCAAACCCACTCCTATCACCATCAGTGTAACTTGCCAGATCCTCTAAAACACAGCCCCAAATCCCATCCTCAACTATGAAGGGATGCGAGAGGGCTGCCTTTGACACATATTCAGGAGATGCTGAGTCCTGAAAGATTAGAAGTTCCATTATAAAGGCAGACACTGACTTTTATTATTTTTAAGGGCATATTTACCCTGACCTCTTCATTTCTCAAGCCTGTTCTGCCCTGTTATCAGTTTGCTTCAAGTATGCTTGACACTTTACATTTGGCTAGAGAACTCAGGATTTAAATCCTTTTGCCAAAAGACTATGAGTTCACCCAGAAGAAAACTCATAATCACTTTTTATAACTAGTTCTAAAGCTGTTTCAATTAATTGGCATAGCTGACACAGTTCTTGTATCATATAAATCTGTCTGACCCCTTCCCAATGTGCAGTTCCTATAGCCAAGTGTAAAGAGGATCAAATACAGTATAAAGCAGACTACAAGAATGAGCTGTGTGTTCTGATACCAAAATTCAACATATTATGATACTACCTGGGCAACCCCAAATGAGAATCTCATGAGTCAAGTCTGGCAGAAATACACAACAAAAACAACCCGCCACTGACACTGAGGTCCCTAAATTTAAACAGACTAGCTAGCCAAAGGATGACAAAAGAAAGTGTTATGCAGGATTTACAGATGGAGTGTGGAAAACCAGAAAAAGACTTATTCAAGTCCATGTAGCAAGTTAGTGGCCAAACCTGAAAGTGAATTCATATATCTTTAGTCTATGTTTATAGCACAGATCAAATCTAGTCTGATCCAGATGATTTAACCTAACAAATCTATTGCTCTTTTGAGTTCAAAGTCAGACTTGGGTGTCTGTAGATTAAGTGAGGCAGTAGCTAATGAGAACCTGGAGTTAAGAGTGCCAAGTTCTCCTTTTCCTTCCCTTTATTGGGAGCCAAATTCTGCTAGCATTGAGCAGTCAGAGTTAAGAAAACACTCCTCAGCTCATACTGGAGTTTGCTTCACCATTATGGCAGAGAGCAGGTAAACTATAGTTCCAGTCTCAAATGGGAAGTTGTAGCTGTTATTTGCAACTTCATAACTGAAACGGAGTGTGGACACAGGACTGCACTCCTCCCTTATGCCTAAGGGAGGCAATGGCTAACAGCATCCCTTTCCCAGATGAGGTGCAAATTTGCCACTTCAGCAACGAAGAAAAGGAGATACGTGCACTTGGCTTTGATTTCAGCAGAGAAGTGGCACCTAATGGCTCAGAAGCAATTAAAAGCATCTCTCAAACGTGACTCTTGGCTGCAACTCAGCAGCTGTTCAAAGAGTAGAACAGAGCTGAATGAAGTGGACAAACTTACCACTCACCATGGGACCTATGCAGGTAAAAGCTATAATGAGAGCTTTAGTAATCTAAATACGTGGAAAGTTAGAGTACAAACCCAGGCTCTGTATTGGATTTAGCAGAGAACATAAACAAAGCTTAAATCTCAGATCAGTACCTTAACCAAAAGACCAGTTTCCTGTGGCAGCAATACTTTGTTTTACAGTATCCCAATGACCAGTCCTCAAAGGAATTCAATATGCCAGTTTCACTATAAAATCAATGAATCAAGGGCATTCAGCACCTTACAGGACCTAAGATTGGTAAGAAAGCTTTAGACTCTCTTCTTGTTATCGTGACAGACAGGACTCGACAAAAATCACAAGGAGGAAACAGACCATCAGTCATTCAGTAATTATATAGCAACTGCAAGGCCACATAGTTACTGTGGGATAAGCAATAGAATGCTTAATAATTTAACCAATTACCATTCATAATAATAGCCAGGTTGGCATTTGATGATCCACGGGGGTCTCACCTGCCTCTTCACATACCCAACATTTAGTGTTGCCATAGTAATGTTGTTCATAGCTCTCCAGTTCAACTTCTGTCAGTCTTCAGTGTAAATTCCTATTTCTAGAACTATCAAGAAAAGGCTTATAAAAGAAGTACAAATTATATAATGCCCTGCTGAAGGCCATTTTTATGCCATGTCTATTCTGACAGGCGTACTATTGCCTCATCCATGGGTCCAAAATTTGTTTTCAATGTGCTATACTTATTCAACTGATATATTTAAGATAAAAATGAGAAGGTAAAGCTCTGCTGCTGGCCACAAGACTGAAGTCTACTGTGCTTACACTGTGGTGCATTAAAATGACTGAACACGAGCATTCATCATGTTTCATATTGGCTAACCTAAGCATAATGATAGTGTGCTTTTTTTTTTTTTAATGGCTATAGTCATTACAGTCACATCTGGTGGATAAATATCCTATTGCTGTTCTCCTACAGAAAACGGCAGTTGAGTAACATTCAGAAATCTTTGAGTGAATCTATTCAACCTAACACAATATAGCAGTGTGGTGTTGTTTTGGGAGTTCTTTTTGTTGGTTTTGGGTTTTTTTCCTCATTTTTTTTTAGGAACACAGGCACAAAAAAGGAAATATGAAGTCTAAACACAGTATCCAAACCCACTGAGTTTTTCCATTGTCTTTGATAGGCTTAGTATGACGCGTTCACTCAGGAAGAGACTTATGAGAGATACAAATGATTTAACTACTATAAGATCTCATTCAAAAACAGAAAGGCTACCTGTCATTCTTTATTACATTCTCAAATCCACTTTTCAGTCTCATCCTTTCTGTTGTACTCATTTGAGCCTAAAAAGCCTGAAATCCTGGACAACATTATTTCAGGAAAATTTGTGTCTGGGCACAGACTTAGGTATCCTGGCTCATTTACAGTTCAAGGTCTGTTACAAACCCAAAACTCAAAGCAAAACTGTGAAAAGAATGTATAGAGGCTGAGTTAAACTAGTCCTAACTTTATCAAAGAAGTTGATTCAGGGCTTTGATTCAAGCCATGTGAAAGGTGTGGTATTGTTTGTTTAAATGGGATAATAAAGGAATCTGTTATTTAACTTCACTTTAACATTTTAGATAAAGTTTAAAAAAAACGGGGGCTGTGAACCTATGGAGAATGAAACTAAAATAAACAACCTGGAATTAAAATGACATGCTAAAGGTTATGTTTTACTATAACCTCTAGTTATTCTAGAGAGTAACTTTAAAGATTATTCTCTAGACCATGGAGTTGCAACGGTCAGGAAGAGATAATGCAGTTATGTGAACATGTCAAGGTGAAGCAAGACAACTGCTTCCTGTAAAGGAACAGCTTCTGCAGTATAGCAAAAATACCCCATCAACAATCACAACTACATCTTGCATCATTCTTCAGATTTGTGTTACATAGTACAGCCATTTTGTGATGTTTTGTCCTCAGGAGGCTTTGTGGACCTTTACTCACGGCATTCTTCTGGCTGTTCCGATACAAATTCTGCTAAATTCAGTTTGTGCAATCCTCTGATTTATGCTATCTGTGTTGCACAGTATCCTACCTACAAAATTTAGAACAGCAGGTAGTATCAGAATATGGTGCTGATACTATGCAAAGAGCTAAAGCTGAAAAAAAAGGCCAGTTTAAAAAGGGATTTGGGAACGTGGAGAGAGAGCTGGGAAATAAAATCTTTAAAATATAGATGAGCACAGGATCTCTCTCCCACAAATTTATTTTGGCTTAAGAGATGCTAGCAGGTGGCAGGTATGTGACTGTGTGGTCGGCAGTCAGACCAGAACTTTTCCTAGAGTTCCCCAAATTAAGCGTCTCGGAGGAACCAAACAAAGTAATTATGGTAGGTACTTAAGCAAATGGACTGTTAATAACCAGATAGAGGTGATAAGCCTCCCAGGCCAGCTGGAGACTTGGTAGTGAAAAAGAGGAAAGAAATCGAGGAGTAGAATCTGTTTTAGTAGGGAAAAGGATTCTGTAAAATTATCTCATTTGTAAAAAAACAAAACAAAACACAAAACAAAAAACAACCAAACCCCAAACCAAAAAAAACCCCAAAACAACAACCAAAAACCCCCCAACTGTCATCAACAAGCAATCTCATTGATGCTGAAATCTGCTGGCTATCTTCAGTCTCCTGCTTCTAAATTGCTGGCTGAAATAATTCATAACTAATTTGTTTCATTGTCCTTGAAGAATTGATGGAATGATTTATTTTTTTTATTTAAAGTTGATGCACAGCATGACTTACTTTCAAAATTTCCTCTGTTCTCAACAGTATATCCCTAGTGTCTGAAGACCTCTAATTGCTATCAAAGGATATTTACCCAACACGTCTTCTGGTGATCTCTCTAATTAATGGGCCATAAAATTTCAGAAAGGCTTTGAAATAATAAATGTGGAAATACTGGGAAACTTTTTCAGTGTAGTCCTTAACAACAGTGGAGAGAAGAAACGAAAAGTGCAATGAGATCCAGGCTCACATCATGAACAGCAGATATTAGAAATGTATTACTACACTGTCTAGACACTTCGAATGAACCACAGAAGGGACACAAGAACACCCAGGACTGGGGTCCAGGGTAGGGAAGATTAAAGTAATTATTGTTAATTAAAGTATTGTTTCTTACTTGTATATGTTACTCTAGACAATTTGACTAAGATTTTTGTGGCCCAGTTTCTATTAAGTCAGACTGAGAGGATCTGGTCACCAAAAAAAACCTTCTCCAACTTCAGACTATGGGAGTCTACAAAAGCACTTTCTGTTCATTGAGCAGCCCAAGGACAAGCTACAGATCTTAACAATTCTTTTGCACAAATCAAGTCCCTCCTGTGCTCATGCCAAACTAGCCAGCTACAGTCCACATAGCACTCTTCACACCATACTGGCCTCAGCCAGTCAGCTCTTCAGACAACCTGCCAAATTACATTTGAGCAACACAAAATACTTCAGTAAATCCCACCCAGGAAGTGTCAATACAAGAAGACACCTACTGTGTGACCTTTCAGTCAGTTTATAGACGTACCTATTTTCCGCCTTTCACCTACTTCGTGTATTTCTAGCTACACATTCTGTATGCCTACTCTGAATAAAACAAATACGGTATTTTTTTTAAAAGCTCAGGGTTTAATTCTGCAAGATAATTGGGGGGGGGGGGGGGGGGAAATTGGAAAGATTGCTGCAAGCTCTTCCATACATCAAGCTGTTGTGATCTGAAGTTGAAGGCCAGAATCTGTCCTTAGCTATGCAAGCAGAAGAATTAAGATCAGTTTTTAATGGCCCATGAGTACATGAAATTCCAGACTAAACCATAGAAAAAATAAGGCTTAAAGGGATCTCTGGAGGATTATCTTGAAGCAGAGCTAATTTTGAAGGCTCACAGCCTTTACTGATACATGAGGTTGCTCCACCCCAGCTACAGGACATTCTATCTGTCTTTTTCAAGTTTCAGTGAGGTTTTTGTCAGTCCATTTCTCCAGCCCAGTAAGGTTCCTCTGAATGGCTGCCTACACCTTCATCATAGCAACCACTCCCCCAAATTTTAGGTCATTCATGAACTCGATGAGAACACATTCCAGCGTGTTATGCAGGTCATTTATGAGGACATTAAAAAGTACCAGCTCCAGGGTAAGGCCACTCATAAGCAGCTGCAATTAAGACACTGAACTGCCACTCATAAGCAGCTGCAATTAAGACACTGAACTGCTAACCACTACCATTTTACCCCAACAGTCCAACCACTTTGTAGTCCACCCAGGCAGTCCATGTCTGTCAAATGAGGCTATCAGTATACTGTGTAAAGATGTGAAAAACCTTGCTAAAGTCAAGGCAGATAATGCATGCTGCTCTTCCAATTTTCTGCAGATTCAATCATCTTTTCATAGAAGGCAATGAGGTTGATCAGAAATCACTTGCTCTTGGTAAGTCTATGCAGACTGTTCCCAACCATCTTGTCTTTCGTGTTCTTGTTTTCCATAAAGATTTTTGATATTATTTTCTTAGGCTGACCAGACTGTTGTTCCTCAGATCCTCCTTCTTGACTATTTTTGAACGTGGGCATAGCATTTGCATTTCTGCAGACCTCAGAGATTTTCCCCAATGAACACTACCTTTCCAAGAAGACAGAGGCCTCCTAAATGAGTCAGCCAGCTCCATCAGCATCCTCAGATGTATTCCATCTGACTGCATGGACTTGAGTGCATTCTTAGTTAAACTCTAGTTGAATCTTCCTCTGCTGTGGGTTGTACCTTTCTCTCCCAGACTGTACTACTAGGTCCAGAGATCTGTAAAGCAGATCTTGCTAGTAAAGACTGTGTAAAGAAGGCATTCAGTAGCCCACCACAAGGTTACCAGCCCCATTCAGCAATGGGACATGAATTTTCTTCATCTTCATTTTTGTTGCTGATGTACCTGTAGAAGACCTTGATGTTTTATATCTCTTGACAGCTTTATATCCAAGTTGTGGCCTTCCTAATTACATCTGCATGTCTGCAAGCAGGCTTCTCTTTTGCACCCTGTCTCTGCTTCCACCTCTCATATACCTCTATTCTAAATTTCAGCATGGTCAGGAGTTCACTCTTCAATTAAGATGGCCTTCTGCCACGCCTGGTTATTTTCTTGTCCACTGGAATAGGTCATTGTTCTGCTTTGAGGTGGTTGCCCTTGCTAATTAACCAATTTCTCTGCCGTGAAGGGCAGCTTCCCATGGGACCCCACCTTCCAGTTCCTTAAATAAGCTGAAGCACTGTGAAAACCAAGGGTTTTATTCTGCTGCTTACATGCATCACTTTCCTCCGGATCTTAAATTCCACCATTTCCTGGTCACTGCAGCAAAGGCTGACATTGACTGCCATCTCAACTAGTTCTTCTTTATTCATGAGCAGTAGACCTAGCAGAGCACCTCACCTAGTCAGCCTTCCCAGAAGATGTATGAAAAAATAAAAAAAAACCCATCTTGTGCATTATTCAGTACTTTTGACTTTGTCTTCCTTTGGAAAGTGTTAAGAAAAAGCACCTCATTTTTTAAAGAAGTTATTTTGTCAAAAATAGACAGTGTTTGTCCCCATGTATCATACTTTTTTCCTTTAACATTTTCAACAATATAAACCTCTGGGTTTCCAGGGAAACATTTCATGAAAAAAAACCTTGTTCTTTGTTTTTATTTGCATGTTGAATTGCAACTGTATTACTTTATGTTTCCCTCAGAGGCTAATTCAAAACCAGCATCTTCAGTGGGGCTGACGAGCAGCACAGTAATATGTATGTGTGTCTCTCCCTTCCCTCAGGATCTTGATCTGAATGAAATTCAGCTAGAAATTATCTGATGAAATTGACAGGATATTAGGTGTGAAAAAACTCTCATATTGTTTTTACAAATCCCAAAGTAGAAATTAGTAAATAGTACTATATATATATATATATATGGAATGAATTTGCTTGAGCCAAACTGTTGCGTGACTTAAGTTACATGGCATTCATCCTGTAATACCACTAAGAAGACTCAGGCATAAGCAGGCACCCATGAGGAAAAGGATCAGGTTTAACCTAACAATGTTCCAATTTCAAAGATGTTCATTCACATGAAATTCTCATTTAAGCCGTGATCTTGCAAAGAGCTAAATAGTATACCTTAGTTTAGACCATGCAAGTTTTGTCAGATGATCTGGAATGCTTAAAATTCACGTCCATTACTTTTCAAGGTAAGTGTCATTGTCAGCACATTTTTAATCACATGCTATTAGTCAGATTTTTGAGACAGATTTCTGATAATAGGAATTTAAAGTGTTGAACTCTGACTCTAATTACACCTTTTCTGTCTCTTTCTCATTTTGCCTTTTCTAATACATGCTGTGTTCTAACACTTATACAGATAAATTTTTCAAGAAATACAAGTAATTTATCTCAGATTTTAAATCCCAAACAATAGGTCATAGGAAAAATGAAAATTGGACAAAAAATTTCAGTAAATATTTTTGACTAATGTATATGCTCCAAAACTTTGTGACCTTTCTGTCCTCCTCAAACCCCATGGACTTTCTTTCCTTTGAGAGGAGAAGAGGCAAACAAACAAAGTTCCCAAGAAATCACTATTTTACAAGCTGTTTCCTCAGCTTTTGCAGTGGACTGAAATAACATAGACTTTGCATTGCTTTAATCATATTTCTAGAGGTCAGTGCTTCTGACACTGCCTTGGCGAACTATCTATCCATTCCGTGTTTTCTAATGTAAAACCAAGTAGCTGCCTCTGGGAAAGCTTATAGTCAGATGCTCTAGAATTGTTCTTCCAGAGTATTGTAGATCACTCTGTAAAGTAAAAGCCTAAAAATGCTAGATAATTTCAGAGGCTCAGCACTGGTCTGCTAATATGCCAGGAAGAATAAGCAATTATGATTTTCATCTAAGCAACATATGCTGTTTGCTGTCCTGTTCTGAACAGCTGTAGGTTAGATGCTGTTAAGATTAGGCCCCTTCTCTCCTCCATATTTCAAAATTCAAATTAAACTAAAATAACAGCACCTGCTGAACAAAAACACTATTTCAAAATGTGTACTTGCACACAATTACTATGAAGAGGCTGGCCACCATTGTTACCAGTCTATTCTTTCTGAATGGAAATGGCAGAGAAGTTTTCGATGCAGCTGCAGCTCTTCAATTGTATAACTAGTGCTGGCCCCAAGCCAACCCTCAAGAACTCAAGTGGCACCAAAAGATACTATATTGATTTGCAATCGAACATAATAGGCCATCAGCTTAATTATTACTGAAGTGACAAGGTTCTGGATATTTCATATTTATATTTCTGAGGCCTGTGAAAGATGAATGTAAATCTTTTAAATGCCTACATTTGCATATCTTCAGAAGGGTTGAGTGCTCTTACTGTATTCATAGCCTGTGAAAGACCTAAAGGACTGGCTATTCAACTCAGGTTGCTAGATCACACAGTCACTTACTTGCATAAGGAAACTGAGAATATAAAACTAAACACATTCCTACAGGAAAATATCCTCAGATGTCTTGTAGACACTAAAACAAACAAACAAACAAAAGTACATTGATCACTAATATCATCCTTGTGGACCTTTTCCTTCCCCTGCTCCCTTAGGGAAAAGATGCTTGAGTATAATAGACTGAATTGGCATCATCTAACACTATGAACATCTCCCAAAATACCTATTGCACTGAGTTATTTCTTCCCACTGACGATCACCATAGCTTTATGACAGAAGGTCTGCAAACAGGACTCAACATTTTGAAGAAGTGTATGCTAGGGGAGTGCAGCAACATTTACTGGCTAGAGAGCGAGACCAAGACCCAGGATTTCAATGCTGTCACTAGCCAGCTCTGTCACACTAGGTCGTCAGCTAGCCATCTCCTAATTACATGCTTGCTTTTTTTTTTTTGTTAGGAGTACACAACTTTTGCACTCAGATCCTATAACCCTTACTTAGAATCAGAAAAAAGATCATTAAGACAGGTTGTTTTAATTATATAAAGAACCACTTCTATTTAATGACCAGTTAACCATTTCTACGCTTGTCCTGTACCTCTCATCTTCTGTGCAGGTTCCTCCATAGCTAGGTCACATTTTTACTGAGTTCACATATACACCAAGCACTGTTTTCTCCTATATTCCTAGCCTCTGATTTGCAATTGTCCTCAAAAGTATTCTGTTTTGCTTACCACTGGCATTTGCTGTAAATTCCTTTTCGCATACTGTATGTGGATGGCTGAAAAAAAAAAAAATAATTTTTTTCTCCAGTTCCCAGGGAGATAAACAAGACACAGGTGAAAATGTAGTTATAAATATACAACATTAAATTTTGGTCCTGTAGGGTGGGAGAAAAGATTTGTTGCCATGCTTACCCTCTATCTCCTGTTAGTAACATTGTTCCCAAAGAATTTAGGCTTGTACGTTCAAGTATCAATGCCCTCTACTGGAGGTAATAGGCCTAAACTCCTCATGATAATCTTTGCTAGTGCTATCCATTTGATGACTTTTAATAACTACTTGAAGAGAAGGCCTGTTCTGAAACAGATGGCTGACAAACACATTTTTTCTGTATACCTACTGGATCCTATAAGACAGTAACTTTGTTCAACTTCTTAATATTAAAGAAGTCCGGTACTTTATGTTTTCAACCACCATTAAAAAAATAAAGTTAGGGGAAGATGTTTGCCAAATAGAAATGGAACAAGTCTGCAGGAAAACGCTCTTCTTCCTTGTTCGCTGTCATGCTCAAACCCCGCCACCCCCCGCCCCAACAACACCCCCCTGCCAAGCCACCACACTCTAATGTGTGAAGTCAGAGTTTTCCAAAACAGCTAATGACTGTGCGCTTTGCTCTTTGGGAGCTCAGTTACTACACTTCAAAGTTATTCTGAGAAGCAGACCAGTTTGCACATTTCCACTTAAGAGTGTAAACGTAAATGCAAACCAGTTCATAACTGAAATCTCATTAAAAACAAAGGGAAAACTAAAAACATCAGACAAGAATTCAGCTTTGCCATGAGCAGGTGTTAATAACTCAAAATTCCTGGCTCAATATCTACTATGGATTTAGGAAAACAGAATGAATTGCTGCAGTGTAGAGTTGTCTTCCCTTTATTTCTTCTTTCCCTTTCTAGCATACATCAATGCTGTTTGATTACTTCCTTAAATCAAAAGGATTTAAAACAAAAGAAGATGAATTCTCTTCTTTAAATCAAAAGGATTTAAAACAAAAAAGATGAATTCTCAAATATAATGCAAGCAAACAACATTATATGAACAACTTCATGCAAAAATGCTTAAATACAAACATGGCATTCCAGTGAATAACTGTCTAGGAAGAGTGACTCAGATACATGATTAGTTCAAAAAGTTCAATAGCTTTCCCTTGGAACTTTGTGTCTAGCCCACATAGTTATCACCTAATAACTGATATATACTTTGTGAAGTGACTGTGTGATCTCCGTCTCCTGGAAATAGTACTGTTTTTATATCTTAAAGACCACAGTCATATTGTGCATTCAGGAAGACTACAATGAGATCAGAAACCACCATGCTGATTTAGTTTGTTCTCTGGGTCAGGATTGGAGTATACTGCTAGAAAAAATTGGGGGGGGCTTTCTATTTCATTGCTAATAGCTGTAATGACTTAGGTAGAAATGTACATGTCAAAACATTAATAGAGCATACTGACATAATTTCGCTCACTTATATTGAAAGTAGAATATAATTTCCCAACCAGAAACATTCCATTTTTCCTGTCCTTTTCCTAACAGTAACAGGATGGTAATGAAAAAATTCAGTTGGATATAGTGCTTTGGAATGTGAGATCTTTTGATGATCATTCTTTAGCCATACATCTGAAAGACATTAGAAGGGGAGAAAGAACACAGAGAGGTTAGGAGAAAAGGAACACACAAGACACAGACCTGTTGAGGAAAAAATGTTTTTTCAAATTTGGACACAATGTCCTGCGATTTCATTTGGACAATGACTTGCTTCAGACTTAAAGTAAAGTATTTGAACATTGATGCCAAGAAAGCTGCAAACAGAATTCAACTGCATCAAAGGGGCAGTCAGACCTACTACAACAGGCACCGAGAATGCTCCTGTGGGATGCTAGCAGTGGTCAGCAAGGAATCAATCATTAAAGACTTCTGCCAGTGCAATCCCTGCAAAGTGGTCTGGTCTAAAACCAGACTGATAACAAATCACATGCATTATAGTCATGTAAAAGGAAAAGAGCTGTATAGCAAACACCTGCACAAGCAATTTCGAAATTAAAGGATGCGAGGATGAAAATTGGGCCACTGTTACTAAGTAGCTGAGAATCCAGCTGAGGTTTTTGTTGTTGTTAACAGGAACAACAAAAGCTCACTTAAAATACAGATGGAAAGTATCCAGAAACCAACGAGAAATTATCAATACTAGTATTCTATAGGGCCAAAAGGTATCCCTATAATATGAAATATGACTGCTTTCTAATTATAGAGAAATAATTGCCTTGAGTAGCACAAAATTAATACTCTCTGTTTAAAACAAATAAGAAAAAGGAAAAAAAATGCACCTTCATATTAGACTTATTTGTCAGTAAGTAAAAGGGTACTACTCCTTTAAATTCATTCAATTCATACCTACACAGTGATCACTAAGAGATCTAGTTTTTTTCCATTTCTATATAGATTAATGGATAACTGGTAAGCATGTACAGCTCAGTGCAGAGAAGAAGCACAAATAATGTAATTTGTAATGGAGCTGAGTGGTCTTAGAACATCAAAATATCCCAATCATTATTTTGGCAATTTGGGATTAGAATCTTCAGATTTCAAGCTTGCAACAAGACTTAAAGGTAGGATTTTTCAAGAAATTGAAAGCCAACCATTGAAAAATGGAAAATGGTTAATACAATATTTAAATATTTTTAACATAAAAATCAAAAAATGAATGGACCATCGCAAAGAGCTAATACTATCCCCTATCTACTCAAGTTATAGACTGGGTTCTGAAGCAATCTCTTCATATTGTTGAGCAATAACTCACAGGAGTCATTTCACTAACTCTGTGTAATTATTCGAGACAAGAGCTCATGAATGAACACAAAGCTTCACAAACTGACTCTAAAATAGCCCAGCAGAAAACCCAAATTACTTTAAAACAAATTCTATATCAAACATTTTAAATTCAGAAATAAAAACATCACTAATTTACATCATATATGCTCTAAGAGTTATTTTTGAAATTCATTGATCCTTCTTTAAACTAAAATTATACAATGAATATTAATCCTACTATATTTCTTCTGTAGGATTTGTCTGAAGGTTTACAGAATAACAATGAAAAATCCTCTTCTCTGCACATGCTATGTGCAGGAAAGAAAATTTGAGTCAGAGTCCTATTCATTCTAGCAGAAGACTCCACAATCTTCTCTCCTGTATTCTCCAGGGTTTATTTTTCTGACAGGTCTCCACAAAGAATGGTACGTGGCTTCCCATGGCTGCTTTTCCAAAGTTACTGTAAGAAGCACAAATTATATAACTTCAGGCAGTATTAGCTTCCCTGGGTTTTTGAAAGGATAAAATGAATAAACTTTGTGCTCTGTTTTTTCCTGCTGTACAAAGTTGGACTAGACAGTCTATGCTTAAGGGAGATCAGCTGGAAGGAAGGACACAGAGGCATCCAGCATCCTCCCATACACACAGTGTTAGTCCAAAATGTAGGCCTGCTTTGTAGCCCTGCCACTGACTTTTTCTGAATAACTGTTTCTTTTCCTTTTTTTCTAAGTTGTTTGAGGCACTTAGCACAGCAGGGACCTACTCATGACTGAGACTTAAGTGCAATTGGAATGTTAGTATTAAAAAGAGGAACAGATGACAGAGGTAAAATCACTAGATAGCAAAAACAGCCAAGCCTAGTATCCACCAATAAAGGAGGAATCTCCTCTGCTTATGAAGGCATATAGGCTAAGAGATTGTATATTTCAAATCAAATAGCAAAGTGCTTTGAAGTTTTTTCTTTCCCATGAGTACAGGAAATAAAGGAGTGGTACATCTACAAAGTGAGCAAATCTTAAAAGAGAAACTTCTGTTATCCTTCATTATTAGAATTAACCTCTGTTTAAACGAGTTAATGAAGTACATAAAATTAGCTGTCATGAAACAGGAAAACTATAGTACAGTGTTTAAAAGTTTATTTTCTTTCCTTCAGCACCACAAAACTATTAATCTTAGATTCAGCCCTAAATGTTGCTGACAGAAATAGGAACTCAAACTAAATTATTGACTAATAAATATGTACTTAGAAGGATAGTAAAGCATTGCTTATACTGGTAAGCACGAGTCTCTAAAATTGGAATAGCTGTAGCCTATACTTTCCTCTGGAGAAAAATAAAGGGGGGTTACCCTTGAAGTTGTCATTTATCTTCAGTCTTCACAGAATCACGGAATGGTTGAAGTTGGACAGGACCTCTGGAGGTCATCTTGTCCAGCCCCCTTGCTTGAGCAGGCCTACCTAGAGCAGGCTGCCCAGGACCACGTTCAGACGGTTTTCTAGTATCTGCAAGGATGGAAACTCCACAAAATTTCTGGGAAACCTGGATCAGTGCTCAGTCAATCTCACAGTAGAAAGTTTCCTGATGTTCAGACAGAACCTCTTGTGTTTCAGTTTGTGCCCACTGCCTCTTGTCTTGTCACTGGGCATGACTGAAAAGAGCCTGGCTCATTCTTCTTTATACCTATACTTATATGTGTTGATAAGTATATAAGCCTTCTCTAAGTATATATAAGTATATAAGCCTTCTCTTCTCTAGGTTGAACCATCCCAGCTCTCTCAGCTTCTCCTCAGATGACAGATGTTCCAATCCCTTCATCATCTTAGTGGCCCTTGGCCAGTAGGAAGTAGATCCATCTCTCTTTTGTACTAGGAAGCCCAGAACTGGACACTACTCCAGGTGCAGCCTCGCCAGTGCTGAGCAGAGGGGAAGAAATCACCTCCGCTGACCTGCTGGCAACAATCCTCCTAATGCAGCCCAGGATACCATTAGCCTTCTTTGCCACAAGGGCACATTGCTGACTCAAACCAGGACCAGTGTAGATTAGTCTGCTCACTGCCTGGGTTTATGATGTCATACATGATCATCTGTCTCGCTTTATTTCCTTTGTTAAGTATAAAATCTACCATGGGTTTGATTTACTTACACTCCCTCTCCCTTTATTTTTGTTTTAATTTAAATTTTTGTATGCATGGAAGTTTTATATCTTTGTGTATCAAAACAGAAAATCCAGCCACATTCTTAGGTCCCATGTTAGGGATGAGGGCAGTCATAAACCTGTAGAAAATATTACTCTTTATTTGATGTAAATATGAGTGGATGGGAATTAATATCTTGGATAAGATTCCCCATGACTAGGTACCTTATATAATAACTGTCATTATTGCATAGTGAATATAAAGGGATAGCAAATTAGGAGGAGTAATCCTTCCATGAATTTTGTTGCACAGGTTTAACTTACAAATTTGTACAGAATTAAAAATTATAGAACATAATACATCAGTCAGAATCGTATCAGTGAAAAAAAGTAAAACCACATTTTCTGATTGTTCTGAATGAACATACAGACTATGTTCATTCCGTCTTCAAACTCTGAAGCTTCTGAAACTGGTAGCATCTAAATGGTCTAAAGAAACAAATGCTATGCATTCACATAGGCCAAATATGTATCTCTGGTGTATTGCCCCTTGGGATCAAAGAAAACAATTACATTTTAGTCTGGCCACTGAAGCCTAGACTCATCTGATATGCTGAACCGAATGAAACTGAGGATAAAATTAACTGGCATTATAATGTATGGATGTTCATGCAAATGAGAGGGGAACTGGTTGGATATTACCTTCCCTGTTCTTTTATCCTGTGTAAACCAGTATCTTTTCCATGAATCAAGAAAGTCAGAACGTGCAATATATGGTATAAGAATGGAAGTTCTTTAACCATGCCTCCAGGATAAAGTGCAATTTGGCAATAGGAACGGATTTCCCACACTTCTTATCTTTCCTGAGGGAGGAAGGGATAAAAGATATGCTTTAACTGCCCTCTCAAGTATTGTAATGAAGACCAAAATTACCACTGAGTCTTTAAAGTATGTATTTAATGTCCTAAGAAATGCGTCTACAGAGAGATGATAAGTGAGAATGTTGTGGTTTGGGCTGGATTGGCCACCAAGGCGGACGACAGATGCTTTCCCCCACCTCTCTCTTCAAAGAGAGGAGGGATAGAGAGAAAAGAGAGACTTAAGAAGGAACTAAACTACTTTAATAAAATATATACAAAACCATATCAAGCTCCCAGGATGACAATCATGTCACCAGCAGGCACTGGGAAATCCCAGACTGGACTCAGTGATGGACAGGAGCTGAATTCCAGATCTGGATTCAGGATTGGGATCAAAGGCAGACGCAGAGACGGAGTCCTCCTCGGACACCAGCCATTGAAGAAAGAGCCCTGACCCTTTGATCCCTCAGCTTTTATACTGAGCATGAGGCAGATGGGATGGAATTCCCTGTTGGTCAGTTTTGGGTCACCTGTCCTGTCTGCTCCTCCCCACAGGTGTGACCCCCCTATGCTTTTCTGCTTCCGACCCTCCAACGGGGCAAGTAACAAAGTTGGCTGGCCTTGGGTGTTATAGCAATAAGTATAAGCAAGAGCATCTCTGCATATCATGCCTTGGCATCAACTATAAACATCGGTCTTACCACTCCAAGAGTGAACAGTTTTCTGCACAACACGCTGCTAATTTCAGTAGTTTGAAGACGCCCAGCTAAAAAGTAAAGTTACTGAACAAAATTGGTCCTGTTTTACCTCAAACCAGGACAGAGAATTATATGTAAACAGCTACACACACTTATTTTATATCTGGTTTATAACAGTATTAAATTTCACATAAAGCTGGTATCTGAATTATGACCATTGAACAAACAATGACACATTAGATCTCTTCTACTACTAATTTAGACAGCTAAAGTGTATCTGAGGAGGGCATCTGAAGGAATTCATGCACAGCAGCAGAATTTCCATTTTTGAACAAATATATGCATTTTCTACAGAAGACCAAACATGCAAAATAAACTGTTATCATTCTATATCAACTCTGCCTATACTGGGAGTGTTCCCCTGAAAATACTATTCTGAATCAAAGATGTCTAAACATTTTTGACATCACACATATAGGATATCAGCCTTAAATTTAAAAAAAAAAAAAGCATGTGGGGAAGGTATCAGATTTCATTTGATATCCTGAGTATTCCTGTCCATCCCAATCCATTCGTAGAATTTTTCAACCCACCTGGAAGTAAAGTCCTGGCTGCATGGATATTTTATTTTGGATCATAGCTTCATGAAAATATGCTGATTAAATGGGTTGTAAATTTACAGGTTTCTCAATATTCTCAATATTTCTGAAATATTCTCAATTTTCCTCAGTTATGGTATCACAGAAGGACTCTGTTTTACGAAGTCTTGGGGTAAACGGGGCACCAAATTGCACTGGGCCTGACGGGGTGAAATAGCACATACTGAGCTGGTCTACATATGCAGCAGCTAGGTTTCTATTAGTGGAAGTAATTACTTAGATGCAGCCAACTTATTTTCTCTACATTAATTAAGATGAACAGTAAAGATATATAATTAAGTCCGATATATGGACAAATAGTTAGAAAGCAGATGTACCTAAAGAAGAGACATGCTGCATATCATATATTCTGTTTCAGATAAAGCATCGTCTCTGTCTTTCTTTTAATCCCAAAATTAGGAACATATAGACTCATTAAAAATATCTTGGAGATGGAGATGCTGTATGTATAAAGTGTTCTGGTTTTAATGATTTCTACTAATCTGAGAGTCTTACTAGTTCAACTAGTATTCCTCTACAATCTTATCCCCCAAATGAAAAAAAAATGCTAACTTGTAAAAGGTATTTTAACTGTGAACAACTTTAAATTCAGTACTTGATGAAGTCCACAGAAAATGGAAAGCGTAAGTCAAACAGCAACACAGAGTGCAAAGGGAAACAAGTAAGCAAGCAAACAGAAGAGTGACACCAAAACCCAATACACTATGTTCTTTATCTTGTTTTTGCTCAAGCCTATTTCTAACTTAGTTTTCACATTCTTTTTTAAAGGAGGAGAATACATTTCCTACTTGTCATGTACCCTGTAAAGAGATCGTCTGTTAAAATGTATTGTGATGGACTGATGTCTATACTATGAAATAAAATCAAGTTTGGATGCATCAGGATCTTAGTATTGACAGAATCCTGAACAGAAAACTAAACAAAACCAAATTTTTTCTACCTTCTTCATAGCTACCTGTGATAACTTTAGGTAACTACAGTAACTCTTGGCATTCCTGCTTTCCTGTTAGGAAAAGGCAAAAATAATGCTTTTGGAAAAGTCTGTCAGTCTTTTAAGCATTGTACAAATCCGTACAATATTTTCACTGATGCTAACAAGTCTGGAAACTAAAACACAATGGTCAATTGCCGAAATTGACCTCAGCTGACATGGAGAACAGTCAATGTTAAACTTACAGAGAGATTAAACTATACGGGTATGAATAACTCATCATCAAAAATCAAGCAAGAAAGGCAAAAGCATTTTCTAGATAGCATACCCCTGATCTTTCCATAAGCAGCATAGAAAAGAGATCATGTATCACTGCCTTTTAATTTCCTTTTCCTCTAGTGCTTTTTTAGCTGTCTTGTGCTTGACTAGAGCAGAGACCAGGCAGCAATATTCTAATCGTCTGAATGTATATTTTTCCTCAGATGTCAAAACCATCTAAAAACGTCAAGGAAAGAAAAAGAAAAACAGCGCAAGACAATAACTAGTCAAAAAGAATTCTAAATGGCAGTCTGCAATAATAGGAGTCTCTGTAGATGCCTGTGACTGGATGAGATATGTAATACAGTAGTAATTGCCTTGGTGAAAGACAAAACAATATAACACAACATTGTCCACCTAAGCAAATGCACATTTGCAGCCATGAGAAGCTGTATGGACAATTTACACAACATAATTTAAGAAAAATTAAACAACCTTCAAAAAGGACAGATCTCTAAAACAATCTCAATACAGATACGAGATGTTAACATACCAGATAGAAGAGAGTAAGACCTGTTGAATGTCTTACACCACTGATGGTTCAGAAGTTTAGTACTAGATCCAAATATCTGTTCAGATACTGTAGAGAACAGAGTTTTAGCACAATTTAAAATGCAAAGACAAAAAAACATCCAAATTCATCAAGGGCGCATGAACTTCAGCTGTTTCCTGAGGGAAACAGAAAATTATGTAGAACATCTAAATGAACAATAAAAAAACCCAACCAACCAACCAAACATACCCAGCTGGTTGGACCAGAATCCAGGGATTCCATGTCCAAACAAGTCTGACAGTTAAAATTACCAGAACTTGATCATCCACTTCATTTTACCAGTTTCACACTGATGTACCCACTCACTGCTTTGTATTAATTTAGTGACACTAATATAATGCCAGTGAAGACAGCAGCAAATAAAGCTGCAGATTTTAAATCTGAAAATCTGAAATTTAATGGAGTTTCTCTGTTTGGTTCAGAATGCATCTAATGCAAACAAAGCTGCAACCACAGAAATAAGTGAATATTTGCCTGAGTCTCACAAAAGTGCTCACTAACTTGAGTTTGTAATGATCTCATTTAATGATTCCAAGTCACCTACCTCCCAAAGGACAAATTGTTCTCAAGATTTTTTGAGGGATCTAAAACAATAAAGAAGAAATCGTTGGAACAATCTCTACTATGTAATAGTAGTGCAAAAATCAAACATACTAGAGTGAGTCTTCAGAATTCAGTCAGCATGGTTGTGAATACTCACACAATACAGGCATAACTAACCACCACGTTCCCTAGTTCTATAATGTGCTCAAAACAAAGTTTCATCAACGTCCCTGCAGCTTGCAAATGATAAAAAACCCATCCAGTTAAGTCTGCGGAACTGAGTAGGGAAGATTAGAATCAAACACCATATAAATGACTCATGAAAGACATAACTATATGAAAATCACGTAATACATAGAGCCACAGAGTTGCATTTACCCATGACACCTACCCCCTGTGTCCTGTTTTCTGTTCTACTTCAAACCAGGACACCCTGACATATTTTAATGACTACCAGGAGCACCACTACAATCAGAGACTTTCAGCTGCACTACACTACATGATAACTAGTGCACAGCTAAAACCTGGGACCCAAACTCATCTTGGCTGTAAGTCAATGCAATTTCACAGAATCACAGAGGTTGGAAGGGACCTCTGGAGATCATCTAGTCCAACCCCCCTGCCAGAGCAGGGTCACCTAGAACAGGTTGCACAGGATGGCGTCCAGGCGGGTTTTGAATGTCTCCAGAGTCGGAGACTCCACCACCTCTCTGGGCAGCCTGTTCCAGTGCTCTGCCACCCTCAAAGTAAAGAAGTTCCTCCTCATGTTTAGATGAAACTTCCTACGTTCAAGTTTGTGCCCGTTACCTCTTGTCCTGTCACTGGGCACCACTGCAAAAAGACTGGTGCCATCCTCCCAGCACCCTCCCTTTAAGTATTTATAAGCATTGATAAGATCCCTCCCTCAGTCTTCTCTTCTCCAGACTAAAATGAGGAAAGGCTGAGGGACTTGGGTCTTAAGAAAGATGTTCCAGCCCCTTAATCATCTTTGTAGCCCTCTCCAGCAGTTCCCTGTCCTTCTTGAACTGGGGAGCCCAGAACTGGACACAGGACTCCAGGTGCGGCCTCACCAGGGCAGAGAAGAGGTGGAAGATAACTTCCCGTGACCCACTTTCCACACTCTTCTTGATGCACCCCAGGATGCCATTGGCCTTCTTGGCCACAAGGGCACATCGCTGGCTCATGGTCATCCTGTTGTCCACCAGGACTCCCAGGTCCCTTTCTACAGAGCTGCTTTCCAGCAGATCAGTCTCTAACCTGTGCTGGTGCATGGGGTTATTCCTCCCCAAGTGCACTTGCCCTTGTTGAACTTCATGAGGTTTCTCTCTGTCCAACCCTCCAGCCTGTCCAGGTCACGCTGAATGGCAACACAGCCTTCTGGTGTGTCAGCTACCCCTCCCAGTTTTGTGTCATCAGCAAACTTGCAAACTCTACCCCTTCATCCAGGTCACTGATGAGTATGTTGAACAGGACTGGACCCAGTACTGACCCCTGGGGAACATCACTTGTCACAGACCTCCAGCTAGACTCTGTGCCACTAATCACAACCCTCTGAGCTCCATCTGCCAGCCACTTTTCAATCCACCCCACTGTCCATTCATCCAACCCACACTTCCTAAGCTTGCCTAGGAGGATGCTGTGGGAGACAGTGTCAAAAGCCTTGCTGAAGTCAAGGCAGACAACATCCACCACCCTCCCCTCATCTACCCGTCCAGTCACACCATTGCAGAAGGCTATCAGATTAGTCAGACATGACTTCCCCTTGGTGAATCCATGTTGGCTACTTCTGATAACCTTCTTTTCCTCCAGATGCTTTGAGGTGATGCCCAGAACAAGCTGTTCCATCATCTTTCCAGGGATGGAGGTGAGGCTGACTGGCCTGTAGTTTCCCGGGTCTTCCTTCTTGCCCTTTTTGAAGACTGGAGTGACATTGGCTTTCCTTCAGTCCTCAGGCACCTCGCCTGTTCTCCAGGACCTTTCAAAGATGATGGAGAGTGGCCCAACAATGACTTCTCCCAGCTCCCTCAGCACTTGTGGGTGTATCCCATCAGGACCCATGGACTTGTGGGTATCCAGTTTACTTAACTGCTCTCTAACTGGATCCTCCTCAACTAATGGAAAGTCTTCCTTCCTCCAGACTTTCTCTGTTACCTGCAAAGTCTGGGACTCCTGAGGGCTGGCCTGAGCAGTAAAGACTGAAGCAAAGAAGGCATTCAGTAAGTCCGTCTTCTCTGCATCATCTGTCGCCATGCCCCCTGTCTCGTTCAATAGCGGGCCCACATTTTCTCTAGTCTTCCTTTTGCTTTACATCCTTTCCAATGTACTTGAAGAAACTCTTCCTGTTGACCTTGATATCCCTTGCCAGATTTAATTCCAAGAAGGCCTTGACTTTCCTTGTTTCATCCCTGCATACTCTGGCAGCATTCTTGGAATCTTCCCAAGTGGTCAGTCCCTTCTTTCACGTACTGTAAACTTCCTTCTTCCACTTGAGCTTTTTCAGAAGCTCCCTGCTCAACCATGCAGGTCTCCTGCTTCCCTTGCCAGATTTCTTGCTCTTAGGGATGTAAGTAGTATTTGGTAATACTACAAGTCTGTTCCTCAGACTATGGTGACTCTACAGACTGAAACACTTTACCTTCGCCACATGTCATGAGAAAATTATTTAAATCTTTTCAGAAGGTTGTGGGAGAGTAAAGAGGAGATAAGGAACAATTTCTGGGCAGTTCTGTTGGCTTGAGCTAGCTGACCTTCAGGCAAGTTTGAAAGTGCTACTGTTGCTTGAAATAGGATGTGGAGAAAAAGGATGGGAAACTGTGATGCGTATTCTACAGAATATGGACTAATCTCACTCTAGCAAAACATTCATTTCATTATGTGGTCCTCTGTTCCAGGGGCTTCTTGAGTTAGAAGTCACTCCACAGTGCCTCTTTCCCATTTCAAAAATGCCATTCACCACATTAACCCCCTAAGTGCACATACCTCTAGTCATATGGTAGGTCATATGACATCCTCTACCATGGGAGAATGTGGTCACCCATCACGTGATGAAATTTGCTACTAATTTAGGGAAAAGTTTATACAACAGGCAATCTTCACTGAAGGCAACAGAATCAAAAGAGAGATTTCAGACTTCCACAAGCAAAACATTCCTAAAGGGCAAGTACTGTGGGAATGAAGAACCCTGGCAAAGGTTGCGAAGCAAGCTTTAGAGAAGCAACCTCAAGCTGTATAAAGATGGTAGCAGAAGATCTGAGTAGCATTGTGTAGTGTAATGGCAGTCTACCTGGCTCTAGATCATACGGTGGGTTTGAATCCCATTGTGGAAGTTTTAAGAAGGTGCTTCTCAGATCCTCAGCTAGAATAAAACACCACTTTAATCAAGGAGGCCATCCTCATCTGTATCTGCTGAAGAGCTGGTCTTTATAGTCTTCTTATATTCCTCAAAAATGTTTTTCTCAGCTGCTGTAAGGTTTTCTTATCTGCTTTTTGTTAAACAAGCTACAGAACAAATGCAAAGATACCCATGTTATGACTAAAATTGCAAGCTTAGCTTTGCAGCAAACATACAAATGTTTAACATTCAATTTACTGAACCTTCTACAAACAATTTCATGCCTCATTTTCCAGCTCTAAGTTGCTACAATGGATATCTTCACAAAAAAATGAAGTAAACCTCCGGTGTTAAGTATTCATTATATACAGTCTCCTGCTAAATTTCTTTGACCATCACAATATTTCTTTGATGTCCCAGCATTTTTACATTTCAAAGACTAAGATAACAATGTGATTTTAAGAAGTCTGGAGGGGAATAAAAACAGAATACACATCTGTAGTGTGCAGCAAAGAAACTGCATTTGCTAAGACAGTTACAATACACTAGTTCAATTGTCCTTAGTTTTGATTAGTGTTGGAAGGGTTTTGGGTTTTGTCTTTTTAAATGGAGCAAAACAGGTCATGGAAATCCCTGTAATTAACAGTGAAAG